>JAODOF010000003.1:15193009-15203089 GCA_027576175.1 Sciades proops | reverse complement strand
GCTATCCATGCTGTAAAATTAATGCTATTCTCCTGAGAAATGTGAAAATAAATGTTGACAAAAATTGCTACTATGTTTGTTGTGAACGAGCGAGTCGCCAGAGGTCCGTAACTGGACCCGCTCGCCAGCCAATCAGAGCGCAGGATTTGATGGAAACCGGACCGCAAAAAAAAAAAAAATCATGTCGAATGGTTTCCTTATTAGAAAGGTTTCTAAGTGGAACCATTTTATGAAGCATAAGAACCCTGAAGAGTTTCCATTTTCCAAAAATTTTGAATGATTTGAGCACTCTTTATACATTACTCAAGTGTTTCTATTTTAGTTCTTAGATTGTGAAGCCCACTTTATGAAATCTTTTGTTTCTAAGACTCAAAAAAAAAAAAAAGCCTCCGGCTACACCTGAGAAATTGCTCATGTTCACTTCTTTTCCTCGCACGTTTGGCTCCACGTGCTTTTCATTAAGACTTCAGAACCGAGTGAAAAAATAGCATGAGGATTTGCAAACGAGCTTTATGCTCAAAATCAGGCTCACAATGACTCAGCACTTTCTGATGTTTCTACACTGAGGATTTGTTTCCCACTCAATCTGACTCACCACTGAGGAGTGGTTTCATCTGGTCAAGTCCTGAAATCTGATTGGTTTAAACTGATACAAGCTTTAAATTATGATTGGTTGATACTTGTACATTAAAGTTGGATTCCATTTTGTTTATGCAGCAGGTATCATTGCCACATCACAGCTCAGGGTCCTTGGTGTGATCTTGAACACGGGTTACGGTCTCTTCAGTTTCCTCAGGGTTCTCTGGTTTCTTCCCAACCTCTAAAAAACGTGCAGTAGGCGGTTTGGTTACATTAAATTGCCCCTAGGGGTGTGTGTGTTGCAATGCAATATACTGGCTTCCCATCCAGTATCACTTCTCAAACAATTCACTTCAGCGATCCTTTTTCAAAAGTTACTCTTTAATACTTTTTGTCTGTGGTTATTACAAAGATGTCAAGCATTGATGTCAAACACAGACCGCATGAAACAAACATTTTATCGACACACAAACGGACCTCTTTTACATACAGAACACACAGCGTTCACACTCAACATAAAGACACACACACACTCAGACAAATCTGAGCATCAGATCTGAGCCGGTTCATGCTGGATTCAGACAAACTTCGCGTGTATTCGTATCTCCCTTCTTACACACTGAAGTTTCCAGGGGAAAAAATACTTCTTTACTGAAGCCGAAATGCTCAGCTGCAGACTCAAGTCTCAGTATTTAACTGAGGTGTTTCTTGCCGTCTTCTTTAAGGTAGCGATTAGTGTACTTCTCACAGGAGAAGAAAAAAAAAATAAATTGAGAAAGTTCATGTCAAGTTGCAGCGTTTGTTTGAAAACATACATGTACAAAATTACAAGACATTCCATTTACTCGCAAACATGACAATTACAAATATATATATAATATATACACACATCTGATTGTTTTACAGACAGGTATAATTCATATAACTTCATATCAGCATTGAAAGTACCGAAGCAGTACTGAAGTGTTTATCTGACAGACAAGGCCAACAAAAGGACATGCTCCTTAGAAAAAAAACCAACAAGTTGTACAGGTTTTTTTTTTTTTTCAGTCAATGCTTCCAGCTTTGTTATTAACCACTACATATTTAAATCCATATAAAATCCTTTACATTTCGGCTAACTATCTGAGTCCAAAAGAAAAAAAGAGAGAGAGAGAGAAAAGGCACTGCCATTTGTTATTCTAAATACAACTTCCCAACCTCACATGCATTTTAAAATATAAATTACTTTTTTGAGTAAATTTTCCTTTTTTTACTTTTTAAACATATGATGTTCTTTTAAAATATATATATGTATATAATATATATGTAAGCCTGCAGTCAATACAGGACATCGGCTCTTGAAGATAATTAAAGGACACAGTAAAGCGGTATAAGATACAGTATAGATGCAGGTTTTTTCCTTAAAAAAAGAAAGATAATTACGCAATATGACTAACGAACAGAGCCAGTATAAAAAAAAAAAAATTAAAACACTTTGGAATATCTTTCTCTTTGACCTTTTGGTTGCAGTCGTGCTTTGGGTGCAGTTACAGATGAACACAAAATCACGCTGTATCAGCTGTATGCTGGGTTGCCCGTTTATTAGGTACACCTACTTTCACTCGTATTCTCAGTACTGAACTGGTACAAGTGATGGAGGTGTATGTAATAAACTCGTGTGTGTGGGGGGCTTTGTGTTTTATTGTTTGTACAGAGAGCACTCTTTTGTTTTGATGATGACGTGACCGCGCACGAGCATTTTCATTTTGACAGCCGATTTCTGGTTACAAACTGCTTTGCAGGTTCATGCTGGTTTTCTTCCAACAAGAGATTTTAGACGTCTTTCGGCAGACTGACGGTTTTATAGCTACATTTGCTGTACAATTTAACAACTGGCTCGTTACAGAACAATCTTTGTAGGCAGATGCCGAGGCAAGATTAGGAAGTAGGTTAAATAAAAAGTAAAATATGCTAGTATTTTTGTTTTCTTAAAAAAATAAACACAGATTCTTCATCATTTTTGGCAGAATTCAGCCACACCAACATCCTAAGTGTTCTCCCAGACCGCCACACATATACTTATCCACATTATGTATTTCCCTGACACCGTAAAGTGTGTATGAAACTATTTCTGAAGCTCCCAGCATCATCACATGCTGAGGCGACCGTGCACTGCCACACGACTGCAAAAAGCATCTGAGAAGTCAACTTTGTGTTCATCATCTACAATGATGTGTTCAAACGCCGAGGCCTAAACTCCAACACTGCGCTGTACAGCATGCGATCGGCCATCGGTATCCCAGAGCGAGCAATTTACACGACAAAACAAATCAGCAAATAAAGAACAAAATCAAATAAGGACTATAAAATACAGGTTTTTTTTTTTTTTTTTAGATACAGACCAAGAACAAAAGATATGAGATGTACTTATGGTTACCAGCCATAGCGAGTTAATACATACGGTATCTTAAATAATACATCTAATGAATACAATAACCTCTGCAACAATAATAGAAAAAAAAAGAATGAATAAATAATCATTTGAATCTGCTAATAGGGTTTGTTCAAATGGCAGTGTTGAGTGGCTATTACACAAACACACTGCTCGCATGAGACCCCCACACACAAAGCCTCTTGCGTTTGAAGAGCAGACGCTTGCATGCTTTTATAAAACATCTTTCATATGTAGGAAAATAGCCTACTAGTTCAGAACAGCATAACTTGTAATGAATGATCTCAGGTGCCATTGAATACATTTCACCTTTAAAGCGCTATTATATGACACACAAAATGGAGGCATTCTCTGAGGCGGCTTTTTAACCGTGTGTGTGTGTGTGTAAGGCAGTGATAGTCCATGCTCTGCCCCATCTTTTTCAACTCACAGTAAGAGTATCATTCTTAGGGAACATAGCAAAGTGCCTCATTCTGTGCTTTCAAGTACAAGTCTCTAGAGAACAAGAGTAGAAATTTCTCAGGCGTGTGATTGTGTTTCAAATGACATTTGCTGTTTAATTATTCATATCAGTCACAGTTGACGTTATCTTAAAGGGATTGGTGTGCTTTCTCAGAGAAATCAGACCTAGTTAAGCACTAAGAAGGTGAAGCTTCGAGACTGTTGAGATTGCTAGCTAGCCAGCTACTCACTGCTAAAATTCTGAGGAAAAATTCTGTGAATTAGGAAAATTATCACAGAAAAAAAAAAAAAATGCATCAGCTCTTGTTCTGATTCATAAAACCCACCTTGTGTCTTTCAGACCTATGAGAAGTTTCTAAAGGAAAAATATATATTTGTAGTGTTAGCTAATTAACATGCAACAGCGTCAGCTAACTTTGCTAACTACTTAGACACAAGGTAAACTTTTAGTCACCAGGTCTGCCCTCTTTTCTGACTAGCATAGTGTAAACTAAACACAATAAAACAGCTAGTTATATATTTAACTAATTGCTAGCTAAATTTAAGGATTCACTAACACTCACAAGCTAGCTTAGACAGACTGCTAGT
Source organism: Sciades proops (assembly GCA_027576175.1). Lineage (NCBI taxonomy): Eukaryota > Metazoa > Chordata > Actinopteri > Siluriformes > Ariidae > Sciades > Sciades proops. The sequence goes on along the minus strand of JAODOF010000003.1, from coordinate 15,199,026 downwards.
TACAGTAACTAGTCAACGTGAAGGCTGTTACCTATTTAGCAAAGCTAACACTAAGCAGCTTTAAGAACTTTCAGTCACTGTCGTGTCTTATTAAATCACCTCCAACAGTTTTTAAAGACCTATACATTGAGAGAATGGTCACTTTTGTTCAGCAGAGACCCTTTACTCAGCACTTTGGACTATTTCTTTGCTTGTCTCACTTTGCTAACACGTGATAGCATCTTTGGATGTGCTCTAGCTTGAAGTGCGGCTGTGTGTGAAGGCAGTAGCCTGTAACTCGATTTCATAACTCTGGTATTGTAGCGTACTGTTGGCAGTGAAGAGCTAAAAGTGTACACACAATCTGTGATTCATGATCGGGGTGCATGGGATAAACTTAGTTGATCATATTTCCTAAACGGGTCATTTAAACCACCATGACCTGAACAGGATAAAACACGCACTTATTAAACATTAATGATTAAATCCACAAGAGCACACACTCATATTAACGAATCTTTCTTTGTCGTGCAATTTTTGTACCTATGGAGCCCCCTAATGGTCATGGGGAGAATTTTTAAGCTAATTTTTCATTCTCTTGTGCGTTAACCCTCACCACCCTTATTTCTAAGGAACACAAATTTAAGTATTCTGAGAGAACACAAAAGTAGACCAAAAAAATAAAAATCCATATGTATCTGACTGCCCGTTCCTGCCTGCGTGAGTGCTGACTGCAAAGTCATCTGAAATTTTTATAACATTTTTATTGTGCATGGCATTTTCCTATGTCTCGCAAGAACAATGTCATGCAGACGAGATGTGATCATTTTGATGTGCTGAGGGTCGCTTTTCTCCATTTTGGGATCGTTTTTCTCCAGAAACAACTGAACGCGAGGAGCTTTAACTAATTACCAAAACTATGGAACCACGTCACACCAAGATGGCAATGTGCAGAAAACATCGTGACACTGCATCGACCTTGGAGAGTTTTAAGTCGCAGGGATGTCATTTGTGGTTAACATTCCCGAATAGATCCGTGAAACAAAAGACATGTATATCTTTTCTCTGTTACTGCTTTTGTGTTCTCTTTTCTTTCTCTGCAAGATCAAAACATTAGGCGTATAACTCCATACTCGCTACCGTAGAGTCGAGCCCATGCATTCTAAGGCTAAGATAGCTAAGCACTAGCTAGAATGACTTAGTTATTCTTAGTTAGTCACATCATCTAACCTATCTTGCAGTTGCACTCACTAGGCAGGCTTTCCTTTTCTTTTCCGCCGGCTTTTAACTGACGGGAAAGCGGAGTCCACCATGTTTGCCCATGCCGACTTGTTTTGGTTAAAAGTAGGTCAAACATACCCAATGGCGGTCACGTGATATTGCTGCTCACTTGCTTCAACAATCTCCGGAATCGTAAAATGCAGGACGATTTTTATCTCGGCAAAACATTTACACATTGGATACAAGGTGTGTGTGCAGCAGCACAACATCTCGAAACTCCAACAGCAATACAAATAGAACAATTTGACCAGAATTCAACTTTGCAGTCAGCATCTTTAAAAAAAAAATGCTTGCACCAAAACTTTATGTAGTTTTTTGTTTGCAAGGGATCCCAGCCCCAGTGCACACCCCTCATTCATGATGTACTTTGTGTGCTCCAGCACGCTTTGCCCAATCTATTGCACGTAAGAGTGTTTGCCTTCAATAGTTCAGCGTTTCACAGCACTGAGTGCACTTTCTTATATTAGTTAAAAAAAAAAAAGAAACAACTATGACACACAAAACTCTACCAACCCTCATTTTAAGGGCTTTAAACTGCTCCAAAAATCAACAATCCTTATAGATTCCTAATCAATGTTCTATTCCATGCAGAAAATCAAACAGCTACTCAAAGAGGCTGAGATTCACAAAGTTCAACTGAAAAGCTTATTCCACACTGTAAACCTACAAATGTGATATGCTAACAGACTACCTGACATTAAGACAACACTAGGGGAAAGAAATAATAATAATAATAATAATAAAAAAAAAAAAACAGCTAATTTCCTTGTAGTGCTAACTAAAGCTGAGTATAAATTCATCTTAGCATTTTGCTTCTGAAACGTTTCAAATGCGAGAGCATGTTGAATCTGTCTTGATAATTGTTATCTTCAAGTCTTCATACAGTGAGTCTTTCCATGAATGAACTGAAATGTGTGTCAGTTTTAACACTGAGAAATTGGTGACATATTGGTTTATAAATTAAGGTTATCTGTAACATGTTTAGTATCACTGTGCTCTCAGTCTGACTTTAGCTGAGCGTACAACTGCTAATTTGCTATTTTTGAAATGTTTCCTGATTACACTGGGGTAAATAATTTTTAGTTTTCGCCCACAAACCATCAACACATCAGTGTGTTTTCTGACAGATGCCCAAATGTCCATGTGAAGGCACATGTTACACCATTTGGCCACCAGGTGGAGCTACATATTTGAGTACGTTTCCTCCAGTTACTCCAGCATGAGGATATTATTACTCAAAGCTCTCTAAACCCTCTCTAATGGACACATATGTATTTATTTACAATCCGAGCATATAACTGAGAATATAAGCACGGCCCCAGACGAGCAGTGGTCCAGTGTAGCCTTTTACATGACTCTCACTTTCTGTTCATCTTCTTCAAAGACATTCAAATACAAACACGATCAAAATCAGGAACATCTATCAAATAAGATTTCAAGCAGGAAACCTTGCCAAGTATCTCTTTCCATTCTGAACAACACATCCAGCTTTGCCTGACTTACCACATGCCTTCGTCCACTTCCCTTGACGTCCAAATCCATTTACGACATTCCTTCCCTCCTTGTTTTACCTCATATCCTCCACATGCTTACATCACTTCCCTTTCCTCCTTTGCTCTCTCTCTCTCACTCACATTCTCATTCCTTCCTCTTCTCTTCTCTCTGGCCACTGCTGCTCTGACTCTCCAAATCTTCACAAAACAGCTTCCCAAATGGCTGGGAAATTCCCAAATCAATCCGAGAAAAACAAAAACCTTGTAAACTGATGCTGGAAGTTGCTGCTGAAGATGATAACTGATAGATGTGTGTAAACGACTTGGTTTGGTGACTCCATGCAAGTTATGATCAGCCCCTGGCTTGTAGTGTATGTTTGTTGATTACTGGCTGTTTTTGGTTTCGACGCACAGCGAGAGAGCTTCACCATCCTTACGTCTCATGGATCTCTCCATCTTCTGTTCTCTTCTCCACGTTCACCATACTCTGATCAGTTTTCTGTTGTTGTTTTTTTTTTTTATTTGTTCTCTTTTTATCTCCCAAAAATATCCAATGCCTAACGTGTAAAAAAAAAAAGTAGTCACGGCAACAGCGATGATGATATCAATGATGATGACGGGAGCTGGTCAGTTGCAGCACACTTTCAGAAGAAGGTGTATGATAGCAGGTAAGCCACACCCACCAGCCATTACTTCCACTACCATTGACTGTGTTGGTTAGATGAGCAAGTGGGTGAAGTTTAAGGACAAAGCAGGTGTATGCTGCACAAATGGCCCTTGTTCCACCGTCTCTTCAGTTCATGGTTAGCGCTGCCTCCTTTTCGTGCTCTTCTTCAGATAGTGGATGTCCGATCAACACCATCTACAAACACATGATGAAGAACATTCATGACTCAGTTATTCATTATTACACTGTTGGAATCATAATAACACTCTGCCTGTAAGTCCCAGTGAAGGAGGTGTGGCCTCTGTGCTTGTCAGTATCAATGAAGGAGGCGTGGCCTCTGCACCTGTCAGCCCTAGGAAAGGAGGTGTGGCCTCTGAGCTTTTAATGCCAAACAAATCTTTTGTTTCAGAAGGGTGCCACATAAATAAAACAATTATTATTATTATTATTATTATTATTATTATTATTAAAAAGCCTTCTAAAAACTCTTTTCTGGACCAAATGTATATAAAGCATGTAGGCATGTCCAATATCCATCATAAAATATCAGAAAGGCAGCACATAAATAAAATGAATTATGATCATTAGTAGAAAGTGCAGTGGGGAAATACTCTGGGGGGATGGGGGTAAGTCTTGGCTGAGCGTGGACCAGGAACACAGCCAGCTCTGTGGGCAGTGGCTCGGGCATTCCTGAGCTCACCGCAGTGCCTTACTGTGCTCCAAACACACAAAGCTGCACTTGTCCGGCCACTGAGGGTCTCTGTCTCAGCTCTGCTCCTAAAAAACGCACACACCCTCTTTATGTGAAGGGAAAACTCCACTTTATATGGGAACGGTCACCTTTTTTCCCCCGCAGCCTAAAGTCACACCCTGAGCAGTGGGGTTATTCAGCAGTCTGATGGATTTGCTGCGTTTTGTTGTGGCTGCTGCTCGAAGCTTGGGTTACGTCGGTGAGGAGTAACTGAGGAGCTTTGCTTGAAAAGTCTCAGAGACGGAAAAGTACATTCTTGCTCTGTCCAAAAACTACAGTGTAATTTTCCCCTGCAGCTCACCGCCGACGGTGGAAGCACGGCTGCAGTGTTTGACCTAATTAAGGAGGATGCTGTTTCAGACATTTCGCCGATAAAGAACGCTTTCTGAGCGTGCTTTACAGCATAACGAGCCAGTATTCACTGCTACCTCAAACCATGTTTGTTCACACTCCAAACTCTCTGCATTTGAAGCCAAAGCACAAAATGTACCCTTCCAGTGTTTCCATTGCCTTACAGGAGCACTGCCTTAAAGGCACAGGGGGAAATACTCATTCTGGACTGAACGAAAAAGTACACCATTTTCCATTTACCAAAAATTGAGAATTGAATCAGTTAGGACTAAGATTTTCTTTCTTTCTTTCTTTTTTTTTGTGTGTGTGAAGTTTATCTCTAGGTTTTACACTAATGTAGCGAACAAGAAAAGGATGGTCTCAAGCCCTGTCCACATTATTTAAAAAAAAATACAGGTATTTTTTTGAAAAGGTTGTTTCAATCCTGTCCACAAGACCAGCGTTTCAGAAATATTTGTGTCCACACAAAAACGTAATAATAATAATAAAAATTTGAAAATGCTCATGAGCATGCCGCTCCATCAAGTGGCGAGAGTAAACTCCGCTGACTTGGAAAATTCAAAGAAAACGTCCCCTCAACTCAGGTACTCAAGATGATCTCCTCAACTCAGCTCTCGGTTCCTCGGAGTTCAGCAAATGATGCCAAATCAACATGGCTGCTCACAGCAGCACAAATAAACAAAGTAGTATTTCTTACCTTTACACGAGTTATACTGTATATACAAGTATTTTCTTTTGACATACAGACTTATTCACTTGTTAAATCTGTTACATCACTCATCACAGACAGCTGCTTAGGGTTAAGGTTACTGTTCACAAAAGATGAACAGGGAAGCATCCATATTTTTTCCCAATTTGTAGCTTGAATACACAGAAGTCGAAAATGACACACTCCAACTTCCCGCTTCTGAGGTGGGCCGAATGCACCATTGTCTAGTACACAGACCACAAAGTAAGAAACTAATCAGCCACCATTTCTAGCACATGCGAACCACAATGGGCATGTCCACGTTTTCAAAAACAACCACTTATCTGGTCCACGCAAACACAGCGAGAATGGAGTTTTCAAAAGATATTCATATCTGTCTGGTTGTTGCATTAGTAATTATTAGTATATCACAATTCCATAAAATACTAACATATTGGAAATATATTACTATACACCCTAACCCTAATCATAACCCTTGTATATCAGAACCCCCATATATGGCAAGTGTGTGACATCTCGCTCCGCTCACATCCCCGCCCCATCCCAGTCAGGCTGCAGCGATGGGTACTTGGTTACATGAGACTCAAGAGGAAATCTTTTCTGTGCCTGATGAGATTTGGAAGAAAATATATTTTTTGATTTGATTCTTATGACAATGAACTGGGGCGGCACGGTGGTGTAGTGGTTAGCGCTGTCGCCTCACAGCAAAAAGGTCCGGGTTCGAGCCCCGTGGCCGGCGAGGGCCTTTCTGTGCGGAGTTTGCATGTTCTCCCCGTGTCCGCGTGG
>JAODOF010000003.1:14509623-14525997 GCA_027576175.1 Sciades proops | reverse complement strand
CTGGGATAGGCTCCAGCTTGCCTGCGACCCTGTAGAACAGGATAAAGCGGCTAGAGATAATGAGATGAGATGAGACAGTCCTGTGCTATAAAGTATATAAAAATATTAAAAGTAAAGACAGTCCAAGTTTGGAAATAAGAAATATACCTTTTCCCTATCAAGTGCAGTTTTTGCAATTGACAAACTACACAACTGTTTAAACTAGAGATACATTCTCACATGAAAACACGATTGTGCCTTAATGCCAAAAAATTAGTTCAGCTCATGATGGATGGATGGTAGATGTGTGCACTTGGCGAGTGGGTCTGAGCAATGAAGTGAAGTTTGGTGGCTCTCCAATGAAGTGTGACCAAGAAGGACGACTTTGATTCCAAAACTCCATTCATTTCTATGGGGCCAAAAATGCATTGACGTCAGTGGGAGAAAAATGGATAGGTGAAAAAGTCCAGTCATTTCAATGAGGCAAGAAAAAAAATGACAGAAAAACAACAAAAGTGAGAGAACAAGTGTGTCTTTCCAAATGCTGTGTATAAACACACCCACACGTGCGCACACACACACACACACACACTGTTCGGACACAGGGCAGATGAGTTGGTTTGGGGTCAATATCTCAAAAAAAGTGGTCTAAGTACAAATAATTATAACACAATTGGATAACAATTAGATAACAACAGTGTGAGTCATGCTAATTAGACTAGAGATAACTAATCTACTCCATTGTATTCACAATCAGGTAAATTTTACTCTTTGGGGTGTGTATGCTAATATCTAATACTCAAATATTAAGAGTAATAGGAAGACATTATTGCAAATACAGAGCATAGTGATAAGCAGAAGGGAACTTGTGCATGTACTATTGTGCATATTTATAGGTATGGAGGAGTCAGAAATCTCAGAATTAAAGCAGCCTGAACTGAGTGGAGGTATACAGTTTCCACCTGGTTTCATCCTCTGTTTCAGAGAGGAAATGGGATTGAATTTGATGCGGGACTGACTTTTCCCCCCACATGTGGCCTTTTATCTCTACATAGTTTAGATCACAACCATTAAAGCCACAGGCAAGCAGAAAACAAGGCTGAGATGATTACACCAGGCGAGGGCTGATGGAGGAAGAGGAGGAGGAGGAGGTTTGAGGGACACTAGAGCTGGAAAGAATGAAAGATTCTCACTGCTGAGTGACAGAGGAAAGACGAGCAGGGCCTCCTCGGCAGAAAGTCTTTCCTGCACACACACACAAAGTCATATACACAAACAAGCACACAGAGGACTAATCATTGTGACCACATCATTTACAGAGCAATCTTCTCTGACATGAATCTAATGGAAAACACACAATTAAAAAAAAAAGCACACAAGCTGGCTGTGTGTGAGTGAGTGAATGTCGTGAGTGTGTGAGTCAAGAGTTGATTGCTCTCCTCCAGCGAGGATCAAACAGCAACATCTCTGATTCTATGTGTGCAAGTTCGCAGACACAGAACTGGCATGCCAACACCCAAGTGCCCGTTTCCGGGCAACTGTGCCATGCAGTGTCTGGCGCCCCTTTCCATGGCTCTTTTGTGCCAGGGCCAGCACCACGTCAAGTCCCTGCTGTGCCCATGGAGAGTGGGGCAATGTGGGATACGTCTCAATCCATGGGGTGGTGGCCCCCTGCGCCCTGTCCTCGTCCCTCTTTATCCATCTCTCCTGTTGTCTTCTGCTCTCTCTCTCTTATTCCATGGCATGAAGTGCTCATCTCTGTGCCCTACTGACGCCCACGCAGCAAGCTTTCTGTCGCTCTTTCTTTCTTTCTTTCTTTCATGAACTACACTATCCATTTCTGTCCCTACATCTCTCTCTCTCTCTCTTTCTCTCTCTCTCTAACCGTCTCTATCTTTCTGCCTGACAGATCACAGGGATATAAGCTTCTTTCTTCCAGACCGCAGGACTCCTTGAAAACCTCCAGTGCCCAAGAACAACATGGAGAACCTCCCACTACACTACCCGCTCTCTCTCTCTCTCTCACACACACACACACACACACACACACACACACACACACACACACACACACACACCTAGCATTTCCAGAGCGTGAGCATGATTGACGGCTTGAAACAGATAGCCTGTTTTCCACATATCATCTTTTGCAAAGACATGGGGCTAAGAATGAAGACAAAGAGTGGAAGCCTTACACTCTTTTTTACATGAGTTTTGCAGACTTAGAAAACTTAACTTTTTTGTTTTTACTGTTTAACATTCACTAGCAGTTTGGAAATACACTGTATGTAAATGCACCATTATGTCTCATCAGTCATGGCTGGTTCGCTTGATGATGAAATGATAAACGTTGACCAATGAATTAGATCACAAGATCATGTTGATGGCGTAACAAGAATGATATGAGGCAAACATGTGCTTAAAGTCCATAATGCCCAACTGAGTTCATGCCGTGTTTCCTCTGAATAAATGTGTGTTTAGTCAACCTAAATGATAGATTAAATAAGCCACCTTGGTTGTATTCATTACACCAGCGACTGTATTTCACAAGTGTCTTATCTATCACTACTGATGATGTGTTATGGATGTGTCTAAAATATTAACCCAAATGGAGATCAAATCTAGACAGTGTATCATGTCACTGACAGGCTGCATGAATCTTTTCACACACACACACACACACACACATACACACACACACACACACACACACACACACACACACACACACACACACAAATCCATTTTAGAAATTTAACAGCAAATAATCAGGTGTGGATGCCAGAAATGAAACCAGCTAGACCTTATTTGCCAGTGAACTGAAAGTGAGAGTAGGAAAGACAGCAAAAGGAAGAGTGAGTTGGCCTGAATTATAGGAGAGTATATAAATAAAATGAAAAGGTTGACACAAAGACGATATACTGTAGGAGAGATGATAGATGATGTATGAGCCTAGGAAGAGAGAGTCAGAAGCATTATGGCATCCTGTTCCTTCAGTCTAAGTACACACACACACACACACACACAAATGTGACTAAATTTACCAGCAGACAGGCTGCATGACATCTACAGAGCGCTGTGATTGTACCCTGCTAACTTTCTTTTCTCCGAGGATGGTGGCTCCCAGATATGCCAAATTCACGCTGACCAGACGACAGATGACAGTTGGGTTTCTGCAGCAGGAACTGGCACACAGGCCTAAAATCTGTCTCTTCCTGGAGAGGCCAGTGCGTCTGGTGTGTGTGTGCACGCACGCGTACACGCGTGTGCAAGTGAGAGAGAGAGAGAGAGAGAGAGAGATAAATGCTTGCTCCAGGGAGAAAAAGATTAGATACTTTCTTTTGAATGACAGGAAAATGGATGCCAGGTTTGTACAAGGATAGATAGTAGGACATGTGTGTGTGTGTGTGTGTGTGTGTGTGTGTGTGTGTGTGTGTGTGTGTGTAGACATGTGCCTTGGCGGCATGATGGTAACAGGACAGATTTGATTATTTGAGAAAATGTGTTGCAAGTCATTAGATCATAAAAAAATGTTCAAAAGCATTGATTGTTCTGCTAATGATGAAGGAAGTGTATAATTTAGAGATATAAAAATTATCTAGTTGGTATGATGAGTAGATTTAAATTAGCTTTTTAAGATTTTATATCAGACTGTTTCTTTAAAGGTGCACTATGTAGGTTTTAAATGTATCTATTCACAGAAATTGAATATAATATTCATAAGTATGTTTTCATCAGTGTATAATTACCTGTAACATTGAATCGCTGTGTTTTCATCAGCTTAGAATAAGCCCTTACTATCGACATAGGGCCCAGGTCTACTTTCACGGAGCCACCATGTTGCGCCACTATAGTAGCACAGAAGGGACAAACCTCTAGTGAGTGTTTTTACAAGCAGCAGCATGAATCCAGAATGAAGTCAATAGATGAAGAAAGAAAAGGAATCAGTGTTTGCTGGTGCTGGCTAACAAGTTTGAGAACCCAAATTTTGAAGGAACCCGGCGAAGGAGCAGCTGTTTATAGCTGTTTTAATATAAATGACAATAGGAAGGTTTTTTTTATGGAAAATTAAATATAACTTTAAAATGGATAAACTGTATGATTCATTCATCAAGTAAGAAAACAATTATGAGTGCTGGAAATTGCTGTGGTATAAAAACAACAAAACACTTGAGGATGTTTCCTCCAGTCATTAATTATTTTCCTATAACAATGTTATTCCATACCTGTCTCCCAAAGGAAACATTTTACGTGTATCTTAACTTGGAAGTACCCAGGATCAGAGATCAGGGTTAGATGATTCTACTGAGAAGATTTAAATAAAATCAGTGTTTCACTGGCTCTAGTAGGCAGAGTTAAACACTTAGAGTATGTGCGGACCAGGACACTCATAAAGATTAAGTGCATAGTGAAGACAGAAGGTTGTAGGTTTACAAGATTTCTGAAGGTTACTCTCTGTTTGGTCTGTAACAGAGGGCGTGCCTCAGAAGCGATAGTTTTATGGGCTGGTGTCCTCAGGCCAGTGATGTTAGAGACCAGAGAGAAAAAAGGCATAGCATGTGGCCCTATCTGTTCATTCTCTGAGATCTATTCAAAAAATATCCTAGAAAACTGGACAGTAAAGTTCAGTGTGATTCATTCAAATAAAGAGCTTCATTCTTTTTACATTTTCATGTTAAATTTCTCTCAAATTTAAATTACCTCAGAAATGGGATTTTGAAGCCTGGAATAACATTGTTTTTGAGTTCTGTGCATTAGGGTGGGGTGCTTTCTTTAGTTTTTCCTAGTCAGAGGTCAGAAATCACGAGTTGTGACCTTGCAGCATATACAATTCCAAACTACGTATACTCATCTCTTTCTAAGCTACATATATTGTCGTGTTGTCCCGTCTGTCAGACCTGCACGCTTTGGCACATGCACAAGTTGGACTCTCGGGCGCGTTCTGGACAGCAGACTCTCACAAACACGCTGTTAACACCGTCTCATTAGCACTGTCCTGAGTATTTATGAAATATTTCTTTGCACTGTTCTTACATGTTATGTCTGTACTAGTCTTACATGTTATGTTGTCTTGTTGTATCATATATTGCACTATACTCCTGAAGCTGGCACGGTGGGTAGTAAGTGGTTAGCATTGTCGCCTCACAGCAAGATGTTTCTAGATTTGAGTCCAGCGGTTGGCAGGGTCTTTCTGTGCGGAGTTTGTATGTTCTCCCAGTGTCTGTGTGGGTTTCCTCTGGGTGCTCCAGTTTCCCCCACAGTCCAAAGACATGCAGGTTAGGCTAATTGGTGGCTCTAAATTGAAAATTGAAAGAAAATTGAAGCAAATTAAAAATAAACACTGGATAAAAACCCATCTATCTTATGCAAATAAAGATACAAATTTTGTTGTCGGGTACTCAAGTGTTTATAAGATACATTGCCTTGCACTTATGATTGGGTCCCCTGTGGTGGTACAGGTACATCATTTGTACGGACATCGTATGGACATCGTATAGATGTTGTATGGTTGCAAAAGCCATCAAAAATCAGGTCGATGCATCACCATATTCTCTTAAGTATGGAGCTTTGCACAAAATACATCCTGTACACACATTTTGATTTCATGACCTTGACTAAGTATTTTGTGGCCCAATTAAGTCGTACACACAATTCAGTGTCAGTGCATGAGATGTAAAATAATAGGATGTGCTAGATCAAATGCTGTTTTACACCTCCTCCCTACACACACACACACACACACACACACCCTTCCCTTCCTTTGTCAAAATCAATCTCTCTTCACATCTACCAAAGGCTGTCTAAAACTCCTCTGCACTGTTAAGTGTATGTTTAATGTGTTATTTTTATTCAGAGTGTCTGGATTATTGAAAATGAGGGGCATCGTTTTTCTAGCTCCATCCATGTACAGTTTGGTGAAAAATCATTTGCTTAAGACTACAGCTGATTCTCATGTATCAAAATTATGATTATGGTTAGGTTGTCATAGCATGACACCAGTATTCATCATTTATACACAGCTGGTGTTACAAAGACGCACTGAAAAAAGGAAAAGGCTTGAGAATAAGGTACAAAGGGTATGAACTCCTCTCCCATCTATGCCATCATAAGCTAGGATTAAGTGTAGGACGAGCAGTCTGACAATTACAACGCTACATTAAACGTACTGTATCCCTCATTATTATCGTTTTGTTCTTTTATATTATATTTAATTTTCCCCTGAAGTCAGGTTATAACATTTGTAATAAATTTTCGCATGACAATTTTCCAGCCTCTCAGGATTAAACAGGCTGCTTTTGTTGCCATGTCTTTAAGAGCTGTGTTTCTGTTCTGATTGGACTGTTGCCTCCAATGACACCATGCCCCTGTCTGTAACATTTCTCGAACCATGTAGGAAAGTAATGTATTTAAAAAAGCAGATATATAAGCATATTTCTGTTGCTTTCTTTGACCCACAGTCCAGACTCTGTGAAGGAACGTCCAGATGTTTTCTATCTGCAGCCTGAGAGTTCCTGCCACCCCGGCAGCTCTGTGTGGTATTCAACCCAGTCTCTGAATGGCACCATTTTGGACAGCATGCTATCACGCATCCTTGCTGTTCGGGACCTCCATCTGGAACCTAAGCAGCAGCAGCCAAGCTCGTCAGACGAAGACACCTCGTAAATACCCTGAAAACTGACATCATGGGGACGCTGCTGTTCTTAAGCTCTTAGTGTTGTCAGAGCTTTAAGAAATGATGAACAGGGTGAAATGTGACTAATCGAACGCCTACATACTGCGTGGGTTCTGGAGGATGCAGAGTGACAGAGCTTAACATTCATGGATCAATTCAGTCGCTTTTCTTCTTTTTATTAGTAGAAGTCATGATATTACAATGATGTTACAAATGCATGCTCAAGTAAAATATTACTAGTAAAATATTACATATATAATTTTTGGTTTATTGGACTTTGATTCTGAAGCTGGTCAGTTCACGTTAGACTCTTCAGTGCAGACCACGTGGAAAAAAAAATGTGTTGTGGAAAAGATTGTATTATAAAAAAATGGCAAAACATGATCACACATGGGATTACTGTATTCTGTAATTCATTCCAAATAGCGGGTAAGTTAAGCCTTCACTGCAGCCAACTGTGAACTGAAATCTGATTTAATTGTGCCAGGTTTTAGAATATTTTACCCATAATTTTGTATGAGCATCATATGAGCTCTTCACAGATGCCTTTAAGCTCAGTGTGTGTTGATGCAATCCATACATGGTCACCAGTTCAGTGCATTTAAAGCATCCAGCTGTTTAACATGATCTAATTTAAAGTACAGTGTGAGTTCACACTGAGGGGATGAGAGAATAGAGAGAGACCATACAAAGGAATACATTTCATAACATTTCTAAATAATGAATGAAGCAGCTGTATGTGTGGTTCTTTGACCCAATCTGAACAAATCATTAATTATTAATGGCGTTTTCATACTTGGTCCAAATACCCAAGACAGATTTTGAGTTCTTTTGGAAGAAGGGATCATAAGCGAAGGCTTGTTCTCACATAGAAGAGTGTTTTCCAAACCGATCAATTGTGCAATTCCACACATCGCCTATGTGCATGCAGGTTTGCAAAATGTATGCACAAGGTTCATCCATTAGGTGTGTGTTATATCAAGATGAAGAGCAGTACTTTTTGGTCATTAGCCAAATTCGTTACGAAACTTCCACACCTGATGTGGGTTGGTTGGGGTGGGTTTTTTTTTTTTTTTGGAGGGAGTGAACCAAACTACCATTTTTCTCTGAACTACTACTATGCTCAAAAACAGCATTCAGACACTATCAAATCCACAATTGCGAAAATAAGTGGATTTTTCATTTTCAACTTTACATATGTCAGGTTCTGGCTTTGAAGATTTGCTTGGCACTATCCTGAGCTTGAACAGTTCTACAGAATATTCACATCACACACAACACCATAGTTTGTAAGATTTGCCGGAGTTCCGAACCTTTTTTGCACAGCTTGAGCCAAAAGGTTAAATTTGTTGTGTGTATACTTTTTCGTTTTAAGCAGCAAGGTCCACATGGTCATGAGAGGCCAAATTAGTTCTGCAATGTTTATCCACAAGATTATGCAGATATTTGCACAGATACATCGTAGGCAGGCACTGGATGTAAGGCCAACTGTCATTTGCTTCCATGGTAACCGAGTGGAGAGCTTTTGCTTGAGTGCTGTGCTGGATTCTGCTGGTTTTGAGACATGAGCAGCAAAAGTGGTAAGAATGCAGTCAGTCATTTATTTCAGTATTAAAAGTCTGAAAACTCTTAATAACGACATTTTTTTATTTACCTTTTTTTTTTCACCTTATAAAGTCAGGCAAGAATCTTCGAACACCTTAGACAGTTTCTTTTGTCTCCCGTATCTGCAAAGATGCTCAGTTATTTAGTGATGTATGTATTTTTGTATTTCTGATCTGTCATGATGTACTGAAACACCATGGAATAACTCATAACCTAATCACGTTTCTGTTCAGCAGAAGTGTGTGTGGGTGTGTGCGCAGGGCAAGAGTTGTCAGTTGAGAGCTTTGGAGAGTGTGGGTGTGGAGTAGGAATGCAACAAAAGCCAACTAAGAAAAGGAGGCCCTTTTATTTATTTATTTTTCCTGACAGCATTAAATAGTTGATTTTATCAAGGACAGGAACACATTTGCTCCCATAAGAAATCTTAATCGGTTAAATGTTTTACAGTCAATAAAGTAAAGGTTATGATTGATAAAGCTGTCATTTTCCCTTGTACAATTGGAGTAACAATCATTTTACAGATCAAATTCACATTGAGATGAATGACCAAAATAAGGTGGAAGAAGTGAGAGGCAAAAAAAAAAAGTCCTGATTAATTACAAAAGCCCTGAAGCAGCATCAGAACTTGGGGGAGGGGAATCAGTGATTGAGAGAATCAGAGTGAGAGAGTGTATGAGGAGGGAGCTGGAGAGAGAGAGAGAGAGCTGACGTTGGTGTTGAAATAAGAGGCCGTCAGTGTTTCTCTATAAAATGGGGTGATATTCTGAAGACCGTATTCTCATTCTGGAATGTGGATTATACCTGCATTTCCTGGACAGTTTTCACACATGGACCAGAGAAGAATGAGAAACTGGGGCTGTTCATCTGTCCTTGGCAGTGATGCTATGATTTCTGGATGGGGATACCTCATCCCCACTCATGGAAGTGATGGAAATGATTGTCACTACGAAGAAGCAAAGTAGGCAGAGACTCCAATTTTGCCAGTTTTGGATCAGCAGTGAGTTTTTCAGTTTTGTTACATATTTATTTTTAAAATTCGAACAACTAAATGTAGTACTGTAAGCGTATGGTGCACGAGTCACAAAGATCAGATCTGTTTGCTGACTAAAGCAGCTGGTGGATATGTACATCTTTCGGAGAAGAGAGGTATTCAGCTATTTTATATTGATTTCCTAAGATGTGGTTCTGCACTTGTTTCTGTCTAACTGAAGAAGTTGCACTTCTGCTTTTAATTACTGCAATATCCATAATGTAGAGTGTTTATGGATTTCTTTCTTTTTTTTTTTTTTTGAAGTAGTGAAAATGACTTGCACAGAATCTGCAACTTTACAATTTTAAACCATAAACACTTTTTTCCCCTTGCGGAAACATTTTGGAATTGTTTACATTTTTTTCTACAATGGGCAAAACACTGAGTCGACCAGGTTGCCTGCGTCAGAGCCCTTGTTGCTCCAAGAAAAATGACAGGGAAGGCTACAATGAAGATGGATACATCCCTCAACGCTCCATTTATGACACAATGTGCATCAACGAGCAAATTGACCATAGCTCAGCACACAGCACTCTGGGGTCAAGGAGAGGTCGTGAGACTGATTTCTCCAGTAATGGCTCCTTGGGTGGTGACATGTTTGACACCAGATCTTCTGTGCTTCTAACTGGTGGAAGAAGACTGGACGAGAGGTTCATTTTTGACTCACTGAAATTGGCTAATGATGAACTGAGATCACCAGGAGGGTTTGTTAGGTCAGCTTCCCCAAGTGTGTCATGTTCTTCAGCACCTGGTGGATCCATTAACAAGAGGCATCACCACCCAGACAATGGTAAGAAGGACAGCCTCTGTCGGCACTCTTGGAAGGTCCTTACACCTCCGAAGTTTCCTGAGCCTTTGGAGCTTTCACCAGGAGAAAAGAACTACTTAAATCCAGGTGTAGCCTTCTTCCCAAGCAGCATAACCTCTCCACAGATCTCCCCATTCTCTGGATCCCCCTTCTCAACTGGCACACACACTCCATCTGTCTTTTTCTCCCCTTCTCCCCTTCCCTACAGTCAGCAATTCCACAGACAGTCTTTGCCTACCCAGCCCTCATCACCAAGACCTCCTCTTTCAGAGCTATCAGTGACTGCACTCATGTGTGGCCAAGATATACAAGGGGGAATTGAGAGACAGCAGGAGATGAGAGGACATGAGAGTGTCATAAAAGAGCAGGCACAATTTGAGACTTTTAAACCCAAGCCCATTGAGCCCATCAACGAGCAGCAACCCACCACACCAGAGCCTGAACACGACACTGCACCTCTTTTGAGCTCTGTGATCACTAAAGGTCCAACAGTCTGCAAAACTTCAATGGAGTCTACCTGGCCACGGAGGCTGATTGGTCGGAGGAGGACAGTGAGACAAGGTGGGGCAGTACACAACCTTCCCATTCTTCCTCCATTGCCCTCTCTGCTCATTCGGAGTGTATCCGATAAAAAGCCAACACCCCGACTTTCCCCCTTTCCTGAGCACCAAGGAAAAGTGGAGGGGCATCTGAGTAAATCTATGTTAAAAAATGAACTGAAGGATTGTAACTTGCAGGACTGGAAGATCTTGCGAGAAATAGAAGAACGTAAAGCTGGATCAACTAAAAATGAGCTACAAATAGTGGAAGTCATGGAGGTCCCAGGTAAAATGTCACCTCTTCAAGAGAAACCCGAGGAAAGTGTTGATGAAAACATCCCTTCTGAATGTGAGGTTGAGAATTGGGAGGCTGTGCTTGAGATGGTCAACTCGCTTTGGGATGAAACATGGAAAGAGTCAGATTCCCAGAATTTAGGCTCTTTGAGGCACTGGCCACTATTGCATCCTCCAGCAGGTTTTGGTGGCTCCCAGGCCCCTTCTGGTACAAGTTCAGAATTAGGAGCTGAAGATCTGCTGGATCTTGAAAGAATATGTAGAGAGGACTCTATAGATTCAGAGCTCACTGACCTACTCCAGTCACAGTCTGATTCACAGCTAAAAGAAAACAAAAGCAATGTTATTGTCACACAACCAGTGAGACATCATAATCAAGCTAGCATTCCAACCATATTGGACCTTTGTACTGCTGATGCTCCACTGAGAAATAAGGATGGGCAAACTGAATCACCAGATTCCAATCTAACGTTGGACTCAGACTCCAGTGGGGTTTTTATGTCTAGTACCAGCCAGACCAGTAAAGAAGATATTAATTCTGAGGGTGACAGATCTGTGTGTGAATTAGACTTGGTAAGTGTGGCTTTACCTCATAAAGGCAACAATGAACAAGCTATTGCCAGAGTGACTGGAACTTCCAACCCAGAAATGACTGACCATAAAAGGTCAACTCTGGAGAAGAAGCAAACACTTGACACCACAGATTTAAGCAAAGTCATTAATTTGAAAAAAGTTCAAACCAAAGGCTTAAACATACAAAATAATTCCAAAACCATGGACAATGGATGTCTGGGGCAAGAGATCTGTAGCACTGTGAATACATCAAAGACTGATGTGCTTTTGCCACTGACTCCTTCAAAACATGATGTCAGAGGCACTTTACTGGATAGTGGTGATTTGGATCCTTTTGTTGCAACTGACAGCTTTGTCTATCTCGCAGTCTCTGTTCTGCCACCTCCCAAAACTAAGAACAATATTCCACATCAGGAAGGTGCATCCATCCCAACTGGAAATGAGTCCTTACTCCCTACATCCATTCCAAAACCAGGCCCTTATCCTGACGAGTGTGATTTTCTTTCCACCGACAGTTTTGTGTACCTGGCTGCCCCTGAATGTCACCTGCTGGTTGCAGAAGGACATTCTGTATATTACTCAAAGGACTCTGATTCTGAGGACAGTGGCTCCAGAGCAGACTTTGTTCAAGCCTCCACAGTTGGAGACAGTGACTGGGACTCTGACCTGTCCGATTCGGATCATGAATGGGACCACTGGGAAGAGCTGGAACATGAAGTCCTTCAAGGGCTTTTCTGCGAGGACCAATCAGAAACGGAGAGGGAGTGTCATGACGAGCAAGCATGGCAGATTTCTTGCCAGCATGCAGAGTTGGCTGCTAGTGTTGGGCAGGATAATGCTGGGGTGTCTTCACAGCACACACAGGGGGCAGAGCCACACATGGAGATGGAATCTGTGTCCTAACAACTCTTCTCATGGTGTCAAAACAGATGCACTCATTTTAGAAACCTGACCTCTTGGTAATGAAATGGTAATGGTAATCAGTGTTTCAAAATTCACCCCGATCAAGCACATTTATAGGTCTCCTATTTAAGCAGTAATTGTACTTTCTAGACCTATGTAATTGTGAGTTGTTTAAATTTGCTAGCTTGATTATTTTGTTGCTTATGTGGATTATATTTAACTGAACAATCTGGCAATTTATAGTGGCAGTTTAATGTGATTGTGATATTTACTATAAGGGTTTTCATCAGAGGATATTAAAATTGTTCAAAGCTCAAACTCCTAGAACAATATAATGTCAAAGAATACTATATTTGCTATATATAGGATATATATACATACAGTATGAAGGGCAAATATTAATGCTTTGTGTTAATGTACTGATTTCTTAATGAGTCATCAGAACAGCAATTTTATTTTATTTTATTTTTTGGTATTTATTTTAATTACAGTATAAATTAATAACCAGTGCTGCTGAACATGTTTGCTGAGTTAGGTTTGCACAACTCGCCAGCCACAAATATTTACAGAGTGGTACATTTTACTTGTAAGCATATCAACAAGGCAATAGAAATGCATTATTGTACTCCGCTGTCAATAAAGCAACTGTGAAAGACCAGAAATATATATTGGACTTTTTCCTGTAGCTATTTTTTGCCCTCAGCTGAAAATCCGACAGGAAATCTTGTGTGCTATAACAACACCCCTCTTCCTCGCTCCTCCTCAGCCTCCCTCTCTCTTCTTCTGCCTTCAGCTTCTTTCTCCATCTGTCTCATGGCCTAGAAATGTATGATTTCTCATGTGTATTGTATGAAGGGAGGACATGAGTGGGTAATGTGGGTGGCCAAATAGGCCTATTTTAGGACAAATTAATTAGTTCACTCTTAATGAGGGCAAAAATGTAATGCATTGTGCACCAATATAAAACACAAATGGGTCAGAACAAATGATCTCATGCTTCTGTGTTTGTGCTGTTGTTGTCTGTGACTTGCTGGCACCTTTTGTTGCTTCTCAACAACCCACATCGCGCTCAGTGTGGTATCTTCCATCTGTTCTACACTATGCTCTATGGCAGTATAACCCTGATTCTCAGGGTGCATCGTTAATTTATTTTGGCTTTCAGTGCAAATCCTGTGGCTATGTTTGAGACAAACTTCAGATTGAGGTCAGACTTTTAACCCTATTGTGATGCTGCTTAGAAATTACCGTTAACTCAGGATATTTTATAAGTGATACAAGTGTGAATTGTTCTATAGAAAACGAAGCTGTAAAACCTTTACAAGAGAGCCATTTATGTTGCAGATTTACACCTTGTGAAATGAGCAAAGCATGTCCTTTCTATGAGGAACCAGAAAGTGGTGGAGACTACAAAAGAAAGCGGTTTGGAGAGAAAATGATGGCTTTGTGATGGTGTGTGTGTGGGATGCTTCACTGTGTTCATGTGCGTGAGCCAAAGCTAGGGCACATGTGTAGGAGGAGCTGAGCTGAGTGGGTAACTCAGTGAGTGGGTTTTTTTTTTCTTTTTTTTTTTTCCCTTTTTCTCTTGCTTTTGAGCTATCTGGTTAGTATGATGTATTGATTTGTCAGGTTTTATATGACTCTGTGTGTCTGCACTTGATTGGCTGAAGCACCACTGATTAGGGGATGATTAAGGCTGATTATAAATATTAATACTGCCTGGAAAAAGGCGCAGCTTTAACTGGAATACTGTGGATTTTTGCAGTCAGTATTAGTGTGTGTGTGTGTGCACGATAAAATGTGTAGGAGGGATTTAATCGTTACTGAAAGATCAAGAGGTGACTGTTATGTAACAAATGAAAGTCTATCACGCTGTACACTTTTTTTATTTATATAACAAGTAATGTAGGCTGGATTGTCATGTAAATGGGATTGAATTGAATGCTGTCTCAGACAGAAGAACTTTTAGAGAGTCTGATAGAAACTATCTGAGGGATAAACTGACAATGTTCATGAGCTCACTGTTTACGTTTCAGCTTCCTGTTTATAGAAGGTCAACTGCATACATTCCACATTGACTTCAAAACCTAAAGACGCCACACAGGGCAATGGTACTTCAATGAAGATTTTTATTGTAGCATATTTCAAAAGTTCCTTACTGAACATAGTTATGCAAACAAGTCTTATCTGATTTAAGTAAAATGAGCCCTGACCCTTCTTTTTCTTCCCTCTCTCACCAAGTACAAGTAGGAAAAGTGTGACCCCTGAGACATAACAGAAATAATCAGGTATGCAGTAACTGTAAGGGATAAAGACAAAGGTGTACATTTTCTGTTATATTCACAGCTCTTTTCAAGGATTTCATGAGTTCTCACACCTCCTACAGTTCCACAATCATTTCTCATACAACACAACTAGGAGCTGAAGGTGTGCTCTGCATTTTCAAATGTATATTATTCATTATGTATTCATCTCTGTGTAACAGAAGCAGCATAAAAAAGTAATAATATCCAAAACTGGTGAAAAAGTTAAGTTATTTAAGCCAACGATGAGCCTAAAATTAAATTCATAGTTTTTATTAAAAAAAAAAAAAGCATCTTATTCTGATAGACTATTTACAACTTTCCTGAGTTTTAACCCTTTATTTAACAGATATTTCAGGTTTAATCTAAATATTTTCACCTAAATATGTTCATTGTATAAATGTATAATTGGGATTTTCACATGAAACATTATATTCATGAATACCGACTCTGCATTCATTCATATTCTGTAACGGTAGTTACAGTTCAGGAGGGTAATAACCGTTCACAAAATGGTCCGTTTTTCAGGACATGGCTCTGTTTGTTTGAGCAAGTTGAGGTTTTCCACACTGGTGAGTGTCGGATCTATTCTGTGTTGCTGTCTGTCTTTTCCATGAGCTATAGCATCGGGGTGTTCATAAGGAACCCGTCCAGGAACCTTTTGCCGAATTATGGCTTTATATATTTTCTTTCCAATCAGATAGCACATTTCAGATATGCACATCATGATGCATAATGCAGACGTAACCACCATGAATAGCGTGAAGATTTTTTTTTCTGTAGGCTGCGCGATGAAACAGTCCACTGTATTCGGACATGGGTCTAGAGAGCACTTGGAGAGCCGTGGCATGTCATAGCCGTCGTAGATGTGATAGAGGATGTAGAGAAATGCACAATCAAACCCTGCTTTGAAGAAAAGGCTGAGCATGTAGGTCCACCACAGCCCACCTCGCTTTTTCCCTGGGTGGGCGTACAGATGTGCACCCTCGTGTAGTTTTGTGTACTTTTTGTCCTTCTCTTCTCTCAATTTGACGTGAGCCACTACCAAGAGGGATGGGCAGGTGACAAAGATCAGCTGCAGAGCCCAGATGCGAATGTGGGAGATGGGAAAGATGTAGTCGTAACACACATTGGTGCAGCCAGGTTGCCTTGTGTTGCATACAAAATTCTTGCTTTCGTCACCCCAAACACGCTGCGCTGCGACGACAAACACCAACACTCTGAACACAAACACCACTGAGAGCCACACACGACCAAAAGCAGTGGAGTACTGGTTCACCCCGCTGATGAGGAGCTGCAGCCCTGCCCAGTTCATCCTTAATCTGTGTCAGTTCTTCAAAACACACAAAGAAAGAAACAGTACAAATATTTAAATGTGTAAATAGAACTCTGATACCATTTATGCTAGTGCAAAAACGCGTCCATCTATATGATGGGCAAAATGATAATAGACAAAAAATATAACTTGCATAATAGTATTCTTTTTATTTAAATTGGTTTGATACACTCACTGGTCACTTTATTAGGACCACCCATCCGCCTGCTGTTTTATGCAGTTCTCTAATCAGCCCCTTTCTTGACAGCAGCACAATGCATAAAATCATGCAGATACAAACCAAGAGCTTCAGTTAATGTTCACTTCAAACATCCAAATGGGAAAAATTGTGATC
>JAODOF010000003.1:14072670-14084815 GCA_027576175.1 Sciades proops | reverse complement strand
GAATAGACGGGAGCGCAGTGCGAAACCCCCGCTGCCTCAGCCTGACGAGCGTGCCGGCTCGCTTCCCCCGGTGTCTCTGGCGTCCTCGGCGGAGACCATAGAGAGCTGCTGCTCCTCCAACAAGTAGCTCTGGAAAACTTTACTGGTGGTTATTCCAATGTTTATGAGTTCTTCTCTGGAGTATGTGACGAGAGAAGAAGTGCAAAAAACACAACAAATACACAAAAATGTAGAAAGTACAAGAGAGCGAAGTACAGAGCCAGTCGAGCCAATGTGTTCAACAGCTATCTAAGATCATTCTGACTGTCTTTTATATGCAGATCATGCAGCTGTCAAAGAATGTGTATAATTTTTCAATCCATTCTCCATGCATTTGAAAATACAGCCAGATATGATTTCAGCCAGCTTTGTTTTGCTTTTCATGCAGCTCACCGGAGAGTGCGGGCATGGTGAATTTTTTAACTCTAATCATTTTTTTTTTTTTTAGGAGACGGACAACAATATCCACAGTGGTGATGTTCAGTCAATTCATTCAAAAATAAAAGTGGATTATGTAAAGGCGTGTTTGAGATTAATATTTTTCACAAAATAGGTTATTGTCAGCTCATACCTATAATGAGTAGCATAACAAATATTTTTGACCAGAGGCAGTTTGTATGGAACAAGAGTATCTGATGTAACTTTAATTAAACACCAGTTCCAAGAGAAGTTGCAGACTGTGACAGTAGCGATGTGTTTCCTACACACAAGTACAATCACAAATGTCAATCTTAATGTACCATTCTCATTATCCTATTCTCTAAATATTAAAGTCACACACAACTTTATCGATTGTAATTATCTAAGATATTCAACACAGACTCATCCTGGACCCGTAAATAGTAACTAGATAGAGAATGTGACTAAAGTCACAGTAATTTGCACTAGCTGTTACAAACTGGGACGTCTTGTCACCCTACCCTATAGATCCGGAATGGTAAGAGATAGAGAATAATGCTTCATGAGTACAAGTTACACCCTGCTGCCCTGAACAAAATAAAAAACAAGTGTTGCCAGGCAAAACAAACCTCACCCGACAGCACTTATTGTATACCTATATGTTGATAATGGTAATAGTTCTCAATCATCAGCTGTCAGGTTGTAGTCCGATGAAAATCCATGACCTTGAGTTTGACATTTCAAAGTCATTCAAGGCCAGAGGTCATGATGGCAACTGAAAGCCCGTATGGGACTCCTTATATGTTGATAATGGTAAACATCTGGCTATCATTAACCATTTTAAAGTTATAGCCCTTTCAAAACTCATGAAATTGAGTTTGACCTTTCAGGGTCACTCAAGGTCAAAGATCATGGTGCCAAATGAAAGGCCATATGAGAGTTCCTATATGCTCATAATAGTAAACACTTGTCTATCGGCAACCATTTTTGAGTTATAATGGAAAATGTTATTTTGACCGAAAGGTTGACCTTTCCGGTGACCTTGACCTTCACCCAATTACCCCCAAAATTTAAATCAGGTAATCTACAGACCATTGCCCCCCTACCCTGAAAATTTGAAGTCAATCGGTGCAACCCTCTAGACACTAGATTGTTAACACACACACACACACACACACACACACACAAACAAACCACACTGATTACAATACCTCACCCCACTTACTCCATCATGGGCAAGGTATTCATACATTTTTTTTTTTTTTTTAAATTACATTAGACAGATACATGTACCTTACTATATGCGAGTCTGGTGAAGGCACGTTTGGCTTCAGTGGGCTCCAGAAATTCCACAATAGCGGTGAGTCCAGATGGGGGCAGCAGAACCCTCCCTAGAGAGCCGTAAGGGGAGAAGACAGCTTCCAGCTGCTCCACTTGTACTCCAGAGGGCAAGTTCTTCACCAAGATCACAGAGTTACTCCTCTGGCCCGAGGCCTGGACATGTTCAAATCCAAAACAACAGAAGATGTTAAAGTGCAAATTGGTTAAAAAGGCATGCAAGCCACAAAACATGATTTATCTTGTAAATTCTTGACAGAGCATTAAAATTCACAGTTTCATACCTGACTGAAGGAGTCCAGAGACACATCATTGTCCAGCAGGAACTGTCTAGTTTCTTGAACGATCTGTGTCTCTCCAAGTGCCATTCTCACAGCCAGACTGTCCTGTGACTCCTACACACACACACACACGCCATTTCACTAAACCAATTTATCCAACACATTTTTGTTGGAGGAGGTTATGTTTTCACCTCCATTTGTTTGCCTGTTTCCAATGTAACTCAAAAAGTAATGAATGGATTTTGATGAAATTCTGACAAAAGGTGAGCCATAGGCCAAGAAACTATTGATTCTGGATATGTAATGTAGAACCCAGGAATTTTTTTTTGTCTGTTCCCAAAGTAACTCAAAAAATATTGAATGGATTTTGAAGAAATTTGTTGGACAGCTTAAGTATTATCCGAGGTTCAAGTGATTTGATTCTGATGTTGATAATATGTGGCTTGGCAGAGTGCCCTTCTAGCAAGTGCCCTTCTCATAAATTGCTAAATGTTATTGATGTTATAACTCACATGATCAAGGACTTGGCTTTTTGTCATTTTGTACTTCTCAGCAATAGCATCAGCTACTGCACTCGTGCCCAGGAACAGCGTGTTCCAATTATGGGAGCTGTGCGAGACAAAGAATTCATCAAAAATGTAACAGCAGCAACCATAATGTTATTACTGAACAAATAATCTGCAATACAGAAGTGCAATATTTTAAAATTAAATCCACTACCATTTACAGAACTGACAGTGAAAATTTGCTATTAATCAAAGAAAATGTGCTTTTTCATGCTGACCTGCCACTGGCTGCCTTATCCTTGGCATCCTTCTGTCTTTTATATGAAGAACTGCCTGGAGCATTGAGATCCTGCTCAGGCTTCTCCTTCTTTATCCTGGAGGGTATAATGTGCAATATCCGTCCCTACAGGACAAACAGTATGGAAGCAAACCAATATAAACCTGCAAAGGATTTAATAATAATAATAATAATAATAAAATAAAAACACCCTATCTGTACCTGGAATATATGGCCGTCCAGCTGGGCTAAAGCCGTCACAGCATTTTCTGGGATCATGTAGGTAACAAAGGCAAAGCCCTTGGGTTTCTTAGTCAGAGTGTCTATGGGAAAATGGAGCTCACAGATGTGACCTGCAGAGAAAACACACATCAGATCACTTTTAATATATACACCAAGTATATGACATACTATACAGTGCTTTTTTTTTTCTTTCTTTCTTTTTTTTTTTTTAAACATAACCTCTACTGAACTCATCTGGACCATATGAGCAATATCCACAGACAAGAATTTTCCCTTTACTGAAATAAACTTGCAACTCACTTATAATCTTATAATGGAAGTCTAAGGGCAGCTGTTGGGCAGTCACTAAACATTTATGCAAAATATACTGTATTTTTTTAATAACACTTAAAAATTCTTCTGATTTCCAAATTCCTCAAATCCTCTCTTTCAGATATAGGATGACTTTCACATTAATCCACACATCTACAGGGTGTTTAAAAAAAAATCTGATAGCATTTCACAATTTAATAACTTTGCCAATTCTCATTCAACTGACCTCAAATTTTAACAGCATGTGTGGAAACAGTTCAAAATTTTATGTTTAATATGTTAAAAAAAAAAAAACTTTTTAGGTATAGAAATGCCATTCACTGGAAAAGAAAAGGTGTTTTGTGTCTGAGAGTATGCTCAAACACAGTTGAACAAGACTGTGCAGCGTGCGTTTATGAGAAAATTCTCTAAAAAAAAAAAAGGAAAAAAGAAAGACAGCACCAACTGCAATGCAGATTTGGACACGGCACAAAAAGTTCAAAGAGGAAGGCTGTCTGTGTGTCTGTGTCTCAGGCGGTGCACATATTGAAAATTTGTGAAATCATTCATGGAATTTGAATTTCTAATTCAAATTTTGAGGAATAAATCTTATATTGCTCAACATTAAGCTTGTGCAGTTTCATTTGCCTAGACTATGTAGTTTCTGGGATACTTACATCTCAAATATTATTACTTTTTTTTTTTTAAACACCCTAAATTCATTAGATCAGCTGTAAAATCCGTCCAGGTTTAAAGATGGCCACGTTTTATTACCTATAACATCGGCAAACTCCACTGATGAAAAAATGTATATCTGTTTTAAACAGACACAAAAACTGGTCAGAACACGACTGATTTTCTAGAACAGCACAGCTATGACGTAGCATCAAGTTACAAGTTTGTATTAACATGCTTATTTTGAGACTTTTTTTTTTTAATCTCACAAGGACTTGTTTGGTGGAAATTAACAGTTTAACCCCTGGATTTTAAAAATGATAAGTGTTCAAGAAAAATGCATCATTCTTGCTATGGTAAAGCTTACTGATGAGTAAAGGAGACCTTTATTTAATATTTGATGCTCAGACAGCGCTATGTGGACAGCGCTTCAGACACAGAAGCTGCACCTAAAGCCCTGAAGTTTTCTGTTGTGTTGCATTTTTTTTTTAAAAGCTTAGTAACTTTGAGAACTCTTTAAAGAGTCAAAAACACATGATAGCATGAACTAACTTGTTTGGAGATGTTCCACAATGTTAATGCAGCTACAATTGAATTAAAAAAAAAAATCTAATTCTTTAACAAGCAACAAAGTTGTACTGGTTGGCAAATTGCTGTGGTATAAAGAGAATAAAACATATGTTATTAGAAAATAATCACCTCCAGGGTTCTTCTCATGTGAATTTAGGTTTAACTCTGGATTCTGGTTGGTCAGAAAGTGTGATTAATTATCCAGAACAGCAGCTCTGACTGCAATTCCAGATGCAATCTAGCATTATATTAATCCTTTATATTGTATTGTAAAAACTTACACAAGGACAAACAGATGCACAGATGTTTGCAGTCACTGATCTACTGATATTTTCTTTTTCTTCTGGAAGGAGTCAGGATGGGATGGGATGTGTTGGCGCTTTGCTAAAGCAGAAACGTTTACATTTCTCACATGGCATCATCTTTAGGACAGTTTGGGAAAATTTGGCCGGGGGGGGGGCTGGTGAAGGAAGGACCATGTTTTTTTTTATTTATACCTCAGATCAGATTTTCCCATCCTGACTGTTCACATGAACAGTTCATAAGAAAAGGCAAACTGTAATGTGAACACATCTGTCCTCTGAAGCAGCATGCATTCACATGAGTCAGTCATCGACATCACTGACAAACATAATTGTGAGACAACTTGATGTTAAAACCATATAACTGGATGCACTAATCGCTAAAGTGTGCATCATATTTTGCTCTGGAGAACAAACAGTTTGTCAACTGTACACAATCAGGTCAAGAAGGAGAAAACAAAAACCAGACAGCTTGCTTTCGCAGCTATTGTAGCTCCTCCACTGCTGTTCTGCTGATGAAGACTACTCAGTGCATGTGTATAGACCAAAAGCCACATGAATTCAGATCTGACTTTTCACAGACATCACATGGCCATGAATTAGATACATATCCAATTTAAGATCACATATGAAATTCAAAATCATCCGAATTATAAAGATTGGATTTGTGTCCACACTGCTCTGTCACGTTAAGGCAAAAAACAGATTTGATTCACTTCAGAACTGGCAATGTGAAAATACAGAACTGGTAACGTAATAATGTGCAGTTTAAAGAAAGTCATGCCCTGTTGTTGATTATTTTCCTATAACAGGATGTCCAATTGTGTTTTATTTAAACTATTGTTCCCAGAGCGCTAGATCTTTTAGTATTCAACATAAACTGAGCATTTTGTGTGCGCAAGCACGCTTCATGTGAGACAGAATTTGGGTTTGGATCAGCAGAGTAGAGGGAGGATGGAGTGGATCATGCACGTGTGCCTGTCCAAGTCCATGATCCAGTGCATGAGTGTAATTCTAAGCATATGTATGTATGTATGTATGTATGTGTGTTAGTGATTCCTTCATTTCCGTGAAGTGGTCAGAGACCAGTTTTAATTGTGTTAGTCTGTGAACCAGGTCAAAAGTAGTACATTCATTCAACAGGTGAAACAAACACAAGACCAACAAAAATATCAGCAAAGTTAGTAAAATTCTTACTAAGAATATTTTATTAAAATAAATGGCAAGGGGGTTAATAAGAAAATAACAGCATACACCATGAAAACTAAATGCAAGCATGTAAAAATCTTGACAAGGAAAACTAATAGTCACTAATATGAGTTAAAAAAGCTAAAGATAAGCAAGGAAATTAAATATAACTGTTGGAAAGGCAACACTCCCAACAAGACAGGCTTGAGTTTCTGAATAAGACAGCAAAAGAGGTGAGTTAAATTTAAAAAAAAAAAATAAAATAAAATATTGTAGTGGGCATCAAAAAAATGAACAAAAAAAGAAAGGAAGGAAAAATCAGCCAGAAGTGTGATTTATAGTATACATATAAAATGAAGTTAGAAAAATACATTAGAAACCTGTAACAGTGATTGTAAATTACATTATTATACATGTATTAGGCAGGCAGGAGAGAATACAAGAGATTTCTTGATAAACCTGATGGACTAAATTGACCAGAAAACAATGACCAACAGCATGTAGTAACATCGCAGAGGACATGTTTCGTAATACTGCTTCTTAATCAGGGCTGTCTTCTCAAACCTCCAGTCTGATATTGCATTTTATTACAAACAAAAACAGCATCTAACACTGGTGGGAAGGGGCAAGAAAAAAACAAACAAAAAAAACCCCCTGACCTTTCCTGCGTAACAGTTTGAGAGGAGAGCAGAGTGAAACAGGCTGCCATGAGTGGAAACCTAGTCTGAAACACTACAGATTTATTTTTTGGCCTATTATGCAATTAAACCTCTGATTGTTTAAATGCTGTGGACTGGGCTCCCAATTTTTAATACGGTTCGGTAAGAGCTTTTGGTGCAGCTGTAGGAACAAAGTGTCAAACAGCTGAACAGCTCAGTGTGAACATGAGCTCAAAGTTCATTTAATTAACTTTATATTAAAAAACAAAACAAAAAAAAACATGCACAGGAAATTCAGGTAAAGCATCATCTCATGAAAGGAGTTAAAAATAAAAACATCCAGTTTGCAAATGCAAATTTTAAATGGCAGTTTGCTTCAAACAGCAACAATACAGACATAGATTGGAAACTGAAATTAAAGAAATTTGTTCAAATGGCATAAAGGGAAAGGATTGGAGGGGAGGGAGAGACAGAGAGAAATGTTAACCTAATCTCGGGAAGACGATTCATGGCACGTAGTTAGCTGGTCGAATGACTGCTATTCTTTTTGCATAGAGTAGATTGAGTGGTACAGCTGAGCGACCATCAAACTCGACACTATCAAGCTTTCTCCTTCTTGATGCACTAAATACTATCGTCGCTCTCGTACAATATTACTGAACACAATGTAACTCTGAGGAAAAAACAAACAAAAACCCAAACCATCAATAAGGCACTTTTTCCCCCCCTTTACAAATATCTAACCCCTCCCTCTTAATGCTTTGAACTGGAAATACTCCAAAGCTTCTTGGTTTTCATCACCAACAGCAAAACCTTGTACACAACTTTCCTTCCTGTTTTTATTTTTTTGTATGTTTTGTAACTGCAAGTATAAAAAGCTAAAATTGGCAAAAATATATTTTTTCTCCAGCACCCTGTAAAAGTATCTCATTTTGATCATTTCAGAATCTTAATACACAATAATGTTATCTACATTTTTTAATCTTTTTTTTTTTTTTTTTACTATATATATCACACGTATAAAGCAATTTGAACAGGCAGACATGGCTTTCACATCCTATTTTTTTTCTTGAGAAAGAATTCAACTCTGATGGGTTAAGTAGCTGAACTAAGGACTTTATGTTTTAAGTGTGGGACACATTGTGGATTAACCTTAAGGTTTTTTTTTTTCCCTCCAACAATTAAAAAAAAAAATCTTGGATGTAGATGATCCATCCTATTACGCATGAAGGGAAACAAAATTGATACCCAATTTTATTTAAAGGTTTAAGAATTAATAATGAAAAAAAGGTAATCATAATGGGAAAATGAAGTTTTATATTTATATATATATCTAAAACGCAGGTATGTACAGAACTCTTTTCCTCACTTCCTGTCTAATTCATCCATGATTGGTAGTGTTTCTTGATTTTATTCATCGTAAATGAGAAGCACAGTGGCCGAGGGATTATTGTCTCTTCATGCTATTTGACTGGATGTCAAACGTACACAAGCACATCACACACCTTTTCATAGTCTAGTCTAAAAGAACAAACCATCTGCACTTAGATACATAAATGTATATATCGAGAAATTTATCAAATTTTAACCCTTTGGCTAAATATGCACACAATACTTTTTTTTTTTGCCTTTTGTCTCACGGCTCATTCAAAAACAACAACAAAAATATCTATAAACTTCAGGCACTGTATTTTTGAGGCTGGGGTGTTTGGGGTGGCGTAGGTGAGCGTAACAAACTCTTCCTGCCCAAATCTCCGCAGCCATAAAAATCCTAGATTTAAGATTACTGAAAATACTCTGGAATACTCTTCTTAACCCCAACCTGCCACACGCCTGAGACGGCACCCATACTGCAGGTATGATTAAGCTTCCCCCTAATATCAAAATAAAAAAGCACAAAGAAATAAAAAAAGCGTGTTCCCCCCCCCCAAGCAGTCCATCATTTTAGCCATGCACTCAGTGTCAGCTAGATAGGCGCACCCAGAATGTGTCAGCATTGTGAAAACTGAATAGATGAAAGAAAAAGTATATTAAAAACAAATTGCTACACATGACAATGACAAGTTTGTGTGAGTGGGTTTCTTTCCTTCTTCCTTTTCATTCTACAAAATTTAGATATTTGCAGGTTTCCATGAATTTGAATCTGCATCCTGATCATTCCGAATCGTAATTAGAACGTAACTGGGATGTGCAGGTAAGGGAGAAAATAATACATGGGTTTTTTTATTGCTTATTAAGTCAGTGCAGATTTTTGCTACCAAAAACATCACCCAAGTATCAGGGACTGAGAAAGAAAAAAGAAAGAAACAAGCAGGGGGAAGAAGAAAAAAAAGGACGTTGTTACACATTCAATAAACAAACGCCTAACATAAAATCATCACACAACTCCTCGGTTTGTAGGCATTTGATCTTGTTGCGGTTTGTGTGTTAGGGTCACAGGTGCCTCTCGGTTTCTCAGCGTCCAACAGGCTAGCAAAAGGCAATTACCAGTTAATCTGATCAGCAGGCAGGCCTGGGGCGGCTCATCATTGGGTGAAGAGTTCAGAGGTCAGAGGTCATTTGTTAGTTGCCGGTGGCGGCTAGGGGGTTAGGAACAAAAAAAAAAAAAAGGAAAAAGATAGAAAGGATTAGTGTCAGCAAGAAGAGACTGAAATGACATTTGAACACTAAAATGAATGCAACATCCTTCAAATCCACCTTAACCCATAGCCAAGAGACAAACACAAGCTAAATTTGGTTATAATCATGACAAGTGCATCATGATCAGAGAACTAGAGCCCCGCCCCCTAACCTGAATCACAATGTTCTAATTGTTATGTTAACGTTAAAGCGCTATGCTGCCCCATGATCCCACAAACAAAAGCCACAGACAAACAAAAAGCTAGTAATGTTTTAGTGTCTTTTGGGTTGGAATGCATGTTACACACAGCAATTAGTGGTATGGGGGCTAAGCGAGGTCTTACTACAATTTGTATAATAAATAAATAGACTAAGTTTAAAAAAAAAAACCCTCTTTATTGTTTCCATCATTATGTACAGGAGTCATAAATACAATTCCTATAAAATGTAAAGTATAAAATAACAGTACCTTATATATCAAATATCGCACAAAATACTTCACTGTATTTTTTCGACTAAAATGAGGCATATTGTGAAACTGTAACATAAATCAACACATATGTAGAGAGAAAACTTGTTTAATAAACAATTTAAGATGCAGACCTGCCAACACAGAAGAGAAATAACACGTAGAAACCCTGAAATACTCCTATATTGTTTTTCTCCCCAATTTGCATACTTGCTTCCATATGTAACTCTATCATGGAACAGCAGTTATTCAGGGAGGCTAACACGTGCTTCTTCTGAGAAATGCAAAACCAGCCTCCTCTGCACTGTTTCGAACTCATGCTGTGTATCTCGCTCTGAGGAAAGTGCCATCTACCCTCTTCCGCATACACGAGCTCACAAACGCCTACTGACTACACAAATGGCTGTAGCATAAGTGCTATCGGTAGATAGCTCTTCTGCATACATCAGTTTCCAGACACTCACTGACTACAAGAATAGCTGTAGTATGATCGAGATTTAAACTCACAATCTCCCAATGATTTTGTGAACATTGAAAATTTTTTTGCGTTAGTGTTGACATTAGAGTCAGCTGATACCAAATATAGCTATCTGATTATTATATACTTGTCAAACATGCATTGGTAGAATTCACTTCACGTGAATGAACTCAAAACACTCTTGATTTACTGTGAAAGAAACGAGAGCACTATGCTGTTGCATCTTTAAAGTGGGAAAAATCAAGTCAAGATGAGAGACTATTCATCCTGTGAGATGAAGGAAATAGGTGGAGCTTCCAGTAGATGACAACTTTCAATCATTCCAGATCCATAAGTCGATTGGCTCCTCTGTCCATCAAAGAAAAAACACGACGGTACTTTTTTATTTTTAAGTGATATTTTGTAGCAGTGTAATCAGACATTAAAATGCTGAGCTCCTACACAAAATGCATGATGGCTGGCAGGTCTGCAGATGAGGTAAACAGGAGTGTGAAATTTGTCTCCTTACTTCGCATACATAAAAAAAAAAAAAATTGTACTGAAATTCAACAGTAATGAAGCAAACTCAAGTACTATAAATATTCCTGGTTTTAGGATGAAATGTCACAGTAAAGGAATGTAAGACAGTGCTCTGGTTTTCAGTGCTGAGATATAATCTGTACATCAGCGACATTTAAAAAAAAAAATCTCTGCAATGAAAATTTTTAAAAATTAAAAAATAAATAAAAAGGACATGTAGGAAAAGTCTTCTCTAACTAACCTCTGTCTGCGGTCACTATCCTTTGGTAAGGATGGACCCGTGAGTCATGTCTCCGCACTTTAGTAGCCATTGCACCTAGATCGCAACAGGTCCATAAGGTTAGATACATTCTGAAGCCCAACAGCCAGACCAAACCAATCGAGCTTCACCTTGGAAAAAGGTCACAACCTAGATTGGGAGATTAATCTAAAACTTGAGTGGAGGTTGAGCTCGAGGTGCTCAGTCTGGCTTTACAGACTTTTCATTTGTATTTATACATATGCATATCATGTCTATTGAAGAAAATAAAGACTATAAACAAACTGTCCATATCACTCAGATTACATAACAGGACATGACAATAAGTAGCAAATGCACTGGGAACACTTTTTCCCCCTCAAGGTTTAATAAATACATCTTTTAGCACCAAGATTTTCATAGTAGTACGTTTGATGCTTTTTGAGACAGGTGGGCAAGGAGAAAAAAAAAAAAAAAGCAAACAAAAAAATTAAAAATTAGCTCATCCCTGATAGAAACATTAATGAGATATCAAGTTGTAAACATTAATAACGAGGTCGACTTCCTGTGAGGTCAGCAAGAATTAGGCAAGACGAGCTTTGTCGTCTTGATTTCTGGCTGGAGAGAAAAGTGTGTGTGAGTGAGTGAAAGAGATAGCAACAAGGGGAGAGAGATTAAAAAAAAAAAAAGGAGAGGTTGTGAGAGAAACAAACAGAACTAGATAGAACTCGACGCCAATGGCGTCGATCGGGATGCCTCCGCCCGGTAGACTACACGCCTTATGAAGCTGTGATTTGGGGATGGACATTTGACCTCACAATAATCTTGACCTGGTGAAATTACTTGTATAAATAAAACTTGGAGACACTGTGTTCACAAGGTTTTCGGACAGACATCTGACCTCACAGTGACCTTTACCTTAGACCTTTTGATCTCAAAATCTAATCAGTTTATCTTTGTCCCCAAATGCACAAATAGTGAAAGTTTGGTGAAATTCCTTTCATCTGCCTTGGAGATATTGTGTTCACAAGGTTTTCGGACAGACATTTGACCT
>JAODOF010000003.1:13907775-13918858 GCA_027576175.1 Sciades proops | reverse complement strand
AACTTCCACATCATTGCATTCCGTTTTTATTTACAATTTGTACTTTGTCCCAACTTTTTTGGAATCGGGGTTGTACATGCTACTGTTTGAACCCTATCAGTTCAAACCATCGGAAAGTGTTAAATAGTACCATCGATAGTACCACTGCCACGGTGGCCCCCACCTTACAAAATAAAGCCAGAGAACAAAGCCGTCTACAAAATTGGATGAAATTGAACGGACAGTCTCATGTGACTCATTAAAACAGGATAGGCTTTATAACTTATGCAACATACATGTATATGCATGCATTTTTCACTTTCTAAAAGGCTAATTAAATAATTTGATGAACTGAGAATCACATTCTGAAGCAAATTAAATAATCTTATACCAGTCACTTAAATACACAAGTTACATGTATTAATCTAAATGCAGGTAAACAATGAGTGGTATGCAGCCAAATAAGAAATCAGATCTTACCCGTCTATGTTCTCACTTCTTGAAGGCTGATCCTGTGGCCGACTGGTTTTGAAACAATCCGACTTTCAGTTCTTCGTTCATTCGCTTCTTCCACATAAGGGCAAGATATTGCTGCTGAGGCAAGCATATCCAGAGGAGAAATCTGACAACTGGTCCACTCATTCTCCATACTGAGTACTCCATTAGTGCTCAGCTCACACTCTGGGAGAACTGGTGCAACTTAACTTATTTTCCTTTTCTTGTAGTTTTCTTTTCCTTTCATTGTTGGTACTGCACCCTCTTTCAATATGGGCTCATAGCCAACACTCCTCAACAGATCAGAGGTTTCGTACAAGTAATCAGTAAAATGTGCCAGTGAATTTCTCGCAAAACATGTCCAAATCTTTGCAGTTTGAACATTCTTGGGCTATGGATGCAACGTAAATCCACCTTCCGTTGTGTTGCTGCACCCGCCAAAAACACATCTACGTGGCAATAAGTTAACTCAAAACGGAGGCTCGAAAATGCAGTTAGCTCTGTGTTTTAGTATAGCGGAAATGGTGATGAGACCTTCCTGCTGTGACGTCACAGTTGTCAAGGCCATTCACTCAGACAGCTACCTATACGAATCATTTTAACCGTAAAAGTTATTATATTAGATTTATTGTTAATGCTTAAAACTATTCCTATACCATTCTTGAGGTCTCAAGGCATTTATAAGCAAAAAGTGGAGGCCATGGTTGTGTGCATCTCTATTTAAAATAAGTTACACCGTATACACACATTAGATCAATAACATTAAAAGCAACTATAAATGGATAAAAAAAAAAATTAAGGGACATCACTAAAGAAGGAGGGAAAACAAACCACAAAATGCAAGTCCTCAGTAACCCCCCCCACACACACACACACACGTCATGTGCATAGGTCATATTAAGGTAACGCAAAAGGACTGGAGTTTCTTACACCATGGCAGTTTTACACACACACACACACACAGGATGCGTATGTGGTCAAGTGTTTATACATCCCTGTGTCGACTAATTTATATAAAAAATAAATAAAAGAGAAGGAGGGACGGGAAAAGACAGACTTCCTTTTTTCCCCACCAGCTCGGGATTATGGAGTGTGTAGTTTCACACCCTGGTGAAGGCATTTGAGCTTCTACACACACACACACCTCAGTGACTGTCCAGTACACACAGCAGATTTTCACACCAGCCCAGACGTTGCACTCTTTTGGCTGTGACTCCATAGGTCACACTGCTCCATGATCTTCATTATATGAAATTATCTAATGGGTGTATTCTATAAAACATAAAAGCTCATGGCACACACTTCACTGGATTTATTTAATTCCGATAAAACAGCAAGGGAATACATATTTTCCTTATACTATACCCCTGTGAGAATCACAAATCCTGCTTTATTACATGCAAATGTGCTTTAAGCTGCAGTTACACAACATACTGAACTCCGAGCTCTGTTACGATTCACCATATTGCATTCACAAATCAATTTTACCATGATGACAAAAAAAAAAAAAAAGCAGCATTTATTTTCCTATTCTTTATCCACTCCAATATTTGTTTAAAAACACTTGTTTAAATTTTTAGGTTTTTTTTTTTAATAGAATAATTAATTAACTTATTAATTTAGGGCCAGGTGGCCCTAAATTCTCCATTTTTTTTCCTGCTTCAACACGTCCCAATTCAAGACATTACGTTATGCATCACGTGGTGGGCTTTCCCCAATCATACAAGGCATTGTGGGATAATAAACTGGAGAGAAAAATGGAGGATGCAAGTGTACAAATGAACCGTGAAAGACTAACTACAGTAACAAAGTGAGACGAAAAGACGTTATGTTGCGAAGGAAAAGAAACGCAAGACCAAACTAATAAATATCGGCGGTCAGTGAGCACCCCGATGTGCTCAGCTGTTTGTTTAGCAACAGAATGATGTCAGTGCACGATCAAGGTAAACCTGTAGACAGCAGTAATGCAACACTGTGGATGCCAGCTGCCATAAAACCCAAAAGGTGATAAACCTGCGCATGCGCACACGGACTTCCTCTGTCTGCTTGACTGTGCGACGCAAGCAATTTCATGCACATTATTTATAAGGGAATCCCTTCAATTTAAATAACTTCCCAGCCACAGAATGCCTGTTTGGGTTTTTTTGTTTTTTGAGATTACAGAACATCACAATTACCAAATTTCAGATTTTATGAAATCAAAAGGCCATCTAGCTTTAACCGACAATATTTAATCCACATTTGTAAAGGTTTGAGTAAAAATATAACCCATTTGCTAAAATATTCCTTTTATTCAAAGTGAAAAAGTTAATAAAAACGGGTCATTTCTTAATAAACTTATGAACATTTCTACTCCCTCCATTTGCTTCCCTTTTCTTTCAGCAGTCTGTAAAAAGAGTTCCGATTTCTCGCAAAATAAATTTGTACACTTAAAAAAAAAAAAAAAAAAAAATCACACAGCAAATCCCATTTTAGACCTGTGTATTTTCGAGGCACGAAAGCTGTTCCTTCCGCCTACACTGAAGTCACATGTATTCCCACTATTGTGTGGTACTAAACACTGCTGTCCAAACAACCCAATTACAGCTCGGAAAAACTAAGAAATTAGGCAGCATGAAAATAAGTCACAATTCATTTATGATGTCATCGTGTCAAAAATTGCAATCCAGATTGTGAATACATCATAGGATACATTATTACATGCCACCTCAAAGCACAGCCTGAACACAGAATACAGACACTTCTGCAGCACAAAATACCATACTTACCTCAAAACTGGAATTAAAACAGATATGAACACCTGATAGAGATCTAAATGCACTCTCTCACACAATCCGTATTTGTCAAGTCAGAATTGGCGCAAAAACGATGCTTTTGCTTTGTTCGCTATTGGGTTTGGTTAATGTTCACAGTGCAGATAATTAAATGATGCAAAGTACAAAATTAAAATGTTGAACAATGACAGGAAAACACACCAGGGTTCGATTTAAATAACACTGAACACATGAATGTGGTTTTAAAAACTGAGCTGTAGATTTTTATGAAAAGGTTTTACTGTGACAAGTGTTAATCCTGTATTCTCTGGATGGAAAAGAAGTGACCCTGGTGGAACACATGTCGCTGTTAAGCAAGAATTCCTGCAGTAGTGAGCAGTAAAGTGACTCTGAAGCCAGGTTAAATCTGGTCAAACATTAGCTACCAACAGCTGATGGCTCACTGCGAGCAAATGGCCACTTGAAAAGCTCCAGACAGCAGCTGAATCACAGCTAAATTACAGGGGAGACAACAACCACTGAAACACCCAGCCATCTGCATTTACTCAATCACGTGTGCACGCGCACGCATGCGCACTCTCAGTCACTTTGTCCTGCCTTCCAAACAAGTGTTACTGATTCACCATATCAGTGCTTTCACTCCACATACCATGTTCTTCCTGCTCATGTGACAAGCGTGAAAACAAGGTCAGAGTCAAAATGGTATATGATCATCTTCATTTACACAGGAAAATCAGTATGCAAATGAAGCCTTGCCATGCGTAACAGAAGTGATTTACACCTAGCTGTCTAAAAACAAAGTTAATCCCCCATACCACTGTAATTCGGGTTTTTTTTCCTCTCTTTTGAGTGGAATGTGAACTTAACAGATCAGTTCAGCTCCTCGAGTCTAAAGTGCAAGTCAACAGATCTGGTTCCACACAATCAGTCCTCACACATAGGATCATTGTTTGGTGTTAAAAAGGACAGGCGCATGAGAGGAGAGATCTCATCCTGTCACAGGAAATGGCCAAAATCATCCACCACGTGCAGACCAGGAAAAAACAGGGCAAAGGATTTCAGCGAACCAACACAAACCCTCTAGCAGAGCTGATAAACGGATGATGACTAGATCAGAGGCTCCAGTTTTCTAAACACAAACCAGGATGCCTTCTGGAGCAGATCCTCTGCTGTGGTTTACAAGCATTTAGATAAATGATTTCTCTGAAGGCTCATGAAGCTCATCAGACCACAGATTAGCTTCAGGGACAGAGAGGTTTCATCTCAGATTTTTTTTTATTTATTCATTAACAAACTCACAACATGTCTTGTTGACAGTGGAAGCATGTCAAAGCAAAAGTAGTGCATTTATTGTCCTTAAGCCAAATTCTAATCAGCCACGTCTTGTAGGTTCAGGGTCTGTATGGCTAATTAAAAGCGGTGAAGAAAAAAAATAAAAAAATAAATCCTTCTGATATACGCGTTATATCAACAGCCTTAAACTAATCATGAATGGCTACGTATTAAAAGATGACTGTGGTTAAGAGAAAAAAATATCCAAACACAAACTAATACAGGTCTGTCAGCAAGCTTCTGGGACTGTAAAGGCATCCCATGAATGTTCTTAATCCACAAACAAAACCGGTTTAAACAGCCAAGCTCTTCTGCAACAGTTGGAAATGTTGAACGAGCTGGATTCCAGGGCAGATAAGAGTGAATGAACTAAATGATTGGTGTTAAAGTCTGTAGCATGTCATGGACCTGGACTGAAATGTGTCGACGATAACACTGTCCATACCATCACGATGATCTGGTGAAGCTAAAACTTGATTTGGACCAGATTAGGCAGGGCAACATAATTACTACCAGAATATCTCTGGCATTTCTGTCCTGTCTGAATCTCTCGTGTCATTAAATATTATGGTCTGTGCATGCATGAATGCGCAAAGATTATGCTGTAGATAGTCTTTCGAGCAAGGTATAACCTAATACATGTAATGATCATGTGACTCCTAACATAAATCACTAATCCCAAGAGAACCAATCCGGGGAAACCAATCCCATCTGAATAGTGCTCATTATAATTCACAGAGTAGAAATTCCAGAAGAGACTGGAGGAGATGAAGCCCAGAGCCTGTTGGAGCTGCAACATTTGCACGGCAACACAAAGCAAGAGCAACAGAGCGATCCTGGATGCAAACATCACATACAAAAAAGTGTGTAGAACCTCACAGGAGCATCAGATTTTAACCAAAGTTTTACAGTTAATACTAGCAATCCCTGGCTACTATGCAGAAACGTGTCAGGAGAGTGTATGTTCTGCAAACTAGATTCAGTTATACAGTGTCAGTTATAGACCTACAGGATCATTAACACTCTTCCTGGGGATCTGCACAAGAATCCTCACTCAAAAAAACAGTTCAACTTAAATTACACAGGATAGTGCAGTATTTCTAGTTGTTTATCTGCTGTAAACTGGGGACACAAACACACTTGAGACTTGTGTCAACAGTTAGGGAAATGGTACAGTCCGTTCTAGGGGTGTTAATGGCATATCGATGGGTCCTTCCCTAAAATCGGGGTAATTTTTAAATAAATGTTTAAAGCTAAAACTACTTAGTGTGTGTATATGTTCAAGAACTCGTCAAACTTTTTTTTTTTTAATAAATTTTCTTCATTTGACATTGTTAAAGTCTCGATTAGAGGTCAGACCTGTACACCCCCCTCCCCCACACCCTAATAGTTCACACCCACCCAGAGAGGACAAACACTCGGACTAACGGCTTGTGGCCAAAAATAACGGGGCGAGTCAAGAGTTTGGAGCAGTGGAAACAATTTAAACACATTTCTGCAAGGTGAAAAGGCTCTTAAAGAAAGTAAATATCCTTAGTAAAAGTTTGTTTAGAAAAAAAAAACAAAAAAAGCCACTTTATCTGGGTTAAAGGAACTGTTCTTGTGCCCCGTGTTCAGTTTGTTGAAGCCGTGGAGCAGCTGTACTCGAGCCATGACCGCTAAAGCGCCCACAAGCATCCTTCAACTCTTTCAGAAATATCTTAACTATTTAGAAAATTAAAATAGCTAGACACAATTAAAAAAGGGGGTCTGACGAAGGTTTGTTGTTCCACCTCAATAAGTTTGCAGTAGTCCGAGCTCTCGGCTAGTCATGCTAATCAAAACCGAGCTAACCGGAAAGAAAAGTTTTCGTCTC
Organism: Sciades proops; assembly: GCA_027576175.1. Taxonomy (NCBI): domain Eukaryota; kingdom Metazoa; phylum Chordata; class Actinopteri; order Siluriformes; family Ariidae; genus Sciades; species Sciades proops. The sequence goes on along the minus strand of JAODOF010000003.1, from coordinate 13,912,423 downwards.
GCGCTCATATTAAAACTTTAGTATATTTACTAACTGTAATAAAGTCATACAGTGTAAAGAGGTGATGGGTGAGAGGATGTTCGTTTATAATAAGGATAAATCTCCACTTTATGTACGTCCTGGTTAGCTGGATAAAATACTTAAAGTTGTTGAGCAAGCTAGTTTAGCGGGTTAGCTCCACAGTGACCGTGTCGAAGCGTGCTCCACTCACTCTTACGGACTCTTCCAACTCCACACTGAGATGGTTCTGTTCGCTTACCTTCATCGAGCAGTCTCTCCAGGTGTGTGAAGATGCCGCACAGGTTCGGCAGACTGGTCATGAGTTTCTTCTCGTTCAGTAACTGCATTAGATAGTCAGGACTCGGCCTGGGTCTCTCCTTCAATTCGATCTCCCCCCCGACCATCATCTCTGCGGCCACAAGCACCAAAACCACAATCCTCCTTTCGTTTAAAAAAAGAAAACAAAAGGGGAGAAACTTGCAGAAAAAATCCCTGGTTCTCCCCACAGTCTGGTCTCGTTCACTGTGGTCTCAAAAAAAACCTCCCGAAATAAAAACAGGGCGCTATTGAACACTCGGTCGCTGAGTGTGAGAGAACGTGTACACTGATCGGAAACAGACGCACACTCACTCACCAAGTCTCTCCTCGTGACTGCGCTCGCGAAACCGTTTCACAACCAACACTGCCTGCACTGGAACCTCTACTCCGCCCACAATCCCGCCTCCCCATCTCTGATTGGACAGAGCTACGTATGAGATGCCGATGGTTTCACCAGTAAGCGGCTGAGACTGAACTAAGAAGGCAGTGCAGCGCCAATGAGCGTCGACGCTGAAAATGATGTACAGAGTTTAGAGCCAATGGCACTGTTAGCTGTAGGATACGATACAGTACAAGATCCAGTAAAACACCGGAGTCTCTGATATCGCTGCTGCGGTCATTAATTCTGTTAAAAGATTTGCTGCTGGTTAATGGCACCGTGACAGATGACTGCATCAGAGTCTGCAGTATCTATCTATCTATCCCGTCTGCTTGAATGTCTATCTATCTACTATCTGTCTGTCTTCTATCTTTCAGTTAGTTTGTTTATGGGGCTGGCTGTGTTGCTATTGATCTATTTGTTTGTATGTCTGTCTATTTATCACCTGTTTATCTCTGTGTGTGTGTGTGTGTGTGTGTGTATTATAATGTTAATCCATCCATCATCTGTAGCCGCTTATCCTGTTCTACAGGGTCACAGGCAAGCTGGAGCCTATCTCAGCTGACTATGGGCGAGAGGCGGGGTACACCCAGGACAAGTCGCCAGGTTATCACAGGGCCGACACAGAGACAAACAACTTATAATGTTCATATCATAATAATATGCGACATCACTGTTGAATTCTCCATTCTGATTGGTCAGAAGGTATTGATTATTTTTCTGTCACAGCAGTTCCAGAGTGCAGATTCCAGCTGCAAGACAAATCACAGGTTACATCATTCATTCATTCATGCTTCAGTAAGCTCATTATTCTGGTAAGAGTCAGAGTGGATTTGGAGACTATCCTGGGAACACTGGGCGTGAGACTGGAAGACACCCTGGATTCTATCACATACACCTTTTCCATCAAGGCCATTCGAAGGCCAGTTCGGTGGCGGTGCCTAATCTCAAATCAGTTCTTTGTGTTTTGACAGCCAAAGAACTGGCTCCAGGCCAGAAAAAACTGAGTAGCACCAGCACTTTGCTGGTCTAGAACCCAGAATCACTTACATCAGAGGCTGGAGGTGGAATTGTCATGACCAACAAGATCAACTAAAACTTTGTGATCACCATTAAAAAAAAACAACAACAAAAGTGTAGTATCTAGTCTAATTAATCCAGGTGTCCACCATTGTTGTTGTGCTTGGCGCTAGTGTTGCTGGGAAAGCGGAGATGTATACACACATATACAGTGACATAATGGCGTGGGCTCTCTAGCCCATCAAAATGCAAACCAGTTCTTAGAAGTTTCGCAAGTTGAACCAACTCTGCTCCTAGTTCACATTGATAGAAAGGGGGTAACAGAGCACCACACACACACATTCAGAAGAAGAAACCTTTATTCATCACATGCACACTTCAAGCACAGTGAAATTCATCCTCTGCATTTAACCCATTTGAAGCAGTGAACACACACTCAGAGCAGTGGGCAGCCACACCAGAGCGCCCGGGGAGCAGTCAGGGGTCAGGTACCTCGCTCAAGGGCACTTCAGCCCATGTTAACCTAACCTGCATGTCTTTGGATTGTGGGGGAAACCGGAGCACCTGGAGGAAACCCACGCAGACACGGGGAGAACGTGCGAACTCCATACAGAAAGGCCCCCGTCAGCCACTGGGCTCGAACCCAGAACCTTCTTGCTGTGAGGCATGACAATGCCCCTCTGCACAAACCAAGCTCCATGAAGACATGGTTTGGCAATGTTGGTGTGGAACATCTTGAGTGACCTGCACATAACCCCTGACCTCAACCTCACTGAACACCTTTAAGATGAACTGGAATGCCGAGTGCACCCCAGACCTCCTCACCCAACATCAGTGCCTGATCTCACTAATGCTCTTGTGGCTGAATGAACAAAAATCCCAACAGCCACGCTCCAAAATCTAGTGGAAAGTCTTCCCAGAAGAGTGGAGGTTAACAGCAAAGGGGGACTAAATCTGGAATGGGATGTTCAAAAAACATATATGGGCATGATGGTGGGTCAGGTGTCCACAAACCTTTGGCCACATAGTGCACACACTATCCTAATGTCTCACAAATGTGAATACTTACAAGAGTGCATAAAAAGACAGGTTCTGTAGGTTATGACAGAAAATATAAATTAATCTGGAAGAAAAAGTACTGGTGTCTCATTCTGGGTGTATTCCCATTTTATGCACAGTGATCCCAGGATAGGCTGCAGATCCAGCACGACACTGACCTGGTTTAAACAGTTACAGAAGATGAAATTAAATGAATGAATGAACAATGCCATGATCTTTTTGTGCTTGCATCATCACAAAAAACAAGGCCCAAGTTTTGTCAACAGTGTGTGTCTAAATGAGACTCTCTCTCTCTCCACATGCTGTCATTCTGCAGTGTAATCTTTCCATCTCTCTGTATCTCTCTGTTTGCTGCTTGTATCCAGGACTTTGTTACAGCTCTGTCCATCTTGTTAAGAGGTTCTACACAGGAGAAGTTGCAGTGGACGTTCAACCTGTACGACATCAACAGAGATGGCTACATTAACAAGGAGGTTTGTTTGTGGGTTGGGGAACGTGTGTGTGTGTGTGTGTGTCTCTACAGCTGACCTATTACTATGTGTACAGGAGATGACAGATATAGTGAGTGCTATCTATGACATGATGGGGAAATATACGTACCCCGCTCTGAAGATAGACACGCCCAAACAGCACGTGGATGCTTTCTTTCAGGTAAGAAACTGTTTATAATTATACATCAAATGATGCAGAAGGTTGTCCTGTTTTTATGTGTATATAGACAGATAAACAAAGATGTGAATGTGGTTAAACATGCATTAGATTTGATTTAAATCATATTTTGTTCAACTATATTAGATCCCAGAATTGTAGAATGATTATTTTTATTTTCCTCTGCAGAAAATGGACAAAAACAGAGATGGAGTTGTCACTCTTGATGAGTTCATTTTATCCTGTCAAGAGGTAACTACATCATTGCTCCTACTTTTGACCACTTTTCCTTTTCTTTTGGGTTTGATAATTCCTTGTATGCACTGCCCCCTAGTGGCAAACACAGCTCACTGTAACCCACGAATATCCACCAAGCTTTTCAGGTGTTTGTACTGTAGTCACATGCCCATGTCAACCTGTTACTATTTTCCTTTATATCTTTATATTTTCATTGAATCTTATAGCTTTATTAGCTCAGCTGAAGGTTATTAGATGATTCCTTTGGACAGCCTACGGATTGGTTCAACATACAGTGGCTAAAAATCACCTCGGCAATCATTAGTGTCATTTTTCTATCTTTAATTTGACCTTGGAACCAACAAAATTCTGGATAAATAAAATGTTGTAGGTTTTGTGGATTTACAATTTTTATTTCAATGTAAATCATTGTTCATAAAAATTAAATATCTGACGTGATTAACCTTGATTTCTGGCTTTACTATAAGCCAGTACACAGGAGCACAATTAAGTCAAAATACATTTCTAATGAATTTACTTTCCTTTTTTAGACCAGAAAACAGTACTGGAAATGTGAATTACCTGTTATTACCAACTTACTGAAGCTGATAATAAGTGTAAACATATATTTAGTCACAATTAGACTATAGGATTATACAACCCCACTTCCAAAAAAGTTGGGACACTGTGTAAAACATAAATAAAAACAGAATGTGAAGATTTGTAAATCATGGAAACCCTATATTTCATTGAAAATAGTACAAACACATCAAATGTTGAAACTGAGAAATTGTTTTTTGAAAATATATGCTCATTTTGAATTTGATGTCAGCAACATGTTCAGGTTAAAACCATATATAAATAATATCCAGAAACATCGCCATCTTCTCTGGGCCCGAGCTCTTTTACAATGGACTGAGGTGAAGTGGAAAATTGTCCCGAGGTCTGATGAATCAAAAGTAGAAATTCTTTTTAGAAATCATGGAC
>JAODOF010000003.1:12881655-12892955 GCA_027576175.1 Sciades proops | reverse complement strand
GGCGACTTGTCCAGGGTGTACCCTGCCTCTCGCCCATAGTCAGCTGGGATAGGCTCCAGCTTGCCTGTGACCCTGTACAGGATAAGCAGCTCCAGATAATGGATGGGTTTCTATTGCACTTTCCTTTATTATTTCTTTCAGCTGCCCCCAATGATCATCAACATTTCCACTATTGCTCAAACCTACTTCTAGTTGTTCTTTGACCTTCCTCTAATATTCCTCTGATGCTTCTTCTAACTTTCTATACTCCATCTCTTTTTCTACTTATTTACTCTCTTTAGTTTGACACTCATGGTCATTGCCACTAAATTGAGATCTGAGTCACAGTCCTCTCCTGGGTAGCTGCATGCATTCCTTATACTGTTTTTATACCTTTGTCTTACCAGAAGGTAGTCAAGTTGGTATCATTTACTATCTCCTGGATTCTTCCATTGTATCTCCTTCTCATTGGGTGCTGAAAACATGCATTAATGATCACCAGATTTTTTTCTTTCTGCAAAGTTGACTAGTTTTTCACTTCTCTCATTTCTCTTCCCAAATACATATTTTCCAGTTATGTTTTTATGTGGTTCTTCCCCTACCACTGCATCCCAGTCTCCCATCAGTACTAAATTATCTTTACCAATTTCTTCATCATTCCAGCTGTCCAGCTTCCAGCTGTCCAGGCTTCATGCACATGTTCATCATAATCAGATCTTGGCATGTAAACTTGGATTATTATCAAATTTACCAGCTCAGCTTGGACCTTTACCTTTATCATTGCACTGCATTGCACTACTTTAGTTACTCTCTGTGCCATTTTCTGATCCAATAGAACAGCCATACCTCTCTGTCCTCCTTTACCTCCAGAGTAAATGACTCGCACACCATCACTCATACAGTCACCAGCATCTCTCCATCGTATTTCACTTAGACCAAGTATGTTGAGATTATTTATTTCCATTTCTCTTTTTATATTTTCTAATTTTCCTTTCATTAGCATTGTTCTTATTCTACATTCCTATTTTTAATTTACAAGGGTTTCACCAGATGACGACCTTGGAAGCCTTGCTCCTTCCACTGCTGAACAAGATATCTCCAGTCAAGCTAAAGATACCCTTCACGTTGTTATCCTTCATCACTTTAGGACTTTGATTCACAATGCCTTTCAAGGGAATTTACTGAAGTGGTTTCCTGTTGCCTCCTTCAGTTGCAGTGTCTTTACAAATCAGTGATCCTAGCCATTGATCCACTGAGGATTCATCTGTCTAGCTGTACTCTAACCATGAATTGCAATATGTGTAATCTGCTGAGGGTACTATCCACCACCTGCATTCCATGGCTTCATGTGACCCTGATTGGGGAGCTAGATGGGTGCGACACCCTGCTCACAGGTGACCCATGAGGCTAACAGTTGGAGTGCCTCACACCTCCTTAGATAGACAAGTCTACCCCTGTCACTGGAATCAGGTGTAATTCAATGACTATTTAAAAGTAATTGAAATTAGTAACACCTATATACAACAAAGCATAATAAAATACCTATTTATATTAAATCACCATAATTGTTTACACATTTCCACAGTTCTGTAAAGAAAGTTGTATGTTTAAGGAGGATGATACAAAATAAAACTTCCATGAAGTCTCACCAGTCCAGCTAAGTCCCAGATGATCAGCCACAATAGCCATGCGAAGGTCTGTTCTTTCACATGGACTCTGTGGACCTGGAAAACAGAAAACATCACAAATTTGATGATGAAAACAAGAATAAGCTTTTCTGGACAAATGCTGCTTTTTGAGATATGGAATTCTGGCATAAATATAGACTTGTGTCAAACTAGTATTTCTCATAGTAGCATATTGTAGAGGTTATTGTTCTCTTCCTTCTTACAGGTTACCTAGCTTAAACATGTAAGTACATTATACAAACATTAGGAATTTCTCACCACAACATGGTGACAGCAAAGTGGCAATCAATATAGCTGGACTTAGGTATAGCTGGGCCACAAATACTGTATAGCATTTGTAGTCTTGTGAGGACTAGCCACTAAAATATCTTTGTGGATAATTAGAAAATACTTTTCTTTGTGCTTCATTACTGTCATAACAAGTGTACAATGTATGCACACTTAATATGTATTAGGACACATTTACATATCACACATATTTAGATGCTGTAATGTTCCTTTAATTATGATCAGAAATCTATTATTATTATTATTATTAATCTATTATTATGTCAAATTGGTACAAGTGGTATAGGAACATAATACTGAAGCTGAAAATGTTAACTATACTGAGCATGGCAAGAAAACAAACTGCACACAAAAGATATTTATCCTGTGGGTCTAAATGTGCAAGACTATTACCATTTCAGTGTATATACATTACAGATTCTATGCAAAAATCATTGTGATGTCATTAGCATACTATAAACTAAAACAAATGCATACAATTTCTGATAGCAATCTTTGCACAGACAGACTGGTGAGTGTCCCCCCTACATGCTATACCAACTTTTGAGAGCAAGAAAAAAGGGGAGCTGAGAAGTACAATCCATTCAAACAGTACAGAAATTAGAGGATGAGAAGAATGACAGTTACTATTCACACCTCAGGTGTGTCAGTCAATCACAATGGCTCATGCAGTTAAGATCAAGTGAAGTTTTTAATAAAGTTTTACAAACTAGGTTTGATCTCTGTGGTGGGGAGCAACCTGCAAATCTTTGTGCCCCTGTTGCCCTCCTTCCCTCCTCCTGTCCTTCTAGTTCTCCTTCTCTCACTGCCCATGACCTTCGACTGTGACCTGTGACCCCTTGAGAGGACCCATCAGAAACAGAGATCTGGGACTTGGAGGAATCTGATAGGGAGGGACTTCGTGATGTGTTGCTGTCCTCCTCTGACTGCTCTGCCTGCATCTTTTTCTCCCAGTTTGAAAGACAATCTGCTACTTTTGCTGCTTCCCCACTAATGCTCTGAAGGAACCTAATGGATTGCCTATAGAGACTACTTAGGTTGGTTCTGTCTGCTTCACCTGAACAATTGCTTATAGCCCCTGATGACTTGTCACTGGATTGATAGCTGGATTGAAACTACTTTTCTAACTGCCATTTATGCCTCCCCAAGCTTACTTAACTTATGCCCTGCAGTAGAGCTGACTGCACTACTTCTTTTGATATCTTTGGTATTCTTGATCTGGGCTCTATACTAATAGAATAAAATTTTCTGGTCTCAGGTTCAACAACCTGCTGAGATATCTGCTTGCCTGAATTATGTGTGATAAAAGTAAATCCTCCAGTCTTGACTGGAAGCCTAGACTTGGGCTGACATTTTATGCCTAACACTTTTTGAGAGTCTGCCTTCCTCTGAAACATCTGAGTATTGGATTTGTCCTCTACTAACGCCAAGGATAATACATAATTTTGCTTCTATCCAACTGGTTTTCTGCAGGGTGGGTTCAGCAAATGACTGAAGATTAAACATTACCCTACCACCATGGGTGGTAGGCCTGGACACTGGAAACTTCAAGGTTATTGTTGTTATTGGACATCTCTGAAGGGCAATCTTTTCTGTCTGATGGAGAATCAGAGTATGTGCTACCAAACTGACTGTAGTTTACATGGGTTTCCAAACTATCATAATTCAGTATTTGCCTTGCTGAGGAATCTGCCCTAAAATCAGTCCATTCAGCAGAGCCTTTCTTTATGGTAATGGAAGCTGCATTTCCCATCTTTATTGGGATGACCTTGGAGGCTGTAACAGTGCAAGAGGTGGTTTCACCTACAATATCAGTGCATGAAGGTACATCCAGGCAGCCACTGAAGGCCTGATTTGCATAGTTTCTAGATGGTGTAATGTTTGTGATAGCCTCTACCACCCCTTCTACAGATCTTCCCTCAGCCTTTGATTGGGAGACACTTACCACCACACTCTTGCCCCCTTTTCCCTTGTCCCCTGGCTTCTTAATTGCAGTATACTCACCAATCTGAAAAAACTGAAGCCTCTCTTCAACAAAGTCCCACTTGCTCATATCAATAGCACCACTACGGGTCATCTCAAACATCTTTCCCTCATGGAAGGGAAAGGGGTTAGGCTCACTAGTTGGGGTGCTGTCATCGGTTGGTGTTCGAGCTGGAGTGGTGTCTGGTGTTGTAACTTGTGATTTGTCCTCCATCAATAAATCAAAAGGTTTTGGATCTTCATCTTTGCTTCTGGGCTCAAACACTTCTTCCTCGTCTCCTTTGTTTGACCATGGATCAAAATCCAAGCCTTTTGTTGCAACAGTAGAAGGTAATTCCTCCTCAAGCTTGTAGTTGAAATAGCTGTCTGCAAACTCCTGTCTATCAGGGTGTCTTCCCTCCAAAGAGTAGACTTTGCACTGATCTGTACCACTTTTTGTTTTTTGGTACAATTTGCTAAAAGATTTTGTCTTTTCTCCAGCATCCTCATTTGGACCCTCTTTCCTAACCTCCAGTTTGATCTGGCTGAAGGAGCGGTTACCTGTTTTTCCATCATTTGAAAGGCTTGAAATTTTGGTATCACTCAACCCATCATCCTCATCCTGCAGGTCATACCCATCCAGAGAGTCTATCTCTGTGGCATCAGTGTCATGGGAATATTCAGCAGTTGTTGCTATAGAACAATCAGTAACAGACTGATCATTGCCATTTTGCTCATCCTCCACATCTCCCTTAACAACACCATTTATACTTTGTGAATCTTTGTGATGGGAGCCATTTCTGTCTGGACTCCTAGATTTGATGCATTTTTTATCATTCTGAGTAATTGTGAAATTGTACTTCTTGAGAGGAATGGGCTGAATGACAGACTGATCATCACTGGAATCATTGTCATCAGCCCCAGGTGGGAGAAGAGATGGTGGGTGGATTTGAATCACAGGCTCTGCAAAAAGGTGTCGGTCATGCTCCTCTTGAAGATTCACCTCCACCATCTCTGCCTCAGAAGGTGGTGAGCCCTTCTTCAATTCCATCTGGTCAGACTGTTGAGTGTATTGGGGTAAAAGTGGTGGAAAATCAAAGTACACAACCCGCTTGCTTTTTTTTCTTTTTCCAAGTGACTCATGGTTCCTTTCAGAGAATTCTGGTGAAGTAACGGCGTTGGGTTTCTCTGCTGGGATGTTCCTGAAAATAAAGGCCTTGGGTTGCTCATTTTCCTCTGACTCCTCTGGAATTGGGCAAGGAACACATGCCATAGAACCAATTACAGAGTGTGGTGCTCTGGAATTTAAGTCATAGCTAACCTCTTCAAATCTGGGTGTCTCAGGAGTGTCAGGACCTCTTCCCGAACTGTCCATAAAGATTATATGCTGTAGTGCATCATCCTCTGGGTTCCCTTGAGGTGAAGGCTGCTTTCTCTGTTTAACAGTACAAAACACTTCCTTTGCCGCATGCATTGTTTGGCTCTCTACTTTTTTGCAGGTTGTAGGGTTTCCAGTGGCTGTCTCTTTCTCATACTGCTTGCCCACTGGAATGCTGACATAAACTGGTAAAGGTTTGATATCTGTTGTGACACTTGGAGTCACTCTCTCTGTATAATCAAACTGTTCATGGTCAACACCAATGCAGACTACATTAATACTTTCTAGTGACAACACATCACTGAATGAATTATTTGCATCACAACTACAATGCTTGCTTTGAGCTAATGGTGGTATGTGTGACCCTGATCCCTCCAGTTTAATAGAGGAATCTAGCTTTAATGTACTTTCGTGATGGTCTACAAAACTGGATGAAGCCCTAACAGGAATGTGTAATTCTGATTTTTTTTTAAGACAACTACTGTATTTTTCAGTACTGGTGGGATCTTCCTGAACCTGTAGCTCAGTATATATTATCTTTTTGGTTGTTTCTTCTTTGGTTAACGTTTCACTTCCTTCAGTGTCAACCAAAGTGTTTTCTTCAAGAGTATGGGAAATTTTTGACTTCTCAGAGTTTTGGTGTCCACTGCCATGACTTCTCCAAGTTGTGTCAACCTTATCTTTGGTGGATAAACTTTTGCAGTGTTTGGGAGTGGTGTTGTCAAACAAATTAAATAACTGGACTTTTCTGATATTATAATTTTGCCTCGCCTCACTATCAAGAACTTCCTTTGGGCACTGTTCACCTGGATCTGTTGGATTTGTGAGATTCCCTCCAGTAATTACCTGATAGATGGATAATTTATTTTCCTGCAGCTTATTTACTAGTGCACCAGAAGTTTGACCACATTGAGGCATCTTCTCTTGCTTTTTACCTTCCGCTCCATATTTCCTTCTAACTAAGCTAATCTTAGATGTTGATGGCTGAAAACATTTAGATGATTTACTTGCACTACTTGCCAAGGAGTAGTCCCCTTGTTTTCCATTATCATCATTATATTGAAGCAAAACGCATCCCTCTGGGCTACTTGGAAGGCTGGCACACTTCCAATCACAAGGACCATATTTGTCTCTGAACCTTTCTCTGCTCCACTGTTCTGCACCAGCACCATTCTTCAATACTGTTCTCACTGGACTGCTGCAGGTAGAACAGGACCCAGACTGAGTTTCTTGAATGCTTGGCCTATGATTTTTCTTCTCAGGGGTCTGAAGCTCATCCTTCAGTTTCTCTGTTTTATCCTGGAAGAATAATGAGACCTCACTAAGCTTTTCCTCTGCTTCTTTGACAGTTTTATCTATCCTGTTCTCAAATCTAAATTTCTCTATACTTCCTCCCTGCATGTTCTCAGATACCCTTGTCCAAATGGACTTCTTTGGACTAGCAGGATCTGAAACATGCAGTGGGGCTAGATTATTACAGGATTCATTGCCATCTAAGACACTACCTGGTGTCTCTGGTTTAAACATAACATATCTCATTGAGTCATCATGTGTTCTCCCTTCATATGAATGAGACCTTTCAGTTGAAGATTCCTCCAAGTCAGAATAAGAAGAATTGAATTTCTCAGTGAATAGCATTTTATCTGTAATTTTATTTGACTCTTTTCTCATAATTGCTGAATTTTTTTCATGGTATTCCATTGAGTGTGGTCTTTGTAATTTTAGAGTTTTGCACAAGTCTCTGGTCATTAACTGGACAGTGGTGGCCTTAATATTGTCCTCCTGTAAGGAAGGGAGGATTACTTTCTCCACTTCCTGTCTGTTTTGAAATGCATTCTTCCTGCTGCTAGGTTGATAAATATACATTTCCTTCTCAGGGTGATTTTTGGTTTCCATTATGATAACCTCTATAGGTTCAGTTTTATTTCCTTTTTCAATGTGAACCTCAATAATGTGTTCCACTTTGGGTACTGAATCTTTGTTCAGAGCGCTTTGTGGGTCTTTCCATCCCTCATTCCTTCCCTGATGTTCAAACAGTCCAGTTAACTCTCTGGAAGGATCTTGGCCAGACTGTAAGGATTTTATAATGGTCTCTTCAAACCTCCCCTTATTTGTCTGTTTGTGATATAACGTTTGGGTAGTGGTTGTTATGTGAGTCTCTTCTTTAAGTTGCATGCCTTTACACATGATATCTTCCTCAGGACTATATCTGGCTTGGCAAGCTTTTACTCTATTGTAGCCACGAGGTAAGCTGAAATCTGTGTCAGTGCATTGGGCTGGAGAACTTGCCATTTTAACCTCATCCGCTATAAGTTCATTGGTGTCCTCTGGGGGTTTGTAACTCTGTATGACATGTACAGTTTCAGTCCGTGTTTCAGTGATGATTGGTGAGATTTCCTGGAAGGGAGCTGTGGGCCCTATGATGTCAGCACTCTGTGGAGCTGAGGGTGTCCTCTCACTCCGAGTCTCAAACCCACTGTCTGACAGGGGACTTTTATCTTGATCATATGAGACATCATCTGAGCCTAGAATGGCTTCTGTACCAAGTAATGCATCTGCTAACTTAGATAGTTCTTTTTCTGATGGTGAAGGGCACATTATCAATGGGGGCATTTTGGCCTTGCACTCTTGAAATGCCACAGGAGGTATTAAGACACGTTTATGTTTTTCCTTTTTCTCACTCTTGGTTTCTTCATTTGTCTGTGTTGCTGTTACAATTTTGGATAAGGAATGTGTGCCAATGTCACTGGTTAGATAGTCAACCACTTTTGCCAAGTTAAAATCTCTGTTGGTCATAACTCTTGTTTTGACCTGAGGTGCTACTGTCTCATATCGAGGGGGGTACCTCCATCTATTTTGTTGGTTATTAATAGCATCCTCTAAAGCTTCAGCCTTGTTGCCTTTCTTGTATATTTTATCTTCCTTCAGAATATCATTGGTTAGTATCTCACTAACTTTAAATAAGTCTTGTTTGACTTTCTTCATAATAGTGTATGGTTTCTTATCTTCTGTTTTATGTTCCTTACATGAGTCAGACTGGAAGCCTTTGGAGTCAGTTTGCAAAATAGCTGACATTCTGATTAAATCCTCCTTCATTGCATGCATATCCTTCAGCATCTCCTGGTTGTTTGAGAGAGAGGATGAGGAGGTGGCAGGGGACATTAATGGCAAAATTTTATCAGAGGACAGAATTCTGGCAGAGGTAGACTGCCTTTGGGCTTTAGCCTCTGGTGCCATAGCTTTTCTGGGGGACAAGAGTGCTGCTGTTGATTTGGAGATGTCAGGAAGCTTTTTAAACTGCTGTTCTGGCAAAACTTTTATAACTGAATAAACAGGCATTGCAACTGTGCTATAGGTGACAGAAGTGGTGGAGTTGGGGGGGGATCTAAGAGAGTCATAGACAGAACCTGAAGACTGAATAGACTGATAGGAAGAAGGTGGAGAAGATAACACAGCCTTTAGTTTTTCATAGCCCGCAGAGCAAGAGTTTAGTGTCCTCTCTACTTCATCAAAAGGAGCATTAACACTGGTTGTGGCAGCAATTGTTGTAGCCTGTATCCTTTCTTGTAGGCTGTCAGACAGGAGAAAGATGGGTGATGAGGAGTGATATTTAGTTGGAGAACTATGAGAGCTGGATGTATTAGTAGTTGTTTTGATTGTGGAGAGCCCTGAGAATGTTTTAACGGGGGAAGCTGTTGGAGCATTTGAAGTGTCAACAGAGTTATATGAAAAATTTGAGCAATGCATGTTCAGAGAAGACTTAGGTGAAGGAGGTGGAGTCATAGTGATAAAGGACTTCTCTAGCAGTGAGCCATCAGCTGGGAGTGGAGAGGCTCTGCCTGAAAGGGATGGCAAGTCTTTAACAGAGTCAGGGGCATTTTTTACTGGAGATGACAAGAGGGTCAGAGATGCCTGAACTGGGTACTGGGCTTGCTGTGCCCCTATCTTTTGTAATGAGGAGACAGCCCTGTAGGAGTTTATTGGTAATGCAACATCACTGACGGACTTGATAGGTGTAAATGAGCCTCTGATGACTGATCTGATGGGGGAGTCAGATTTTTTTGACAGCACAGACCTCAGTGGTGAGGCAGATGGAGTGTTGGAGGATGAGCTAGAGAGAGAGACAAATCTTGGTTTGGCTTGGCCACTGGCATTAGCAGCTGAGTTGGTTACCCAAGCGTGGTATTGGTGTGTCATAAAAGCAGGTTTGTTGGAATAGCCAGAAGTCTGTGATGCGGTTTTCAGAGCAGTGTTTCCTCTTTTGGTCTTTTCTATCATAAGTATATCAATAAAATTAAAATAAAATGAACAGAATTTAAAAAAGAAAACAGAGAAGAAAAAGTTTAGTTATCAAATCAGGTATACCAGCAAGATTAGACATGTCATTATGAATAACTGAAGTATTGTGATCTGTGTTTGAAGATAATTGCGACAAAAGTTGAATGTATGAAAAACAAATAATTCAATGAAAAATGTACATAAACAGAAATGATGACACCCACCATGGCAGACATCTCAGTGTATGCCTCCTTCTTGCAAATAACATACACTCAGCAGCTACTTTATTAGGCACACCCATCCACCTGCTGTTTTATGCAGTTATTTAATCAGCCAATCCCTTGACAGCAGCACAATGCATAAAATCATGCAGATACAAATTAAGAGCTTCAGTTAATGTTCACTTCAAACATCAGAATGGTAAAATTTGTGATCTCTTTGATTTTCACTGTGGCATGGATGTTTGTGCCAGATGGACTGGTTTGAGTGTTTCAGAAACTGCTGATCTCCTGAGGTTTTCACATACAACAGTCTCTAGAGTTTATACATAAAGGTTCAATAAACAATAAATAAATAAACAAACAAAAAACACCAGTGAATGGCAGTTCTGTGGACAGAAATGCCTTGTTGATGAGAGGGGTCAGACTAATAAGAAAATGGCCAGACTAGTTCAAGCTGAGAGTAAGTCTATAGCAAGGGCATAACTTTGGGTTGAACATTGTGGGTGGGTGGGGGTGATTTGACCACCCATTTAGGGGGTCCAGGGTTTTGATTATTGGGGAACTACAAAATAAATCTTTGAACAGAGATGGGTGATATGAAATAATAGAAACTCATAAATATGTTCAAAACAACAAAGCAGAATGACAACATATACAAAGAACCAAAATATGATGTGGAATATTATACTGGCACTATTTATTTGAACATATTCAAACTTTATTAAATCATTTTAACTCCGTGAAAAAAACAGTATACTTCATCTATTGTGAAATTCAAAATTATCCACAGAAAATTAAGACTCACTGGATGTGGGATCAGACAGACAACTGAAGCGCTGCCGTAATGCTAAAGAAGCAGTGATATGACGTTGATCTTTTTCATCCTATAAAGAGAATGTAAAATGACATAAATAAAATGTAAAAGCTTTTTATTTCTGTTAAAATTTCGAATTATCTAATGATATGCAAGTTGTATATATAGTCACAGGAGTGCCATAAAAATAAATCTGTAAAAGAATAAGAAAATACATGTTGAAAAAGAACAAGAACTCAGTTTCTTCACATTATTTTTCTGTGTTAAATAATGTGTGAAATAATAAATAAAATAGTTGAATAATAGATAATGTGGCTCTCTGTAAATGACTGAGTAGCATAGTGGATAATGTTGCTGCCTCAGTGCTTGAAGATTGCTGGTTTGATCCTCAGCTCAGTTGATCCATCTATCTTCTACCGCTTATCCGGATCTGGGTCGTGGGGGTAGCAGCCTAAGCAGAGCAGCCCAAACTTCCCTCTCCCCAGCCACCTCCACCAGGTCTTCTGGGGGAATACCAAGGCTTTCCCAGGCCAGCTGAGAGATGTAATCTCTCCAGCATGTCCTGGGTCTGCCTCGGGGTCTCCTCCTGGTGGGGCATGCCCAGAAAACCTCCCTTGGGAGGTGTCCAGGGGGCATCCTAACAAGGTGCCCGAACCACCTCAACTGACTCCTTTCGATGTGGAGGAGCAGCG
>JAODOF010000003.1:11859688-11870979 GCA_027576175.1 Sciades proops | reverse complement strand
TTATAATAGAACTGGAAATATTATCCAGAACAGCTGATAATAATTCAGGAGGAAATATGATAAGAGGAACCAATAAGAAAATTTAATTACCAGGTAAAATTGACATGCAAATAACAGAACATTTAAAATACAGATTAAAAAGACACGCCCTCTGGTTTGTCAGCTATAATCCAAACATGGGCTTGAGTTTACGTGGTATTTCAATGAAAAAGAAATATTTTTAACAATGACTAAAAGTCTGATTCAATTTCTGGGAAAAAAAAAAAAAGATGCTTTTGTAATGTCTGAAAACATGATCTTACCACAGTGAGGTAAGGGGTTTTGTCAGGTATCCATTATAGTAAAAGGTCAGTTTACTGGATCCTGAAGAATTCCTGCTCAATTCATCAAACCATGGCCAAAGTTTCAAAATCAGGTGGTGATTGTTTTGTCCAGGGGTTTTGACCTTTAAGTCCAGATACAGAGAGCAGACTGTATCTGTTATACTCATCAACATTGAGTTATTTTAAAAGAAGGAATGACTAATCCAAATCATTCTTACATTCCTGCCACAGGTCAAAGTCCAATTTTGGAGGTGACTTGCTGCCAGGATGGAAGTACAATAAAGTACCAGTCCTTTAATGCCATTCTGTTAATCTGATGACAGTGATATTATTGCAGGGTTGTTTCATTTTCTGTAAAATGAGCTCAGAGATTGTTTAAAGCATTAATCTGCGAGGCTTACTGGGTTTTTTTTTTTTTTTGTAGTTTCTTCAGATCAAGCTCTTATCCTGGCCACCTGTTGGTTCAGGAGTATCCAGTACTTCTTTGTCAGGTTCCTGTCCTGGCCAGCGTCCTTGCTTATACACAAAGTAATATTCTTTGCGTGGCTCACTGTGGTGTAGGCTGGATTTGATAGCAAGTGGTAACTCCTCAGGAGTCAGGGGTCGGTAGTGGCCGTCCACTAACACACTCAGACAGTAGGAGTCAGGCTCCAGCACTCCAAACTTCTCTGCACACTGTGTGCTCAGGTCCTGAGCAGTGGTGTTGGGATCCACACCCAGAGTCTTGGTGTTAGAGCATGCCTCCATGAAAGAAACCGTGATGAAATCCTGCAATAAAAAAAAGTGACTTTGATTTGGCCTAATGGTAAGAGAAACAGCTTTGGGACCAAAAGGTCGCTGGTTCAATTCCCTGGACCAGCAGGAATGGTGGAAGTGCCCTTAAGCAAGGCACCTAATTCCCCAGGCTGTTCTGGGTATGTTGTACACTGAACAAGGTTGTCTGTCTGCTAAATGTCATTAATGCAATGTAATTTTCCCATCATGCTTAGAAAACCTTATAATTAGTAAATAATGCACTCATTCACAATTATCCAGTACATAAGGCTTAAATACTCAGACATTTAAAGGGTCTTGACAGAAAGTGTCTTTTCTGCCTACCTGTATGGATGAGTGTGATGCACGGGCCTTATTAAGAGTGCGGCGACGCTCCCACCGATGAATAGAGTCTTGGATTTCCAAACTCAACTGCCTGGAAGCTGCCTGCTTATCATAGTTTTTGATATGCTCCAGAGCTCCATATGTGGTGGTGAGATAGTATGAACCTAGGAATACAAATACATAATACATCACTAAAGGAACACTATAGTTCAGCAGCAGTAATCCTTCCACAGTGACTTGCTAAATAATTATTATTTCTTTAAACAGACCCTTGGTGAAGGTACTGGACTCGGATAATGTCCACGAAGTTACTATAACTGCAATGAGGATGGTGAGAAATGCAAAGAGAGCCCAAAGATCACAGTTTCAAAGTTGCAAAACGGAGCTGATTTTTGAGATTGAACCATTAGATGTCCTCTCTGTGACAAACTATCTGGAGCGGTTTCATAAGAGAAGTTCTTCCTCAGAGCAAGCCACAGAGCAAAATGCAAGGCCTCGTTATTAAAACCACAACTGAAGTCATATTTTAAAGTGAGTTAACGCTACAGTGTGTAGGATTGTTATTAAAAAAAAAAAGTTACTGAGTCAGGGGACAATAAAATATGTATAATATGATGTTCGTGATCTGCTGTGATATTGAAAATACTTTAAAGTAGAACCATTACCCCAAAACTAAATATCATGTACTTTGGCATTGTGTAGGATGAAAGTAGCTTGCCATTTTTTCTACCAAAATCTTACATCCATCCATTATCTACGCTGCTTATCTGTCAGGATCGTGGGGAAAGCTGGAGCTAATCCCAGCTGACTTCAGGTGAGAAGCAGGGTTCACCTTGGGAACGTCGCCAATCAATCACAGGACTAATACAGAGACCAATAACCATCACACTCATGGGGGATTTAGAGTAACCTGTTGACTGAATCCATATGTCTTTGGACTGTTGAAGGAAACCCACACAGACACGATGAGAACATCTTACATCCCTCAGATTTAGGAAAATGTTTTATGTTTGGAATGATATTTCTGGCATTCCAATACCAGACACATGCTGTGGGATTTCCTGTAAATAAGGCATTACACACTGCATCTGTGTGTGTTTATGTACTCGCCTTCTCCAAGCTGTAGCGCAGGGTCCATCAGTTCCATCATATACTCCACATCCAGCAGCAGTGCAGTCATGTTGCATCGAGCCAGTACGTACAGCAGTACTGGCAGGAAGTCGTCTGCACCATAAGGCTTTCCTACAGAATCCAACATATAAGTATAAATGGTAGTTATGACATTTAACATACAAGCATAGTCAAACTATCTTGGGAGAAGCCACAGCAAATAATAAACAGAATCAAAACTACTTCTTACCCTCCATACAAACTCTGGCTTGTGTTTTGCAATTGCTATACTTCCTGATTAGATACGGGTAATGAGAACAGCTGTGGTATTGGCCGTAAGAAGGAAAGGGTGGAGCAGAGAATCAGCAGCTAAGAAAATCCTTCTGTTCTCTCCACAACCAAAGGAAAACAGAAGTCTCTTGTAAGATTATATGTGTAAACAGCACGGGACTTATTCTCCTTCCAAACCCAAAATGGTTTCTGTTTTCAGCATGAAAGAAATTTAGAACATAGGCTGCCTGCTTTATGACAGACTGCACATTCCTAGACACAAAGAAAACAGAAACTATTTCAGCGCACTAAGGGGAATACCATTACTGATGTTGGTCTAATTACCATCCTACTTGCGAGACTTTCATCATGTTTAGATGAACAGTTTCAAACACAGACGGTCTGAGATCAAAGTTAATAACTTATTTATTTGGATGGGAAAAGAGTTTTGAACAAAGACTCACCAACTAGTTTATCAGAAACACCTGTACATTCGTGCAATTATCCAATCAGCCAATCACGTGGCAGCAGCACAAAGCATAAAATTATGCAGATGCAGCTCAAGAGCTTTAGTTAATGTTCATATCAAACATCGGAATGAAGAAAAAGTGAGCTCGGTGACTTTAATCATGGCACGGTTGTTAATACCAGATGGGCTGGTTTGAGTTTTTCAGAAACTGCTGATCTCCTGGGGTTCTCTCTCTCACACACGTACACCAGTCTCTAGAGTTTACACACATAGTGAGCAGCAGAGAAGAATGGCCTGACTGGTTCAAGCTGACAGGAAGGCTACAGTAACTCACAATCACTCTTTGCAGCTGCAGTGAGCAGAAAAGCATCACAGAAGAATGCACAACATGTCAAATCTTCAGATGGATGGATTACAATAACAGAAGACCACAATGGGCTCTGCTTCCGTCAACCTGGAACAAGAATCTAAGATGACAGTGCTGTGCGTGAAAAGCAGTTTCTGAAATACTCAAACCAAGTCACTGAGATCACTTTTTTTTTTCCTCCAAGCTGATGTTTAATTTGAACCTCACCATGTGAAACTAGTTTAATTTGAATAGGGCTTTAGTCAAGCCAAGTTATTCAAAGTAAAGAACACAATGTCTTTCTTGTCTGACCTGGGCAGCCCACAGACATGGACTCATATATGATCTTGCAAGTCTTGAGGAGCAGGTCGATCTTCTTCTGAGGTGAGTATTCTTGATGCAAATTTCCCAACTTCCCCTGGATCTTCTCCATGACAGGTGAATCAGGAACACAAGTGGTCACACCCAAATCTGTGGTGGTGGTGCCCAGTACTATGTGCTGATTTTCCTTGAGCTTTTTCAGAGTGCCTGCATGGGAGTGGATGTCCCTCAACCCATTATATATTGCCTCTCTCAAGGGCTTCAAAACACTTTTATAAAGTGCTGCCTCAATGATTATCTCTAGAGAGAAGGAGAAATAAATATATACTTTATTATATTTGTTTTAAATAATGAGAAATGTATTATCTTAAAGTCAGAGGCTCATCCAAAACCCTTTCACCTCCAAATACACATAATTATATTGATTGGATAGTGATTATCTTAGATCATGGGAAAGCCATGGCCTAAAGGTTAGAGAAGCAGCTTTGGGACCAAAAGGTCACCAGCTCAATTCCCTGGACCAGCAGGAAAACGTGTGGATAGGGAGAGTTAATGAACAGCTTCTCTCTACGTCCATGGTTGAAGTGCCCTTGGCTAAGGCACCTAACCCCCAACTGCTTCAGATGGGTTAAATGAAATAATTTCACTGTATATGTGGTGAATAAAGGCTTAAAATCCCCCCACTCCCCCCAAAAATTGATAAAAGCATCCTGTTATGGAATTATGTAGGTAAATTACCTAATTTCTCCTCAGAATAAGTAGCTAGCTCCTGCAGATTCTGCAGCTCTGTGCTTTGGATCAGATAGTTCTTGAGCTGTGTCATCATTTGTCTGATCTCTTGGAGCATCTCTGTACTGGAGGAATGCCTCTTCATAGTGTCCAGCGTAAAGGCCCGGTAGTCCTGTACCAGATTACCAAAGTATGTGCTCCCATCTCTAGCAAGCTCTACAATCCGTTTCTGAAGCTTCCGGTCAGTACTCATGAAGCTTGTGAAAACGGTGGAGAAGTTCACCATGGATAGCCTGTGCTTTGCACGATCTAGCATAACAGTGGGTGTCCTCTTCACCAAGACACCCATCGTGGTAGGCTCTGCCTCTTCCTCTGTGCTACTCGTGGAGTAGGAGTCATGATCTGGTTGGGGAGCACCTCCTTCAGGGGCAAATAATGACACATCTGTAACTTTGGGAAGGTCTGCATTGACACAAATGTTCTGGAGTGTTGTAGTGGGCTGTGGAGTGAAGTGGCCAAATTCTTGGGTAACAAACTCTGAGGTATTACTGACATCTTGGGAAATTGTAGTCGTGGTCTGTAATGTACGTTTTCTCCTGGGAGGTGGCACTGGAACACCAGGCTTCTTTGTGTCAATTACTGGAAGCATATTCACAGTGGAATCTCCATTTGAAGTTTTCAACTGATCACCCAGATCTCCCTCTTGTGGTGGTTTAGACTGTCCACATGCCCATTGGTCCAGGCTACTGTCATCAAAACAAATGAGTGAAACAGCAGCACCAGGATCTTCATTGGTCTCTGCTGCCACAGATGCACAGTTAGTTTCCTTTAAAGGTTCCGGCTGGACTTCTTCTCCTGAGGATATCCGGCGTCGGAGTGGAACTGGGGGAATCTTGTGTGAAAGGGCAATGCTACCGTGTTTTGGTGCTTCACTTAGAGATGGTTGTGCCACATCTTGTTTGTTCCCTGTTTCTGCCTCAACACTGGGTACTACAGTTCCCTCTGCCTTTTTATACCCACAATGACTTCCTTCCTCTTTTAGCACTCCGAGCGGAGGAGAACTTCGCAAGAGAAGTGAAGACTCCTCTGATGTAACCTTCTCTCTCGCTGCCTTGGTGGACATTTGAGTCAGTGCATCTTCAGAAATGGTAAGTGGACGTGGAGGTAGTGGTGGGGGCCTCCTGAATTTTGGCAGTGCCTGAACAGGCATGTTGAGGCTTTGGGACCTCAGGAAAGGCGTAAAGTTGGGAGGCAGACTGTTATAGTATTCCTCAATGAAAATGGGGTTGATGTACCAAAGATGGTCATTTCCAGAGGAAAGCTTAATCTCTCTGGAGACACTGTGGTCTGCAGATTTACTCAAATCTTCCCGAATGTGACTATTGAGTTCTGAGCCCCAGAATTCTATCAACAAAGTTCAGTACACAGAATTACAGAGTAATTCAGATATGGACACACACAATTTCATTTTATTACATTTTAATGATTGAAAATCTGTAGGGTCATATACTTTGTATTACCTACTCCTAGTGTGGAAATCACCTCCATGTCTTCATATTTCATTGCCTGGATGATGGCCTGAGGTAATTTCAGGGTAAAAGGGAGGATGTCCCTGGATAATGATAAAATAAAATACTGTACTGAAAACATGCTCATTTGAAGAGCCATAGTTTGGACATGGTGGACTGGAGGCTTAGCTTAGCTTACCGGCTAACACAGTAGAATGCAATTAGTTTAAATATGTTGTCAAAGACCAGGACTGAGCCTTCAAGATACAGTACTGTAAGAGAATAAAGAAACAAAACTGTTTATGGTTATGGATTCACAAAATTCTTCTCAAGCATACCACAGCTACACTGTTTCAACAGATTTCAACAACTGGCCAGCAGTATTTTATCAATACAACTATCCAGCCGTACAAAAAGACCTAGTCAGTAAACTGAAGATCATTTGCTGAATGAATACAGTGACCAAGCAGGTTTAAACATCAAAGTAATACTGAGTTTCACAGGCTTTAAACACCCAAATAGGGCAGAGCTATCATGAAGCATGTGACTGTTGAGTTCTGAGCCCCAGAACAGTCACAGCAACACAAACACAGACATGAGGTTCAGGAAGTTGGACACTGTTAACGTCAGTTCACTGCTGAGGACAGGAAACCTGTGGTCATCTCCCCTCCTCCACAGACTACCTTGCATGATGAACCAATATGTGAGTCATTCAGAATCAAACTGTATTTTGTACAGTCTTTTTCGAATGATCAAATTGAAAATATTTGCCAATGATCATATATGGTGACCAACATGGCACCAGCAAAAGTTGGCCAAATTATAAAACTCCGTTTCAGTTGGCTTCAGTGTATGCCATCATGCTAGTCTAAACTTTACATATCAGCAGTAATTGCATTCGGTTTATGTTTGTAAAATGAACAGCATGTAAATTGAAGTGATTCCTTGATATGCGTGGGGGTGTGGTTCAAAATTTCAGCCAGTCAGATTAATGTTGTAACTGCTGTCATGCTATCCACCATTATGAGTACTTCCCAACATTCTTAACTGATGTTTTCTTGATACCTCAATTCTCTGACCTTCAGCTTAACAAATATTTACGGACATATCGATTCTTTACATTAACTCAGAGCTTATTTAAACAATTAAACTCACTGGCCCTTTCTTCTTTCACATGCAAATCCTGGATCTGGGGAACTCCCTGCTGGTCTGGAAGGCGAACCGACACCACCATCATCGACTGGCCGCGGTCCCTCCTCACTAAAAAGATCTGTGTAAATATGGTGACACCATGATTTAGGCCAGGAGATATTTACTGCATATTTAATGTTAAGATAAGATTAGAACACACACACGTGTATATATATTAAAAACACACACACTGTACTCTCACCCCAGGGAGCTCTTTGTTGAGTATATTAGTAGCTCTTTCTTTGCTCATTCCCAGCTGTAGCCACACTGGACATGTCTTGATCAGCTTCTCCAAAATGCTAATACTGGGCTGGGATGATTTCTGGGTTTGAACAGGTGGGGATGGTACAACGGGAGTTTTTGAAGTGAGTGGTGGTGGGGGTCTCTGAAGAGGTGGCGATAAGGGTTTAGAGCTTGGCCGTGGAGGGGCTTTGGACATGGCTGTAGAGGAAGTTTTGGGGGTTGCTGAAGGCTGATGTGCTGGGAGAGGTGGGCATGTGGGCTTAGCCACCTTTGTTTTGTGATGAGGAGGGACAGAAGGTTTGGAATTGAGAGGTGGCACAGAACTTTGGGGTTTTCGAGTTGAGAAAGGAGGTGAGAGTGGCAGAGGAGGGGAAGTGGACTTTTGGGGATTTAGTGGAGTTGGTTTAACTGAAATGTCAACCAACTGGACTGGTGTTGTAGATGTTGGTGAGGATGAACAGTCGGAAAGCGAACAAGATGGGGTCGTAGACTGGGGGATGACAGTAGGTGATGTGGCAGTAGCCGAGGACAGCATAGTGCATATTTAAGAATAAGGAGAAAATGCTGAAAATGAAATAAGGGATCTCTGGTTGAGAGATTTAGAAGGATTTGAGAAGCAATCTGAGAGAAAACAGACACAAAAGATCATCAAATGAAAACCACACCTCCGCTATGAGTTTATACTGCAACCAAATTGCTGTGGAATTAATGATGTGTAGCAGAGCAACGGAAATGAAAGCTCTTTGGCAAAGCAATATACGTAACTTCTGTAGAAAAGATTCAATACTATTTGTATATTTCAGTGGAAAATGAAGTGCATATAAGTAGGTCATGACATTGTATCATTACATGATAATTGAGAACAGAATCTGCTAGGCTCTGATTATTCACTGCATTGGCATAGTATTAAGTTGTTGATGTTACTCCTAGTCTGCTCTCAAAATGTTTTTTTTTCTTTCCTTCTCTTGACAAGCCTTTTCCTTCCCTACTACATAAATATGTCTCCCAAGGGTATGATGTCAATGGTGCTGACGAAAAAAAAAAAAAGGATGGACAAGGATTGCATGTAGAACTCCAGACAACAAAAAGAGATCCTGAGGCATATATTTCTATGACTTTTTTTTTTGTGTGTGTGTGTATCTAGCAACTCACCCACTAGATGCCTTAGTTGGAACAACTGTTTTCTTCATCGTTGTGTTTTAGACCACAACCTTTTTTTTTTCCCCCCCCTTCCCGTCTGAGCTCTTGCTTCGTTGTGTTTCCCGTTACCTATCATACAGGCACCCTGAGCTCGTCCATCTTCGTCTGGTACTTTCGTCTTTTTTTTTTAAACCGAGCTATATTTCTCTTCACCTTTATGGAAAAGAAATCTAATAGAAAAGTTCTCTCTTTCTCTATGGTCCTTCTCTTGGTCTTGACTTCCTGTCTGTGAACAGCAGTGTTCTCAGGAAGGGGCTGTCCAGAGTGGTCAGCCAACCCCTTAACACAGACTTATACACACTCAAAGATGCATACACAAACATTTAAACCTTACAACTTGCCAATAAACTTCATCGCCAGATGGGTTTGTCAGTTCAGCAGACCTGAATCGTGTGTGTACGTGAAAGGACGAAAACTCATTCGTAAGCAGTCAACAACTTCCCAGTCTATTTAAAGTTAAGCTGCTCCAGATGTGCCAGAGACTCTAAAGTGCTCCACAAAGAATGCAGCACATGTGGGAAGTCTCTCTGCGAGAGACTTTAAGCCCAGCCCATCCCTTTCAGCTGAGCATGTTCACAAATGACCAGAAGGGAGTGACGCATCGGTTTGTTTAGTTGTTAATACAGCCTTGAGATTTTTATTCGAGGAATCCTTTACATAAGCTTCATAAATATAAAGCCTGAACAGACTATGTAAAACTGGTAAACCAACATGCTTGTCTCGTTATTCTTGTGATGTGTACCTTATGTAATCACTCGCTCATTTTCGTTAAGTCAAACTGTCATGTTACCTAGTTAATGTAATGCAATAGTAGTTACTTTATTGGGGTTCTTACACTAACAAAAGTCATGCTGACAGATGTTTCCTGTTGGTAAACCGTGACTTCACACTCAACTGAGTATCAAGAGTGAGTGAAGAAAACCAAGCTGCGCAAAAAAAAAAAAAAACTGTGCAAAAAAAAAGTCTTAAAGCACTGACGTCTCATTGAAAGTTTAATAATAATTTCACCAAATAATGAAACGCAAAATTCATTTCAACTGGGTTGAAGTGTGGGAAAAATCATGATACTGTCCGAGTATAACAGAATATTGATGACCATCATGGAATCTGAGAGGAAGCGTGAATCGTAGTTGAACCAGTCATACTTTCCAATTCCTCCTCTAAGAACACTGCCAACTCAGCTAAAGCTCCGCCAATCGGTTTCTACATTCCATGATCAGGCAGTTCCCAACTGGATATAAGAACTTTTTAAATACACATCATTTAAAAGAAACAAGAGAAAAAAATATTACCTTGTATTTGATTAACTAGGGGCAACTCTTTCAATAAACCTGCTGAAGTTTTGAGAAAGTGATGCGTTTTGTAGAACCAGTGTAACAGATCATTTCAGTTCTAAACTATCTACAAAAAGTACAGTCATGCGGAGAGCAATGATGTGTGAATTAGTGGAGTAAAAAGTTCAAAAATCACTGCTCGCAAATATTACAATCGTTTTCCTTTAACGCTTTGGAAATTCACCAGCTTAATATATTTGAGTGGGAAAAGTAGATTTAAGGACATTGAAAGTGGGGGGCGGCTGTAGCTTAAAATTGTCCCAGCGATCCAAAAGTCTCAAGTCTGTAACGTCAAAATCCAAAATGAGAATTCCAGACAGGACTAACATCGCCACCTGCTGGTCTAAAATAATTTTTTTTAAAAATCCCAAAAGAGTTGGAAACAGATAAATGATCAGTGTGAAGGCATTGCATTTTCTTTATTAAAATATATAACTGCATTAATCCTACCCATCAGTTATATTAGTATCATGGTGAAAATCATACATTTTTCTGTTATGCATGCCTATATTGTGTATGCACACTTTTCAACACATTCTTAACCAGAACATGGTGGGCCAGTGGGAGAGAACTGCATTCAACATTTAATTCATTCACAAGTTCATTGCCATTTTATAATTAAATATGGATACAATCAAGCACAGACAGGTGGATACAAGTAAGCAATTATATCATAACCCTAATAAGAGAGTGGGTTAATATAAATTCAGATTACAGCCTACAAGGAGAAAAAAACAAAAAAACAAAAAACACCCAGACGTGTGGGAACATTAAAAACACAGGTCTCTGGTCCCTTTATGGGCAAAAATAAATCAGCCACGCTGACTCAGGCAAGGAGAGGGCATTATAAAACAGCAACCCTCAGAGAATATTACAGAAAGTCAGGACAGCCATCACCAGAACATATTGCATAATTATGTGCAGCGTGTCCAGCATCTAGTGATGATGACCTGATTGAGGCAGTGTGTGTACATTTCTATTTACAAAATAGCCTCTAAACAGTGACACAAAGGCACAGGAACGTTTTGAAAACTGAAATTCTTCACCCTTCAAATAAACAGGTGCTCATATGCACGCATATATATATATATATGTGTGTGTGTGTGTGTGTGTGTGTGTGTGTGTGTGTGTGAGAGAGAGAGAGAGAGA
>JAODOF010000003.1:11554445-11565009 GCA_027576175.1 Sciades proops | reverse complement strand
TTTGGGATATGTTTTTATAACCCAACCCTGATCTATACTTCTCCACAAATTTGTCTCTGACCTGTTTGGCGGCTCCTTGGTTTTCATGTTGCTTGCTTAGTAGTGTTGCAGAGTCAGGGCCCTTCCAGAACAGGTTGATTAATACAGACATCATGTGACCGATCATGTGACACTGATTGCACACAGGTAGCTCTTAATCAACTAATTATGTGACTTATGAAGTGAAATGGTTGGACCAGCTCTGATTTAGGAGTTTCACACAAAAGGGAGTGAATACCTATGCACACTCCAGATTTCTGTTTTTTCATCTTAATTACTGTTTGTGTCACAATAAAAAAAACAATTTGCACCTTTAAAGTGGTAGGCATGTTGTGTAAATTAAATGGTGCTAACCTCCCAAAAATCCATTTTAATTTCATCATATAATGCAACAAAACAGGGCAAACACCAAGGGGAATGAATACTTTTGCAAGACACTGTACCAGGAACACCCCACAAGACGTACCATTTTGGAGATGCTCAGACCCAGTCATCTAGCCATCACAATTTGGCCCTTATCAGAGTTGCTCAGATCCTTACGCTTGCCCATTTTTCCTGCTTCCAGCACATCAACTTCAAAAACTGACGGTTTACTTGCTGCCTAATATATCTCACCCCTTGACAGGTACCATCCTAATGAGATAATCAACATTATTCACTTCACCTATCAGTGGTTTGACCTAAAGATACCTTCACAAGCAGTTTTTGGCATCCCTCAGAAAATGCACTGATTGTATATGAGTCAACAGATCAGTAGATAACAGCTGCTAATTACCCTGAAGACCACCACGAGCTGCTTCAGGTGTGTCAGGAGCACAGGGGAGTGCAGGGGC
Organism: Sciades proops; assembly: GCA_027576175.1. Lineage (NCBI taxonomy): Eukaryota > Metazoa > Chordata > Actinopteri > Siluriformes > Ariidae > Sciades > Sciades proops. Next base: position 11,564,137 of record JAODOF010000003.1, on the reverse strand, counting down.
ATCCTGAGGACCAGTTCCTCAAACTCCTTCCATGACTGATGATGTCATTACTGTTGTTGAACATTTGTGTATAATCTAATTTACTACACATCTTGAATAAACAACTAAATGCATTTTCATTATACAATCAAGAATAGGTGACTGCTGGAGACTGTGTCTGCTGTCAGTCTACCCCCAAATAAGAACCTATTTCTAAGCCCATGTAGGCCTTTTGAACCTCATGTTTACCTCTTTCGAGCTGCCTGTAAAGGAACTATACAAGGTCCATCTGGAGAAACCAATTTTAAAAAGTGTGATCTCCAGATGGACCATGTTAAGCCTGAAATGAAGAAGACGACACTAGAAATCTAATTATTCAAGAGGCCTAAAGGTAAATAACCTCAGCTAACTGTAAAATCATGTCCATGAAAATTAAAGCATGGCTTTGTATTTCTGTGTGCATGAAATAAAGAAATCATCAAAGACAACAGAAATTAAAGGACTTTACCTGAATTAGGAGGACTGGTATGGGTTTAAAGCAGGTAAATTATATGTCTAAAATGTTACAGGTTATGCAGTATACACTAAAATCAGAGCCTGGCTAAGCTTAGCACATCAGTATATTATCACAGTGAGCATTCGAATTGTGTTCTGGAGCACAAGCCAAGGAACTCAAAAGGGCTTAACTAAATCTATCTTAAATTTCTTATTTGGTTTTTAGAGTACAGTACACTTCAAGAAATTACAAGTCCTTAAAATGCAACCTTGGATGATTGCGGGATAACAGTATACACTGTCATTCACTCGTTGTTTCAGCTTAGCTGATTGCTCGTGCATTGCATCATGTGTATGCATGCTGAGAGAAGGAGTGATTCATATCTTTTCTAGACAAATGAATAAAGGTACAGATCTATCATTAGCTCTTTTATCTTGTCACTGGGTTACTTTGCTGATTGTTTACTATCTGTATATACATGCTTGCATTTACATTCTTGACCGTAATATTTTAATTCATTCATTCATTTTCTATACCGCTTATCCATTGCAGGTTGTGGGTGGGGACTTTGGATGAGAGGTGGAGCACACCCTGGACAGATTTATCACGGAGCTAATTTGACACGATTTATTATTTCCCAATTTATTTATTTTTGGATATATTTTCTTATTTTCCCCTCACACCTGTGCACACAGACCTGCCATCAGGATCAGCTCCAAATACCAGACGGTCTTCTGTGTGTCTTCCAATGTTATTAATTTGTGCTAGCAGCGCTGGCGCAAACTGTTACTCTCATTCAGGATCTTTCTATTATTATTATTATTATTACTATTATTATTATTATGTTTTTAGGACACTATTTCTCCCTCAGTTTTCAACCAATCATCACCAAATATCACATGAAGAATACCTCTGGGCTGAATTACGCTGGAATGACTTTTGGTGCTGATCTGGATCACCAAACCAGAATGATCCATGAAAAACTGTTTTTTTTCCTCACTAAGCGTCATTCACTATCTCTTACCATTCCAGATCTAAAGGGTACAGTGACAGGATATCCCAGTTTGTAAGAGCTAGCACAAATCACTGTGACTTTAGTCACAGTATCTATCTAGTTCCTCTTATTATTATTCTCTTAATGTTTTTAGGACACTTTCTCCCTCAGCTTTCAACCAATCATCACCAAATTTCACATGAAGAATACTTCTGGGCTGAATTATTTTGGTGATCTTTGGCGTTTGGTGGTGATCTGTATCACTGATCCGGAATGATCCATTAAAAATTGTATTTTTTTCAATTACTTATAACTCTGGCAATTTTCATGAGTTTTTCAAGCTTTTTTTTTTTTCAGGGCAACAGGGTGCAACTTTTCCTCACTAAGCATCATTCCCTATCTCTTACCAGTCCAGATCTATAGGATACAGTGACCAGATGTCCTGGTTTGTAACAGCTAACACAAATTACTGTGACTTTAGTCGCAGTTTCTATCGGTCAGAGTGCAGGTACTTACGAATGTATGCGCAGAAGAAGGCGTGACGCAAACTGTAAACAAATCCAAATCGAGAGACAGGAATCGTGGTCAGTAGCAAGCGAGGGTCGAGCGATCGGCAAACAACATGGTAGAGAAAAGACAAAGGGCGAAAATGTGAGAGAGTAAAGAAAGGTCAGAAAAAGAGAGGCAGTCAGAATAAATACGGCTTGGTATGAACTGAATGCAGCAGAACGATACTTCACACTGAAGTGGCGTGTGTGAGGCTTAAATGGGGAGAGCGGTGATTAGGGAGATGAGTGTCAGCTGAGATCAGTAATCGGGAGACAGAGGGTGCTGTGAAACTTGGGAGTTGTAGTTTGAGGTGTCCATGTTTGTAGTCAAAGCATTCTCAGCCGATTTACTGACAGAACCCCCCAGCCGAGGAGCTCCCTCTGAGAGCTATATTCTTCCTGGGGCACCCCCTACCTCTGGGTGCTGGTTTGTCAGAATGTATAGTGTGGAATTCTTGCTTGAGGAGCGGATCTAGAATGTCCTTGGTGGCGACCCAGCTCTGTTCTTCAGGGCCATACCCCTCCCAATCTACCAGGTACTTGATTTGTCCTCCTCTTTGTCTTCAGTTGAGGATCTTATTTACCTGGTAGACGGGTTCACCCTCTATGTCAAGAGCTAGGTGCTCCTGGACCAGTGCGTTCTCAGCAAGAGGCCCCAGGATCGCAAGTTTTAGACTGGAGACGTGAAACATGGGTACTAGCCTGCTGTGAAGGGGAAGTTCCAGATGGTATGAGACCTCATTTATGCGATGAATGATCTTGAAGGGTCCAATGTATCGTGGCTGGAGCTTCTTACAGGTATCAGGTTCTCTGAGGTTCCTCGTGGCCACCCATACTCTGTCACCTGGAGAAAAATCTGGACTGTTTGCCTGCCACTTGTCAGCATACTCCTTATACTGGGCATTGACTGTTTCCAGACGTTGGTGGACCTCTTCCCATATAGTTTGGCTGCGTGAAAACCACTCTTCTACTGCTTGTAGGTGGCTGGGTGCATTGTCCCAGGGGAACAAAGGTGGTTGGTAGCCGAGTATGCACTGAAATGGTGTCAACTGAGTTGCAGAATGTTTCAGGGAATTCTGTGCATACCCAGTCCACAGGAGGAAATATGCCCAGTCCCCCTGGTTGTGCATGCAGAAAATCCTCAAGAAGCAGCCAATTTCTTGATTAGCTCTTTCAACTTGACTGTTTGACTAGGGATGATACCCTGATGTGAGACTCACCGATATCCCCAGTCTTTCCATGAAGCATGTCCAAAAGTGTGAGATGAACTGAGGGCCCCGATCACTGACAATGTCTTCAGGAAGGCCATAATATCTAAAAACATGCTGGAACAGTAATTCTGCAGTTTGAGATGCTGTGGGGATGCCAGGTAACAAGATAAGTTTAAGGGCTTTGGAGAAGCAGTCGATGGTGACCGTAATGTTTGTATTGCCTTGAGAGGGGGGGAGGTTGATGATGAACTCGACAGCTATGTGGGACCAGGGTCTCTGAGGTACAGGGAGGGGACAGAGCTTGCCTGCTGCTGGGGTTCTTGGAACTTTGACTTGGGCACAAACAGAGCATGAAGCGATGAAGTGGTTGATGTCTGTGATCATGCTCTCCCACCAATACTTGTTCTTCAACAGCTGATGGGTGCGTTGACTGCTGGGGTGTCCAGTGGCGGGAGATGCATGAGCCCACGTGATGAGTTTGCCTCTGAGGTGACTTTGTACATACAGTAGTCCCAGTGGAAGATTGAGAGGTTGAGTCTGAGGTTGGGAGTCCCTTATTTCCTTATCAAGGTCCCAGGTGATAGACTGTACAAAACACTGCTGTGGGAGAATTGAGTGTGTGACAGAGTCTTGATGAGGCAGGGCAAAGACTCATGATAGTGCATCAGCTTTGGTGTCCTTAGAGCCTGGACAGAATGATATGGTGAAGTCAAAGTGTGTAAAGAAAAGAGCCCACCTGGCCTGACGAGGGTTTAATCTCTTAGCTTTTCTGAGGTACATCAGATTCTTATGATCCGTGAGGATGATAAATGGATGAGTTGCTCCCTCTAACCAGTGTTGCCACTCTTGTTTGATGGCAAGCAGCTCTCTGTTCCCCATGTCATAATTTCTTTCTGTAGGTGAGAGTTTTCTAGAAAAGAAGGCTATAGGATGAGTTTTCAATTTCTCCCCAAAACATTGTGACAGAATGGCCCCTACTCCAGTGTCAGATGCGTCTACCTCAAGAATGAATGGCTTTGAAGGATCAGGTTGCTGTAACACTGGGGCTGAGGTGAAGGCTTGCTTCAGAGGACCGAAGGCTTCTTCTGCCGCGGGGTTCAACTGGAGCCGCTTGGGTCCCTTCTTGAGCAAGGCAGTTAAGGGAGAGGTGATTGTGCTGAACCCCCTAATGAAACAGTGATAGTAGTTTGCAAAATCCAAGAAGCATTGTAGGTCCTTGATGGACTTGAGAGTGGGCCATGAGATGATTGCCAAAACCTTGGAAGAGTCCATACTTACCCCCTCAGCACTGATGACATAGCCTAAGAAGAAGATACATTTCCAGTTGAACTCACATTTTTCAGCTTTGACATAGAGGTGGTTCTTGAGCAGGCGATTGAGAACTGCTCTAATGTCACACACATGGGTTGCTTCATCTGGGTAGTAGATGAGGATATCGTCGATGTAAGCTATGGCGTATTTGCCTAACATGTCCTGTTTGCCTAACATGTCCTGTAGAACATCATTTATCAGGCACTGGAATAGGCTGGGAGTGGAAGAAAGGCCATATGGCATTACTCGGTATTCAAAATGTCCGGCAGTAGTGCTGAAGGCAGTTTTCCACTCATCACCCCTTTTTATTTGGATGAGATTTTAGGCACTGCCTAAGTTGAGCTTAGAGAAGATTTTTGCTGACCTGAGTTGCTCCAGGGCTGCCAGAACCAGAGGGAGAGGATAGGGATATTTCACGGACACCTGATTAAGTCCTCTAGAGTCAATGCATGGCCTGAGACCACCACCCCATTTTTCCACAAAGAAGAAGCCCGCCACAGCTGGAGATCTGGAAGGACGGATGTAACCTTGCTTGAGGGCCTCCTGAATGTATTCTTCCATAGCTGTGTGCTCTTTCTGGGAGAGTGGGTAGATGCGGCCTCTTGGCATTGTAATGCCAGGCAGCAAGTCGATAGATAGCACAGTCATATGGACGATGAGGTGGTAAACCACAGGCTTTTCCCTTGCTAAATACTTCCTTGAAATCCAGATAACATTCTGGGATGTTGTTAAGGGAATCTGTTGGCGGAGTTTCCACTGAGGTAGACAACATGCTTACTTGAGGTTGAGCGATGCAACCCTGGAAGCAGGTGGGTGACCACTGGAGTATTTCTTTGTTTTGCCAGGAAATCAAAGGACTGTGAAGTTGCAGCCAAGGGTAGCCAAGGATATCATGGTCCTCCATAGAGGTGATGTAGAGGGAGATGAACTCTGAATGTAACACCCCCACCTGGATGTGAAGGGGGATAGTGCGCCTTGTGACGAGACCCTCTCCTATGGGTCCTCCGTTGATACCTCACATGCTGAATGCACTTTGGAGAGGGGTTGTTGGCAAGTTAAATCGCTGGGTAATAGAGTCACTGACAAAGTTCCCCTCTGCCCCTGAATCGATAAACGCAGACAGAATATGTGTGGAGTTTGCCAACTTTAACAGTACAGCAACCTTAAATGATTTTGGATTGAAAGTTTGTGTGGGACTCCCGCTGTGTGCAGGACCTGCAGCGGGAGCTGCACAAGATGGATGGAGATGACACTGTCTGAGCTGGTGCTTGGCACTCCCGCAGTAGAAGCGTAAGCTTTCCCCATTTCCTCTGGAGATGTTCGGAATGTGTCAACTGGGTACGAGATAGATCCATGGGTGATTTGCTTTCTGAACTGGCCAAACTGGCCGAGCGCTTCCCTGAATGGCGGGGCGGTGTGACAATAGATGGTCCAGGCAGATGGCTAGGTCGATGAGTGAATCTAGAGTGCATTGTTCATCTTTGCAGGTGAGCTCACTGAGAATCTCGGGACGCATGCCTTGATGAAAGACTGCCTTCAATGCTGGATCATTCCACCCACTGGCGGCCGCCAGTGTCCTGAAGTCCAATGCGTATTCAGCCACGCTACGAGAACCTTGAGAAATGTTGAGAAGGCTCTCTCCTACTTCCATCCCCTCAGGTTTATGGTCAAATACCCTCTTGAATTGAGCGAGAAATTGCTCGTAAGGCTTTCTTTGCTCACCTCCTTGGTTCCAAACAGCACTGGCCCATCTGAGTGCTTTACCGGTGAGAAAAGAGAAGAACTTCGCAATTTTATGTTCTTCAGACAGGCTAGGCATGGAAGCAAAGTACCTGGAGCACTGTAGCAAGAAACCCTTACATGCATTACTGTTTCCCATGAATCTTTCCGGAGCAGGAAGTTGCAGCGTGGGGTTTGGAGGAGCCTCGGGGCATGCTAGGAGGGCCTGCGACATCACATAAGCTAGTTGTGCCATTCTTGTGTTGAGGTCCGCTAGTGTCTGCTGATGTTCTCCCAGAAGGCGTCCCTGGGCATTAAGCACAGTTTGTTTTGCTTCCTCTGCTACATCCATAATGGCGAAGTATCCTGTCAGAGTACTTGCACAAGGTACGTGCACTTATAAACGTATGTGCAGAAGAAGGTATAAAGCAAACTGTCGACAAATCCAAATCGAGAGATAGAAGTCATGGTCAGTAGCAACCAAGGGTCAGGCGATCAGCGAACAACGTGGTAGAGGAAAGACAAGAGGCAAAAACGTGAGAGAGTAAGCAAAGGTCAGAAATAGAGAGGCAGTCAGAATAAACATGGCCTGGTATGAACTGAATGGAGCAGAATGATACTTCTCACTGAAGTGGCGTGTGTGCGAGGCTTAAATGGGGAGAGTGGTGATTAGGGAAATGAGTGTCAGCTGAGATCAGTAGTCGGGAGACAGAGGGTGTTGTGAGACTTGGGGATTGTAATTTCAGGTGTCTATGTTTGTAGTCAAAGTGTTCTCAGCCGATATGTATGCATATTTATAACAGTTACATTCAGATTAACTCCATAAAGCCAAAGCTTTGTCTTTGTTTAATGGGCTGTTCTGCATGTTTGTGTATGAACTAACATGTAGCATAAGCAAAAAGGAATCTTTTACAAAAAAAAAAGGTGCCTTTTTGAAGGTTTAATTGAAACGACGATTAGGTTTGCCTCAGGTAGTGCACCACTGACAACATGAAAGGGCTTTTTGAAAATGTCTTGTAATTTTGGATGAAGCTAAAAGTTTGCATGCAAATGAATAGATGAATATGCATATTCAACATCTTTTACCTTTTGAAAAAGCAGGAATTTGTAATGCAACTAGACAAAGGTCTTTGTTGCTGCTTCTCTCTGTTTCTATGCCAGGCCAATTTCCATCTATCAGCTCAAGCTGAACTGTCTTTCTTGTTTCTTACACTCACACCTTCAAACTTACAGTCATCTTTGCTGTCATTAGAAGCACAGAAACCATAGTCTGTTTCTTTACATGATCTGACAGTCTGTTCACCACCATTGCTAATGCTGGCCTGCAATTTCTGAGGCACTTTTGAAACTTCTAACCATTCAGTTCTCCATATCCCTCTATCCTAGTGCACACATGCTCTCCCATGCTCTTTTATTATTCAACCATATAATATACACTGCCTGGTCAAAAAAAAAAAAAAAATCACTATTTGGATTTAAATAAGCAAATAATTAAGATTGTTTGATTGGATAATTACTGCAGTCACTAAAGTTTCAGCTGCACAAATTCTTTTAACTCTGACTGATGCAGTGAGTAGCTTCTCTTTTCTTTAACAACCATGCTGAAAAATGTATCCTGTAATCATGGAAAAGATTCTGTGTTTCAGAAGGTCAAATTAATTATTGGCCTGAACCAAGCAAAGAAAACAACTAAGCAGATTTGAGCTGAAATGGCTGGAATTAGGTTAACAACTGACTAATACATTATTAAAACGTGGAAGGATAGTGACGAACCGTCAACTTCACAGAAGAAATGTGGTCAGACAAAAAATCCTGACTGAGTGTGATCAGAATTCACTTAAACATTTGATGAAGTTGAATTGTAAAAAGAATCGATAGTAGAACTCATGGCTATGTTTTAACCCATTGAAAATCTACGGGTTGTGCTGGAGAAGACTTTATGGAGTGGTTTGACTCTGCAGTTGTCAAGACAAGATCTCTGTGAACAGTCAGTGTCACTCTGGATGGAAAAAAATGTTGTGATGTCACATAAGTTTGTTGAAACAATGCCACGGTAAATGTGCACAATTAAATTAAAGGTGGTCCAATGAAATATTAGAGCCCCGAACTGCAATTGGCAAGCAGAGGGCAAGGTCCAGCCCTCAAGAGCCAAATATCTAGCCCTGGCCGACCCATTGGCACTAATGCACCTGTCATAACATGTTATATAAAGTGTGTGCGGCTCTACTTTATTTTGACCTCATCCCACACCATAGACTTGATCTCCGATTTGTACTGTGTGTGTGTACGCGCGCGTGCGTATGTGTAAATATGTCCTCCAGTCTGACTCTTTGCTCACAGTCTCACTTGACTGACATTCTTCAGGTGAATGTAGTTGTCGAGATGCTGCTATGTGGAAAACTGTTTGGATTTTTTGCACTGTTTAACAATCAAATTGTATTCACACATACAATATAGCAGGACTTTGTAGAAAAGTTGACACAGTTAGATTTTCCTCAGGATACTCAGTTCTTGTGCCACTTGCTGTAGTGCTGTTGTTAGTCATTAAATACAAATGTTTTGGATTTGAGACAGATATAAAAAGGTATGTGCATGCCAGGATGCTTATTTTTCAATGTGGGTGTGTACATGGATGTTTTGGCCCTTGGCTTGGCATCATCATAATTTGGCCCTCGGGGAAATCTAATTGGGGAACACTGTATTAGAAAGTGTGACTTCTTTTGGCCAGGCAGTGTACAAGAACGGAAACTACTAACAAGCAAACTCTAAATCTTCTATTACTACCAGGAGAGGTGATGAAATAATACACTGAAGAGACATCAGTATTTTTTTCCCTTTAGTCCTTTGCACAACTTGCAGCAAGAATCCATTAACTGCTTTATCTAAATAAAATGAGGTAGGAGGTTACAGACCATTTCACCAACCAACAACAATTTTACTCAGTACTTTTTTCTTAATCCAAATACTATATGAACTGGGGAGAATAAGTCATGAAAAGATAAATAATATCTTCATCAGAATGGAATGAGAACATGCTGATCTTTTCTTAATGTGACGCAGGAATGCACATTTACATTTAGAGTTTACTCGCACACTCAGCTTCAGTAATGGTTTGATCTTGATCAGGGTCATGGTGGATCTGTCCTGGGAACACTGGGCGTGAGGGGGGATACACCTTAAATGCAATGCCAGTCAATTGCATGGCCACATTCACACACATTTGCACCTCGGGCAATTTATCTTAGCCAGTTCACTTACTGGCATGTTTTTGGGAGGTGGGTGGAGGAAAACAGAGGAAACCTGCATGGAAACTGAAAAAAATAAATAAATAAAATAATAATAATAATAATACTCATGATCTCTAGCCACTTTATCCTGTTCTACAGGGTCGCAGGCAAGCTGGAGCCTATCCCAGCTGACTACAGGCGAAAGGC
>JAODOF010000003.1:11321347-11334862 GCA_027576175.1 Sciades proops | reverse complement strand
AGTCAGCTGGGATAGGCTCCAGCTTGCCTGCGACCCTGTAGAACAGGATAAAGTGGCTAGAGATAATGAGATGAGATAACTAGTAGGAGGAAGGAAAAAGTAGTTTAGTAGTGTACTTGTAATGGTTGACACTGATGTATTCAGTGAGGATGAGAACAAACTGACCAACTGCTCACAGCAAAATTATAATCAACACAAACTGGATTCATCTTTATTGAAAAAGTACATTGGCAGCTGCAGGATTATTGCCACTAATGCATGAGTCCTAATGGATTCAAAGATACTTTCAAGAGCGCAAAGCCAAAACATGAGGACAGAGACATCATTACTGGATTAGCTAAAACATTTGTTACTTGAGATGAAAGAAGCCAATTTTTCAACTTATGATGTTGAACAACTTCCCTGCAGTAATCTAACTCATCCCATCCATCCATCCATCCATCCATCCATCCATCATCTACAAGGCTGTTTCACAATCATGGTTGGTTTTTTGAATAACACCAACTAACTCTTGTAACTAGGTCTTATATATACTAGGGTTTCTTAAACCTTATTTTATAGGGACACATTATCCCTGTGTACAGCAGTAATGCATCTTATAAGCTCTTATAAATATGTTTATAAGAGTCAAATGTAGGCTTAGCTTTGACATTGTGGTCAGTTCATTTAATTCTCCTTTAAATATTACACTTAGATTTCACTGGTTAAATTCAGAATTCCATTTTTAGCACTAACTAGCACTAACTTTACTATAGGATGTATACTTTCATTCACAATAGAAAGATATTTAAATGAAAGTTGCATTTTATTGTAAACTAAGTGCCTCTGACAGTATCCTTTGTCCATCAAAAATGTCCTCTCCAGAAAACACTAACCCTATGATGAGGATGTAAATGATTTTAAGAGCATATTTGTCTCTGTTGAAGCACAATCCTTTGTTGTTGCACAGTAAAAAAAAAAAACCAGGACCTGAAACAGATGCAAGATACAATTGCAGCAGAGCTTCACATGTGGTTGAAATATATGTTCATCAAAAAGTGTCCTCTCCAGAAAACCAAAAGGATTGTCACCACTTCAGTTGTTATTACAGTTACCACCATGTACAAACATTGCTGCACAGTACTTGAACATTTCAACAGTCTTCCACTTTGTATACCTTACTCTTCTGGACTATAAGAAAATGGGTACATTTTAGAAATACACTATATGCTGTCTTCTCACCACAAGTATTATGCTCAGTATATGACCATAGCTCTGAAATTATGCACCATTAATTTCCATCTCAAAAGGTCATTTTTGGAGGCAAAGAAACACAAAAATCTGAGGTTTGATTTTTGGACTATTGTGGACCCGAAAAGTATACCCTGATGGTAAAACAGCCATATACTGATTATCCATCAGGGTTGGGGGAGAAGTTGGGAGCCAATCCTAGCTGACATTGGGCGAGAGGTAGAGTACACCCTGGGCAGGTCACCAATCTATCACAGGGCTAACACAGAGATAAGCAAACATTCACACCAATTCACAATTTAGACAAGCCAGTTGACCTAATCAGTATGTCTTTGGACTGTGGGAGGAAACCAGAGCACCCAGAGGAAACCCATACAGGCACAGGGAGAACATGCAAACTCCACACAGAAAGGCACAAGTTGGCTACAAAGTTTGAGCCCAAAACCTTCTTGCTTTGAGGCAACAGTGCTAATCCCTGAACCATTGTGCTGCCCCAATCAAACTCATCACGACTCTAATTGAAAAAACAACACAGTGAGCTGTTTGAAATGTAGTGGGTTTTTGTAGCCTAAGTGAGCCTGATATTTGGCCTGAAAAAAAAAAAGAAAAACACATTTTATTTAAGAGACATTAAATGTCATCTTCCAAAGTGAACATTTAATAATAGCCTCAAAGAGTCTCTTATATATGTTCTGTTGTCCTTTTGTGTGTCAAGAGCAGATGAATTTGGTATACATATCAGAGAGGGTGCAGTAACTTTGTTAATTTAATTTAATATTACCAGTTAATATTCAGAAATGCATACGTAAATAAGAAAAAATCCTTTTCATTAATAAGCTTATATTCATATGAAAATACAGATACACAAATTATGTGGCCAGTAGATTTACATTTTTTGTGATTCCTTTTGCAGTTTGATGCAATAATTTGTGGGTATAGCTAAGATTTGATGTTAATTTTTGTTTATGTGCAAATGTTCATGGTGCACATTGCTGAAACAGGTCTTTCTTAATTTCCCATGTAGGGAGAAAAAAAAATCAATTAACCTGATTGTCCATGTAGGGCTATCACTACTAATTATTTTGGTTTTCCTGAATATTGTCCCAAATATTGATATTCCATTAAGATAAGAAAATCTCAATACTATTTCTTCTTCTTCTTCTTCTTCTTCTTATTATTATTATTGTTGTTATTATTAATAATAATAATCCATTGGTTTATTATTATTATTATTATTATTATTATTATTAATCTGTTGGTCTGGAATTAGTTCATAATTGATTATTGTTGATTTAGAGTTGCATGAAACATTGGTGCATGTTCATTATTTACTTAACATTTAAACAACTAATACAATAGTAAATTACTTTGTTAACTTAGGTGTATTAATGTTGATGTTAAATAATTCCACAAATAAAGTTAGTTATGTGAACCTTCATTAGGAGTGTTCACTGTGTTCTGGAACTAGGAAACATTTGCTGTTCTCTGTGGGAGGGCTTGATATGCTCAACCATTTCTTGGCTCAGAAGCAGTCCACATAATCCACTAAAACCAGATGAACATGGCAGCTTGAAAAGCACTTAGCATATGCGTCTATTTCCTTTTGTAACTTCTACTGGGTAAAAGGATATAATGGATTATATTGTGGTATATCACTTTGTTCCGGAAACCATTTGAATATACACAAAAGCCTGTAAAAACACGAGACATTTTGTATTCTTGAAGCGCTACAATTCATTTTCATTTTACACCTTCACGAATTCACTGCATTTTAAGCCATTCAGCACTTACAGGTTTCCTACAGGTGCAGGTAGGATATAAAAGCACACTCTAAAATGACTAATTCATAAAAGAAAGGATGAGTCTTGTCCTTTAAAATAATAATAATAATAATAATAATAATAATGTTCCACACTTGCAACCAGATAAAATAAGAAATTTATAAGGCTGAGATAATTGCAGTATTATAATAGCAGTAATTACATGCAGTTGAATTTAACATTGGCAATCTTGTTCTTAGTTATACACACCTACCTGTTTTTGATAAGCTTGCTTAAAATTACCAGTATACTTTCCCTAGCCTTTTTTATTATTCACTGAGGGAGTGAATGAGCTCTTTGCTAATCTACGATCTTATGTTTCTGTAAAAATTTGTTTTGCTTATTAGAATTTAACTTAGTTATTCTGAAATGACCATATATGCATGAACTATGTATTACATCAACAGTGTATTAATAAACACAGACATTATACCCACCTCTCTTTCCCTTCTTATGAAGATGTGGAAAAACATGCACAAAGGATTGTGGGTGTAAGAGCAGCGCAAAGCAGCCAATGAGGGGATATTATACAAATAAGAAACAAATATTGCTGGTGCAGTCTAACAAATTGTTAAATTTGCATATTGCCAGAGTCTCACCACAGACACTGTAGCCTCAGCATTTCATCTTTCACTAGCCCTACATAAAAATTATGGTGGTATTAGGGGTTTTTATCACAGGGTTTGCATTATTTTTCTGCCCAACCTCTTAGCTCTTCCAGTATTGCCTTTCTTCCTTCATTCATTCATTCATTCATTCATTCATTTATTCATTCTTGACTTATTTATCCCTAGACACATATTCCAGCATCTGCTGGGGGATCACCAGACAGTCCCAAGCCAATTGTGTGATATAATCACCCCAGTGGGTCCTAGGTCTGATTTGTTTCTCCATCCAGACCAGGGTCCATCCTTAAAAGGCACCCAAACCACCTCAAATGACTCCTCTTGATTTGGAGAAGTAGCAGCCACTTTGAGGCTCTTCTGCGTTGTTGAGTTCCTTACCTTATCTTGAACAGTAAGTGCATAACCCCTGCTGGTGAAATTAATTTCTGCCACACTGCATGTAACCTTATTCCTTTGATCACTACCCACAGCTTATGACCATAGGTGAGGATAGGGAAGTAGACTAATTAGTAAACAGTGACATTTTTCTGAAAACGGAGCTTCTGCTTCATCACCACAGACTGGTACAGAAACTGTAATACTGTTGCTGCTGACCCAAGCCATTTCTCTCATTTTCCATCACTTGTGAATAAGATCCTAAGGTATTTAAACCTCTTCACAAAGGGCAAGGCCTCACTCCTCAGCTAAAGGGAGCATGGCATTCTTTTCTTGGAGACAACCCTGACCTCATACTTCCCAACGACTTCACACTCGACAGTGAAATTTTCCATGGTGGCAAGAGAACAACTTCTATGCAAATAAGAGGAATTCTTTAGCCACCCATACTTGACAACTCACAAAATTTGCCTATATCTTGATATACTGTCCATGCAAACCACAAACAGGAGTGGAGAGAAGAAGCACCCTTAACGTAATCCAGCACCCACCTTAAATGGTATTGACTTAACACAAATAATCTTGACAGAAATTTCACTGCACTCATACTCAATGTATCTGACCTCCCATGAGAGGTGAATTCTGCCATGTGCTCCCAAGCACCTTGGGAGCTCTCTTGGGTCCAATGTCCAGTGCGACAAAGCCACCAAGTGGTGAGAGGTTGACAGCCCTACCCCTCTCTTCACTTGTGTGTCCAAAACATGTGGCCTGAAGTCTGATGATACAATTGCAAACTCAATCATTATCCTTTGTCTAACAGTGCTCTGTTACCACTCCTGAGCAACCTTGTGTTTGAACAAAGTCTTTGCTGTTGACTACTGATGATTTGCTCAAAAGTCTCATAACATTTTACTGCTCATGTTTAGATCCAGGAGGCTGTTCCTGCCAGTCATGTCTGTATTTATTGGTGCAGTTTGGCAAAAAAATTTGGGGTTGTTTATTTCATATACAGTTCTCTCTGAAAGTAATAGAATGGCAAAGAATGGACAATTATTTTGTTTTTGTGAAACACTGAACACATTTGTGTTTGAGATCAAAAGATGAATATGATACAATAAATCAGAATATTTGGTTGTAAATCCCCTACTTGCAATAACTGCATCAAGCCAGTAACATTACCAAACTGTTGCACTCTTCTTTTGTGATGCTTTTCTGGGCTTGAACTAGAGCTTCTTTCAGTTGTTGTTTGTTTTGGGGTTTCTCCATTCAGTCCTCTTCAGGAGGGGAACTGCATGCTTAAAATAATCTTAGTTTCAGAACTTTTGTGATTCATTTCTCTATTTCTTTGTGGATTCCAATCTCGTCTTCTGATTTTTATTGCTTTAAGTTTCAAACCGATATATCTTCAGTTTGGGGGGCGGGCGGGCCTTGTTATTCCAATACTTTTGGAGGGGACTATGTTGGGGGTATTAGATAAGATTCAGATTCTTCTTAACCCACTGTCTATTTTAAAATAATCTTGTACCACAGACAGAAATGTCAAATAATTTAATTCTCAACAAAGCTCTTTACATGAGACTGTCATCTTACCATTTGTATTTGTCTGTCAGTTGTATTGGCCCCTTTAAGGTCCTGAGAAAGGTTAATCCAGTGACATACCAACTACCCTATAACTATTGCTTTAAATAAATAATAACAAGCCTGCATGCTTTTGTTAGTGAGTATGTACAGTATGTCAGTCTTGTTTGAATTATTATATATTTTTCACTAATGAATTCTTGGTACTGCACCCCACTGTATATAGTGCAATGATATTCAGAAAACATAAATACTGTTGTCACTTTTGGTTTCCATTTAAGAATAATATCTGCATTTCTGATTTCTAATTAGACTTGTGCTACTTGGGTTTCATCATCATTGGCTTGCTTTGTGCTGATTTATAGTTAGTGTTATGTGAACAATGTGTGAAACAAAGCTATTTTGAAATGTGTTCATGGGATGATAGCATCTGGCACCTTTCTAACTTTCTGTAAATTAGTGTGTCCGTGTGACTGAAAATGAAAGAGGGAGAGGCATGGAACAGTGGTGCAGCCTGCACTGTGTGTGAGTGTGCACGAGCATGTGTGAACAGACAAAATTGACAGCCATGTTGCACTACCAAGCTGTCAGATTCTGTTCTGATTCAGTAATCATTACATTATACATTGCAAAATCTAGTTTAAATTATGTGTCACACCCCCAAAATAAAAGTAAGCACACACAAACCTGAAATCTTGTTTTCATATCAAGCTATTTTGATCCTCTTGTTCAAGCTACTTTTGACATTCCTCACAAAGTTGGCTAGTCATTATGAGCATATAAATATCCTGTCTTCCTGTTTACAGTGTACATTGAAATTACATTTTACTGTTGTATTCTCAACTAGGCGGCACGGTAGGGTAGTGGCTAGCTCTGTCGCCTCACAGTAAGAAGGTTCTGGGTTCGAGCCCAGTGGCCGATGGGGGCCTTTCTGTGTGGAGTTTGCATGTTCTCCCTGTGTCTGCCTGGGTTTCCTCCGGGTGCTCCAGTTTCCCCCACAGTCCAAAGACATGCAGGTTAGGTAAAAATACCCAGCCACTGGGGTTAAACAAGCCAGTGCATAATTCCTGCTGGTCCCAAGCCTGGACAGATTGGAGAGGGTTGCGTAAGGAAGGGCATTCGATGTAAAACCTATGCCAAATCAAATGTATGGCTCATGATGATCTGCTGTGGCGACCCCTAATGGGAGCAGCCGAAAGAAGAAGAACAAAAAGGGCGAGGTTCTGAAGAACATTGTCTTTACTGTTGTGGTAGTGTTTTACTGGAAGAACTAGTGCGCTTCAGAAAATATATGGCATCATGAAATAGTGACAACACCTCAAGACAGAAAGTTAAACTTGGTCACAGCTGAGTCTTCAGCAGGGCAATGATCCAAATCAAACCTCTAAAGTGTAACAGAATGGTTTAAGGACAACAAAGTGAAAGCATTAAAGTGGCCATCACAAACCTTACTGAGTGATGCCAGATCTGTCAGGAGGAAAGTTCCAGCACAGGAGTGTGAGAACCTCATGGAAGAATAGAAGAACAAAAAGAAGCCTTTATTTATCACATGTCCATTCAAACACAGACTTAAACACACAGTGAAATTCCTCCTCTGCATTTAACCCATCTGAAGCAGTGAACACACACATGCGTACACACGCATTAGCAATGAGCACACACACATACCCAGAGCAGTGGACAGCTACGCTACAGCGCCTGGGAATACAACAGGAGTTCGGTTCTGCTTGAAGCAATTAAATGGCAACAACACCAAAGTGTATGCACCTTACTTTTAACCCACTGCAAATCTGATATGGTCAAGAATAACTGAAGTAAATCCGTCTCTTAGCTCATTTTGAAATTATGCTAATCGAGTAGATCCCTTATAATTATATAAAATGTGTGGAGCTGTGCAAAAAGTAACCTATGTGTATGTAAACTTTTGGTTTCAACTGTTGGTCAGTTTTCTTTGAAACATTTTTTAAATCCAACATCCCAGTGGCAGCTCCTCCCTACCGTGCTGTTACTCTGCTTCAGTCTGGATTTGTCCTTAACGCACTTAGCTCTCGCTCCATGTACGCCGAAGGTCGTGCTTGTCACAGCTCATTATGCACAAGAAGGATAAAAAGCAAGAGAGTTCTGCCAGAGATCCTCTCGCCTGATGTCTCTTAGCCTTCCTGTCTGACACTTCCAGTCAGAGGACAAAATGTCAGTGCAATGTCACATACACTCCAGACACACCGAGTGTGTGATTACACATATACACTGGTGTGAACGTGTTACCTTGTTCTTTCTTATTTACTTTACAGGATTCACAATGTGTGTGTGTGAAAATTCATTCTCCTCAAATTGGCCGAAATTAATTTTGGACGATTATCCTTAAACACCAAATGTAGTCGAACAGGTGAGCGATGAGGCTAATGTAGCTAACAAATAACCCAAATAATCTTCCAGGTAGATTCTGTGTATATCTCAAGGAGACCTTTATCAAGCAGATAAAAAGAAACTCAACTTCACCATGTAGCTGACTGCTATAAATTGCAGAAGAAACCCAAATCACTTTTTTGCCCTTTTACTGCAATTTTGGAGCATTCCAAAGATTAAAGGTGAAATTTGACCAGAAAGCTGATATAATAATCTAATTAAATACAATTTTTTTTTAATAATGAAATAGTGTGATTGAACTGAAATAACTGTACACAACTTAAAGTAATCTGAGGCAATTAGCAGATGTGTTTATGAAAAAGATGTTAGTGCCTCTAAAACTCAAGAAGAAAATATTGAACACTAAAGCTGTCCTGGCTGCTGGACTGAACTTGGGGTAAGAAGAAAAATTGCAGACATTTAATTTTTGGCTTAGCGATTCCTTTAATTACGCATCTTCTGCTGCCTACAGGTTAATCAGGTTTATTTTACTGTGAAGGAAATTACACCAGTAATGTGTTTCTCAAACACTTGTGTCCAGGTCCCCATATCTGTATCCTTTACAGTACGCTTGTGCCAGTAATCAAAGTGACAAAATTCAGCGTATGTTATTGTAGGCACTTTAAATCTCCAAATCCATCCGTATTTACTTTAGGAGGAGGAGTGAGGCTGTTGAGATAGTGCTTCCCAGGTGAAGTGTGTCCCATTCAGGACGAGGGCTGAACAGAAGATCTAGGAATGGGTGTCCCCCCCCAACGGACGGTCGGACAGACGACAACTTTATTAGTGATTAGATAAGTCTCTCTCTCTCTCTCTCTCTCTCACACACACACTTTTCCACTCAGCTTATATTTGTCTATTTAAAAAGCAACAATAGATACAGCACTTTCTGGACAATAAATCTCTCTCGCTCTCTCTGGCACACACATCTCCCCGAATTAAATTGCACTAGCACCCTTGTAAGATTTTTGATGCTGTGTTAGCCCCAAGCTAGCAGTAGTGTGTGGTTTGATACGTAGCCTAGCATACCTTCACTTCCAACATACAGACACATGAGACCAGGAGCAGAAACAGTTCTGTCATCTATATATGGCACTATCCTTATTTTCTTACATGTTACAGTGCATTTTTTTTTCTTTTTTGGTAAAGTGCTCAGCTAATTCACTTAGCGTTGTTAACCCAAGCCATTTTAGCATGAAGGAATGCCATGATTTCAATCCTAAATGGTTACAATCCAGAAAATACAATAAAGTCTAGGAGTGTAAAATAAGATTCCTGCAAATAAAAGATTATTTCCATTTAAACTGCATTAATGAGCTGAGTTCCACCTGAATTGGTTTATCTCTATTACACACACACACACACACACACACACATCCAACTGTCTGACTCTCAGACGTGCACTCGTCAGACATTCAGGCAAAGATGGGATGAGTGACGACTTTCACACACGAGATGCAGGATATTTTTCTACTGGATCTTTCCTTCAGAATCATTCTTTGTTCAGCAAGTATGATTTTTTTTTTTTAAGTACTACCACTGTTAAAAAATAAACTCTACTAAGACGTTTGCTTTGCACTGGCAGTGATCTGGTTAAGAAAATAATGCAGGTGATGCAGCATACACACTGCATCAGATTTGCAGTTTCTAATAATAGTGCATTTCTACTGGTCTAATGTCTCTCTCTCTCTCTCTCTCTCAACACATTACACACACACACACCATATAACATCTCCATCATGGAAGCATTTTAACTAACTTCAAAACACCATTGAGAAGTTCTCGCCCTGTTTTATATATTATTGGAATGTTTAGCATCTCTTTGACTGTATTCGCACCAAGGACACTTTCATACCATCATTTGGTTCCTTTGGTGATTTCAGATGCAGATGTTTCCTCCATTCTGTTGGTTTGGGTGGCTGCATGCGATGTGCATCAGTAAAAGTTTAACTCATGATGATGTAGCACTGGCTCCAGTTCAGGTGCGGTTTGATTTGAGCATGAAAGCTACCTGATACACATGACACTGTTATGCCACTGTCTGGTCCAGTTGCATTCGCTAGGCTAACTGTACCGTAGTCATGCTAAGCAGCATGACCTGAATGTTTCTTTATGCAGAAGATGTTCCTTGATGAACATTTGTTTGTACCAGGATCAACAGCCCTTTTCACCATCTGACGTCGTTCCTAATGTTCCTGAGCCACCTGAAGATTTCCTCCAGACGCACCAATCAGCTTCCAGAGAGGAAACCCACTGTACAGCTCTGCATGTTGAGCAGGACTGCAATTTTGTTGTAAATATATTACATTTGTATCTGTAGCACAGAAATGCACCACTCAGCTCAGCAAGCTACATGGCTACTAAATAAAAACACTAACAGTCCTCATTTAACTGGAAAAATAACAAAAGTAGTACATAATATCATCAAGAATTTCAGAGTTTGGTATCTGTTTAGCAACTGAAATGTACACAATAACTCACATGTTCTGGAGGAAGTTTTTACCGGCTCAGGAGTCGGAGGTGGTGGAAAGAGAACAGAGTGTTGATCCAAGAACAACAAAGTAATCCTGATTCAGGAACATGTCCTACTCCCATTTTCATTTGGGCAAAGCCACCTTTGAAAGGTGCTCTTTTAAAGCAAGCTTTCTTTCAGTGCTTTGATTAAAAGAAGGTCAGAATAGTGAAATACATGATTCATGATACGTGTAATACATGAAAAGCTGAAGTGCAACTGGAAAATCCTTTTGTCTAACTAAAGAAAACTGTGTGGCCAAAATTTCATCAGTCTTCAGTTTCCATTTGGGTTGTGAATAAACTTCATCTGTATCTTGACAAAATTATTACCACTGTTTCCATTCAAATCAAATCTCAAATGAATTAAGTCTGCAAACGCCCTAACCTTTGACTCAGCCAAAAAAAGAAAGTAGTGAGTCTTTTTTTAACAACAACTCTTTTTTTTTTGTCACATCACAGCACCCACGGTACAAACAGATGACAAGGAATTCCAGCAAAAAATGGGTTTCTACACTTGGTGCCAGGAAAACTGGCAAGAGATAGTGAAGAGGTTCAAGTAGAGTTCATCTCTCCATCCATCAGGTATTGCACTGCGATGCGATCCTTGCGGATCTTTACGGGGAACGATGCATGGAGGAAGGAAGGAATACAAAAACATGGCAGTAGAAGGGCAGGACTTTTATATTTTTTTTGGCTGGTTGGAAGTCCCATCATCTTGGTTGGACGTTGGGTTGTTCCCTGGACAACTGAACAGTCCAAACAAACAAACAAACAAACAAACAAACAAACAAACAAACAAACAAACGCAAAGAAGACAAGCCTGCTTTCCATTACATAACACAGGACTTTTACAATCTTCTTGGCAGTGCTTAGCCTCTTTTTCTTGGCAAAAAAGGAAAGGCGGGAACTTAGCAGGTGCAAATCAGGATGAAGAAGAGTGAAGGAAAGAGTCCATCACAGAAGAAAGGAAAGAAAAGGAGCAAATGTTGGATGGCTTTTGGTACCCGTGTTCAAGCTTGTGCATATTAACAGGGGCTTGTGGGTGTGGGTTCAATCTGGGGGCGGGGATAGTGGGTGGGTCCATTAAGCTTTGAGGGCATGCCACTGGGCAACGGTAGTGCGAGGATGGCCCATCATATCCTTCCAGTGTTTCACCTCTGCAGGGCCACTCTTCCACGAGAGATAGATCTGCATAAATGAGAGAGAGAGAGAGAGAGATCTCAGAAAATTGCAAAAGACATTATATCAAACACAGTGCCATTATAAGAAGAAGAAACCTTTATTTGTCACATGCACACTTCAAACACAGTGAAACTCATCCTCTGCATTTAACCCATCTGAAGCAGTGAACACACGCACACACACCCAGAGCAGTGGGCAGCCCAGAGTGCCTGGGGAGCAGTCAGGGGTTCAGTACCTTGCTCAAGGGCATCTCAGCCCAAGGCCGCCCCACGTCAACCTAACTGCATGTCTTTGGATTGTGGGGGAAACTGGAGCACCTGGAGGAAACCCACGCAGACACGGGGAGAACATGCAAACTCCACACAGAAAGAAAATGTCTCTATATGTAGTAGAGTTCAGGTTTCCTTTGGTCCATTCATTTCCTTTTGACTTTGTCCCTTTGTTGTCATCAGTTCAGCTAGCTTTAGTCAGATAGGGTAGTCTCAAGTCAGTTTCAGTCCAGAGTGTTCTTGTGCATGTCAAAAGAGAACTAGTCACATGATGTGTCGTTGTGGGGCTTTAACAGTCTGACCACACTGCTGCATCCAAGTGATGAATGAAGAAATGCGGGGGATGTCTCCTCTTCAGGTGAAAGGTGATCTCGCCCAACTCCTTGGGGTATGGAGGTGATCTAGTTCAGTTCTGGCTCGCCATCTCCTTCGTCAAGGAGAGTCTAAAATCAATTTCCAGGGAATCTCAAAAACCTAGCCTATATAAAAACAAGGCTATTACTGTATTGGCTCATGAAATCCCACCCTTTTATGGCCATAAATATCATAATGAATATCAAAAACTACTGTAACACAATAGTAATTAAATGAATGGTGTTTTTTTAAAACTCTACAGCATTTCTCCTATGGAATGTTTTATTCCCTTTTTACATCAATCATGAATTATTTAAGTTTAACCATGAATTATGATTATTTAACATTTTACCAATGAATTAGCATGTGTGTTTCTTTTTAAATCATCCTCTTAAACATACTTCATATTGCTTTTAACACTGGCAGTGCATTAAAAGGGCAGTCACACTGCAAGCAGACATAGTATGACACTAACACAAGTGCAAAAGTAAATCAAATACACATCAAGTTTTGCTACAACTCATATTTTATACTCTGCATCAGGTTATCACTGCAGAAATATACAGTTTTAACTCTAGCCTTAACACTCAATATCACAGCAGTAAATATAACCAATGCTTGAAAAACCTCATGTCCGAGACGACTAAAGTCTGTGCAAGGACGAGTAAAACTTTAATGGTAATCATCCAATCAGACGACAAAAGTTAGTACTGGCAATCTAAGCAACACAGACACACAGGCGCTAAGAGACAGGGAACCAGTCTAAAGTAGCTCGTCCCGTTTCACGGGAAATGCATTAAAAAGTTTTATTCATCAACACAATATATAAAAGTACAAAAAATATTTTGAGGAAATCATTCAAATTTCCTTATTTTTGGTTATAATTCATTGAAGTATGCATGTTTGAGTGTACTGGAAAAGCTCGGTTCAGAGGGGTCCACGTAATGATGCAATTACACCAATTGCCTAAGGGTGACAAGGGTCAAGGACATCGTGTGCCAGCAGGTGTCAAACTTGTAACTTTTATATCACAATTGGAGTTAATAATAAACAATATTACTGAATAATGTTCCTTACCTCTAACCAGTATATATATTATGATTTTTTGTTTGTTTGTTTTTGATGGTTTCATATATTTCGTAATGATAGCATTTTTATTTT
>JAODOF010000003.1:11240198-11255440 GCA_027576175.1 Sciades proops | reverse complement strand
GTCCACACAGAACCGGACCGACCCGTCGGTCTTGGGAACCAGGACCACCAGGCTGCTCCAGTCACTGTGGGACTCCTTGATTATGCCCATTTCGAGCATGGCCTTGAGATCATCCCAGACCACCTTTTTTTGTGTTAGGGCAAGCGGTAAGGGCGGCTATGCATCACCACCCCCGGGGGTGTCTCAATGTGGTGTTCCATGAGGTGGGTGCAGCCAGGCAGGGGTGAGAACACTTTGGAAAATTCCTTCTGCAACTTGGCTACCTCTGTGAGTTGGGCCGGCGAGAGGTGGTCTCCACAAGGGACCGGAGTGGCTTGAGGTGTTTTTTGGGGGGTTTTTTTGTACCTCCGGTCCCAGCCCCACCTTCTTGGGGACTGCCTACGCCAACGCCAAGGGGACCCCCTCGTTCCAGCATTTTAACAGGTTGAGATGGTAAATTTGCAATGCCCCACCCCTATCTGTTCACCTCACCTCATAGTCGACGTCCCTGACACGCCATGTGACCTCGAAGGGCCCTTGCCACTTGGCAATTAATTTGGAGCTTGGTGTGGGCAATATTGTGAGCACTTTATCTCCCGATTTGAACTCTCTAAGGCGTGTGCCCTGTCATACAGTCGGACTTGACATTCTTATGCCTGCCTCAAATTCTCCTGGGTTAAGTGAGTGAGGGTGTGAAGTTTTGCATGCAGGTCGAGAACATATTAAATTTCGTTTTTGCTAGGCGAAGGTCCTTCCTCCCAATTCTCTCATAGCGCATCCAAAATGCCATGCAGCTTCCGCCCATATAATAATTAAAACGTTGAAAAACCTGTGGAGGCTTGCAGGACCTCTCAAACTGCAAATAACAGGGGCTCGAGCCATTTATCCCAATTACATTCATCCTCACTTACAAATTTCCAAATTAAGTTTTTGAGGGTTTGATTAAACCATTCCACTCAGCCATCCGTTTGTGGGTGATAGACACTGGTGTGGATAGACTTAATTCCCAATAATCCATACAGTTCGTGCAGTGTGCATGACATAAATGTAGTGCCTTGGTCTGTCAGGATTTCTTTTGGAATCCCAACCTGGGAAATAATACAGAAAAGCACTTCTGCAATACTGCATGCTGAGATATTGCAGAGAGGCCAAGCTTCCAGATATCACATTGCATAGTCCACCAGAACTAAAATAAAGTGATATCCTCATGCTGACCAATCTAATGGCCTGACGAGATCCATCCCACTTCTCTCAAAAGGGGTCTCAATTAGAGGGAGAGGGTGCAAAGGCGCTTTTGGAGTGGTCGCGGGATTTACTAATTGGCTTTTGTGGCATGCCGCACACCACCGATGGACATCCCCATGAATCCCTGGCCAATAGAACCAGGACATTATTCGGGCTAGTGTTTTATCCTGCCCTAAGTGTCTGGCCATGGGGTTAAAGTGAGCCGCATGGAATACGAGTTCCCTACAGCTCTTTGGGATCAACAACTGGGTTATTTGTTCACTGGTTTGAGTGTCCTGTGTCACTTGGTACAACCTATTCTTAATAATAGCAAAATAGGAGAAGGCCGGTGTCGCGCTCGGCTGGAGAGTTTGACCATCGATTATTCTCACTTGGTCAAATGCATGACGTAGAGTCTAGTCTCATGACTGCTCTAATGGGAAATCCTCAAGGGAATCCCCAAGAGAGGGAGGAGGGGCAGGCTGCTCCTCACTCCTCGTATCGCCCTGATGCAGTGCTGACATAGACAGCTCTGTGACACCTTCCCCAGCCAATGCCACACTGGGATCTTCCCATGACGTATTAATGCAGGACCCACCTCTTACTATGTGTTCCATCAGTTCTTTAAACCCTGGCCAATCAGTCCCCAAAATTAGCGAGTGGGTGAGATGAGGATTAACCACCACCTTTATTCTATGCTTCTTTCCCTGAAATAGAATGTGGATGGACACTAATGGATAGTTGTGAACATCCCCATGCACACACAGTACCTTCACCACCTGTGCTCTCCCCAATGCCTTGCCTTGCACCAGGCTTTGGTGGATTGAGGTCTGGTTACAGCTGGGATCCACCAAGGTGTGATACATATCCCCTTGTACACTTACCAGTATACAATACTCACCAGCCCGATCAAGGGCCATCTCTGGAGAGTTGAGGATCCAGACCACTGCTCCCACCTCCATCACGGAGCACTAACCTTGAAGATGTCCCGGCTCCCTGCAGCGCCAGCACACCGGCCCAGGCTTTCCCTCTGCACTGGTGTTTTGGGCATTACTCACCTGAGGGGGGAGAAGACACAGACATGGAAGGGGAAAATGGGAGGACACCATGGGTGCATCAGGCCAGCTGGGGGGGAGGGCCGGCCCCCACCTCCATGTGGGGGAACAAGGCAGGGATGGGAAGCAGAGAGAGAGAGAGAGAGAAAGAAAAGAGGAGAAGAGGCGACACATCCTTCTGCATGTCCTCCTGCCATTGGAACCACCGCCAGGTGGTCCTCCACCAGTTTGATGGCTTGCTTCAGCGATGCTGGGTGATGACACTGGACCCACTCTGCAATTCCTTCTAGAAGTCACACGATGAACTGTTCCAGTGTCACCAGGTTGATAATTCCCTTGGTGCCGCGGTCATCCACCCTCAGCCACTGCCGGCAGACATCCCAGAGCTGTTGGCCGAATGCGAACAGCCGGCCGACTTCCTCCAACTTCAGCGCTCGGACACTGTTGTTCCGGGAAGTGGCAGACATGCTGTAGAATGGCTCGCTTTAAGTCAGCATATATGAACCGGCTGTCAGCGGGGAGCTGCAGCGCAGCAAGCTGTGTCTCACCAGTCAGCAGCGGAAGCAGGTGTGCTGTGCGCTGCTTGACCAACCGCCCCCATGCTTCAGTTGTTTGCTCGAAGAACGCGAAGAAGGCTTCTGGATCATCGTGTGGGCCCATCTTCATTAGGGTGAGGTGGGGAGGGTCCGCTGCGGTAGCGATCAAGGACTCCGCCGAAGCGAGCAGGTGCCGGAATGCCTGGCGATCTTCTTGCTGGATCAGCATCAAGGCCTTGAAGCATTGTTCCTGCTCCTTCTGGAGGATGATCAGTGCTTGATGCTGGTTCTGCTAAGTGGTAGCGAGGCATGAATGAGGTCCTTGAACAGTGAGGACTCCATGGGCTGGCTCCCTTCTATACTCCTGGGTTTCGGCACCACTGTGGTAGTTTCCCTGATGTGGGTGGAGTACAGAAGCATGGCAGGTGGGAGCTAATGTTCAGACACACATTTACTGTTAGCTTTTCAGCTTCTCACATGGGCACTCTAGGACACATATGGGCATACACACACATCCACACACACATGGTCATGCTCTGGTCCCAGCGCCCCTTCTCTGCTCTCCTACTCCTCTTATGCACCACGATCACTGCAAGAAACACACACACACACACACACACACCAATTGACAACAGGTGTAACGACTTGGCTACTCATCTTCCCTGACCTTCACCTTCTCCATCCACAAACTGACACTCGGACATGCCCCCGCTGCTACAGTATGATTTAACTAATTCATGGAAGCGCTAAACAATTTTGATAATATTAGTTGTCAAAGTTATCAAAGTTGTTTAGAGCGTCCACAAATTAGTTAAATCATACCTTCAAACCAAACACAAAAAGTGAGTAGCAATATTATCATGTGGACCAGTCTCCACTACATCGAGACTGTACGAATGGCACATAACAGAAGCGACTGGAGGACCCTTACAGCCTACCCTCAAAGCGAGGATGGAACCTGATGATGATGAAACAACTTTACCTGCTTTTTTATTGTTTTATTTTATTTTATTTATTCACATTTACAACTAATTGCAAGCAATCATTCAGTGTTCTAATTTAAAAAAAATAAGATTATTCCAGTGACTTTCATATCATGGCATCTTTTAAGAATGGCTTATTGGGTTTTTTTTGTCTTGTTCTCTATTTTTATTTTCTAACCTATCTCCTGCTATTTACAGCCACAGGTTATGTCTGTCTCCATTGTTCATTCACCATTATTGTCTCCAGGCTGAATGTGAATGCTCTTGGCATGGAAGGCCATTTCAGATTCCCTCTCAAGTAGCAGCTGTTTCATCCTGACATATGCTCTGGAGTAACATGAGCCATGGATATTAAAGCTATAACCCCTTGTGCATGTCCAAGGCAGGGGATTCAGAGAAGAAAAGGGGTTTGATGTTCAGTCCAACAGGCTGTGTAGTGAGTTTCTTCTCTCAGATGGTTTGATATGGATTCCCTAAGAGGAGGAAATTTTAACTTCTCCACAAACACACTAATCAAGATGAGGTGTTATTGCTACAATGCAGTGATATTGGTGATATTTCGATTATTTGCTGGTGTATATAAAAGTTCCAAAAACAGACTTGATATGGCTAAAACTCATATAGGAAACCACCCAACTTTATCATATTTATCTGTTGAAATGCTGACTCAAACTCCTCCCTCTGCTATCAGCATTCACCTCTGTTCCTGCAGGTCCACCTTGTACCTTGGTTCCCAGAGGCCCATTGGAAGCCTATTCAAGAGGAGGTAAGATTCATGGTGGAAGAAGGCATCATCAAGGAGTCTGTCAGCCCTTGATGCAGCCCAATCGTCGCGGTGCCAAAGCCAGCCAGGTCACTCAGAATCTGCAATGACTTTCACCATCTAAACCAGATAGTTGAGTTCAACAAAGAAGTTCAGTGATCGTTTCTCGGACAAAAAAGAAATGGGTGAAACAAAATGATGAGACAGGAGTTAAATCTGTAAGATATTCCAGAAACCAGGGTCAAGAGTTTGTCAAATGTCCAGGAAGACGCTTGGTTATTCTTCATGATATAGAGGATGAATGATGGTGATGGTCTCTGAAGAATCCAGCTTCCTTTTGTCCAGTGTTCTCAACCTGGTAACATGAAGGACTATAGTAATGGGTGGTGCAGAAAATGAAGGTTCCAGAAAGAATTACTGTTTTGTACTAAAAGTCAATATTTCATGGTTAAAGTTAAAGTTAAGAGTTGAGGTTAGGCCTCTTGTTATGAAAATAAATAATGCTAAATCAATGGGTCTGAAGGGAAACATGCAGATTGCATGTGGTAATATGACAAAGACTATTTGGTCAAAAGTATGTGGACACTTCCCATTACAAATCCATGAGCATTAATGTAGAGTTGGTCCATGCTTTGCTGCTGTAACCTCCTCCACTCTTCTGTGAAGTCTTTCCACTAGATTTTGGACCAGGACTTGTTCCCATTCACCCACAAGGCCATTAGTGAGGTCAGGCACTGATATTGTGCAAGAAGGTCACCCAGTCTGTGCTCCAATTCATGAAGGTGTTCATTCATTGGGGTTGAGGTCAGGGCTCATTTTCTTTCACGCCAACCTTGGCTGACCATGTCTTTCGATTTGTGAACAGGTGCATCATCATGCTGGAACAGGTTTGGGCTTCTTAGTTCCACTGAAGGGAAATTGTAATGCAACAGCATACAGAGACATTCTATACAAATGTGTGCTTCAAAATTTGTGGCAAAGTTTTAGGGAAGGTTTATTTATGGGTGTGATGATTAGGCATCCATATACTTTTGACCATATAGTGTATATGACTATATAGTGTAAACAAATTTCAGATACACTCTCTATGTAGCTGATTGGTTTATGTTTGAGAAAGGACAGTGTTCAACAGCCCTTGACTTGCTTCCTTCAAAAGGTCAGAAGGATTCCCCTCCCAGGAACTGTAATGCTGTAAAAGATATTCAGAAAGCATTCATCCAGTAGTGATGGAATGCACAACATAGTTGGCAGGAGTTGCTTATTTGCTGATTAATTACACTTTAACAGCCTAAGTTTGATTACATTACTGGACACAAATTGCAATTCAAATAAGGAAAGGATTAATTAACATGTAATTAAAATAAATTCAGTCCTAAGGACTTGTTTTCAATCACATGCTGATGAGGACTATATTTTAAGACAAGCTCAGATTCAGTGTTATGGAAATAAAGTTTGAAGATTAAGCCTGAGGATTTTAATTAAGTTAATTACACATGCACTAAATATAAAATTAAAGGTCATCTTAGGACTTTTTGTGAACTTGGATAAACATGCAGTATATTTAATTTTGTCACTGTTCTAAAAGTATACAAGGCTGGTGTGATTACTAGCATATGGTCCATACAGTATGTGTGCTCTTTATATTATAAATTTCAATTTCAGTCTTTTATCAGATTCCATAATTATTTAGTTTAATTAACTTTTAATATTTGTTATTTTTAATAAATATTTTAAATAATTGGTAAACTTTATGGGCCACACAGTGATGCAGAGGTTATCACTGTTGCCTCACAGGAAGAAGATTTTATGTTTGAACCTCATGGTCTTTCTGTGTGGAGATTGCATGGTTTCCTTGTGTCTGTGTGGGTTTCCTCCCACAGTCCAAAGACATGTGGATTTGGTCAACTGGCTCCTCTAAATCCCCCAGAGGTGTGAGTGTGATGGTTGTTCATCTCTGTGTAGCTCTGTGATAGATTGGTGACCTTCCCAGGGTGAACCCCACCTTTCACCTGAAGTCACCTGGAATTGGCTCCAGCTTCCTCCACGATCCTGACAGACAAACAGTATAGATAATGGATGGATGGTACAATTTATGGTTAGGGCAAACTTATGATACACTTATGATATGAACACTATTGTTCAAAGTGTTATTTTGCTAGCATGATTTTACTCTGCATTCTCTGCTTTTTTTCACCTCACAAAAACTGCCACTATGTGGATTGGTGAGGATTTAACTTGCTTTTTCAACCTTGATAATGAAAGTACACTATGAATACTAGTTACCAACTGATCAGCATGAGAATAAGTTGATTGTCTTTTTGAAAGGTAGATGGCACATTAAGAATGGGCATGCATTAAAATGACTATTTTTCTTATTAGTTTGTTTAATTTTATTTTTATTAAAAGAAAACATATGCGAAGGTGCTGGATCCATGTAAATTATTTTCAGAATGCAATCACTCCTAATCTCAGAGATGCTGGATCATGTTCCATCTTGATCCATCACAAACTACTGTAAGTACTGCTGCTGTCCTGTCCAGGGTGTATCCCTGCCTGGTGCAGGGTTTCCCCAACAAAGGCTCTTGAGCCACTTCAACCCTAAACAGGATAAATTAATTATTAAATATGAATAAATTAATATTATGAAGCAATTTTGATTGATTGATTGATTGATTGATTGCCTGACTTTACTGCATTGAATCTAATTGTGTAACACGTTAAGGAGCTATCTTTTTCTGGGCTACTGATTAGAAGATTGTGAGTTCAAATCCCAGCACTACTATTCTGCCCATTTGGGCTTTTGAGCAAGGCCATTGGAACTGGGACCATATTACAGCCATACCCTTACAAATGATAAAATTTATTATAGATAGATAGATGGATGGATGGATGGCTCAGTGTTAAGTGGTTATCGACTCCTGCTAAAGTATGATAAGGCACATCCTACTGAATGGAGATCTTGAGGGAGGCCCAGGACCACTGCAGAGGTTAAAATTCACAGTTAGAATGAGAACATTTGGGGATCTCCCAGGAAGAGTTGGAATATGTAATTTGGGTTAGAGAAGTGTGACTCTGTTGCCACCATGACCTCCACCAGGAAAAATGGAAGGAAAATGTTTTGTTCCTATAATGGAACATTTCTATCCTGATGGCAGCAATCTCTTCTAGGATAACAATGTCCTGTCAACAAGGCATGAGGTCAGCAGATCTCAGCAAAATTGATTACCGATGGGATTTTGGACCAATATGTAAAACTGACACCTTAAATTTCTCAGTAAAAGTACACACAGCAAAGACCAAATGCAAGCAGCACCTAACAAAACAAACATCTAACCAGGAAAAAGAGGAAATAAGACAGGTTTTATGATGTGCAACAAACGTCAGCGATGTTAACATCAGAGAACTGATTTGTCTTCAAAATAGCAATCAAATGTGGGAAAATAGCTTATGTACAACCAAATTAGCAAATAAATAATACACAGGAATCATTTCAGTAGCATACATTTGCTCCTGAAAAAAACAAAGAAAAATTAGAGCCCAGAGTCAACTAAATGTCCTCTTTCTTCCTTCACCTAATTCTTTAATATAGGGTCCTATCTGCTGCTGCTTTAGCCATAATGACGCTGATGCTCATATGGAACATCCTTCCAACATAGTACTGTTTGACTTTATGACATACAATTGTAGAAAAGTAATGATTTATAGTTTGACTATCCAATGTCATCCAGAAGAGGGTGGGTTCCCTTTTGAGTCTGGTTCCTCTCAACGTTTCATATTCATGTCACATCAGGGAGTTTTAACTTGCCATTGTCGCTTAAGTTTGCTCATTAGGCATCTAATATAAATCTACATCTGGATTTCTGTTAAAGCTGTTAAAGCACTCTGCAGATAAAATGTAATTGAATTAGAACTGAACTGAAGTTAAAAGGGGTGAAATAAAACTGTCTATATATACAGTTGCAGTTTTTATAGTGTAGCAAGTATACGAGTGAACTGGAAACACAGACACTGTGGCAGTGCTGTGCTAGAACTCGACTGACTTGCATGGATGGTGGGTGTCTTCTTAAACTCTCCTGTGATCTGCTAGAGGGTGAAGAGAGATGCTGCTTAACAGGCATCAACTGAAGTTGCTTCCATGGCTGCCTCCTCCCCACACATGCCGCTCTGCTCTCCAAAACAGTGGTGCTGAAGGGGTGTTGTCCATTCAGCACCCACAGTGTGGTAAGGTGAGGAGTAATACAGAGGGAACATGAGGTGTTGCCATCATATCCCTGCCTTAGCTCCGAGCCGATCCTGCAGTCAGTCTTGTCGGAGAGTGTATGTTTTATTGAGAGGCAATCAGTATTCCCATGCTGTGCCTCTGCCTGGTGTCAAATCCTGAAAGAGAAGCCCTACAGAGATAAAAACCACCAGGTGATACAAGCACTGCAGTTCTTTGTTTTACACATTCACTGTAGTGGGGCGTGATCAGTTACTAGGGTGAATTGGCAACCAGCAGTATAGTAACTTGGTTATTCTGCTGCCCCTTTGATGATAAGGGCTTCTCTTTCAATAGCAACATAGTGCTGCTTGGCAGGGGTCCATTTTCTACTCACATACAGCATGGAATGTTTCTCATACCTGCAAGAGCATGGCACCCAGGCCTGTCTTCATGCCACTGGTCTGGACCATGAGCAGTAGGTCATAGTTGGGGTTATGGAGGACTGGCACACTGGTGAGGGCCTTCTTCAAGCTTGAGAATGCCTGCTCTGCTTTAGGTGTCCACCTTCTCAGGGCATCCCTTCTTTGTGAGGTCTGAGAGGGGAGGTGCTAGAAAGGAGAAGTTAGAAGATACAAATGCTGGTATTAGCTGGCCAACCCCAGAAAGGTACATACCTGGTGTTGTGATATTGGCCAGGGGTACCCATGAACTACATTGACCTTCTTTTCTTGAGGCTTCAGTAACCCTATACCAATGCATTAGCCAAGGTACTGTATATGGGTCAGCCCAAGATGGCACTTGCAGGGGTTTGCGGTGAGCCCAGGCTTCCTGAATTTGATCAGTACCTCCCTGAGATGGAATAGGTAGTTGACCCAGGTGGACAAATGGACCACAAGGCCATTCAGGTAGGTGGCTGCAAAGGTGTGATGGGGATGCAGCACAATGTCCATTTGCCTCTGGAACATCACAGGGGCCCCATGGAGATTGAAGGAGAGGACCCAGTACTGTCAATGGCCAGTGGTCGTGTTTTTGGGATTGGCTTCTGGTACTAGTGCTACTTGCCAGTACCCTTTTGTGAGGTCAAGTGTGGACATAAACCAGGCCCTCCCAAGCCAATCAATGAGGTTGTCCACTCTGGGCAGGGGGTAGTAGTCAAACTCAACAACCTGGTTTTGTTGGCAAAAGTCATTGCAGATCCTGAGTGACCTGGTGGTTTGGGCACCACGATGATTGGGCTGCATCAGAGGCTGATAGACTCATCGATGATGCCTTTTTCCAGCATGCATCTTGTCACCTCTTCAATAGGCTTCCAATGGGCTTCTGGGAACCAAGGTACAAGGTGGACCTGCAGGAACAGAGGTGAACTC
Organism: Sciades proops; assembly: GCA_027576175.1. Taxonomy (NCBI): domain Eukaryota; kingdom Metazoa; phylum Chordata; class Actinopteri; order Siluriformes; family Ariidae; genus Sciades; species Sciades proops. Next base: position 11,245,332 of record JAODOF010000003.1, on the reverse strand, counting down.
TGATAGCAGAGGGAGGAGTTTGATTCAGCATTTCAACAGATAAATATGATAAAGTTGGGTGTTTTTTTCTTACCAGGTTTTTGCAGGTGGTAGTTGACCGGGCCCACAGTCTCCATGATGGTGTAAGGTCACTGCCAGCAGGTAAGAAATTTACAGCTGGCAGTCAGCAATAGGAGCATACTGTCACCTGGCTGGAATTCTTCCCAATGGCCAAGAAGTTCAAAGAAATCACTGAAAGCCCAATATTGCCATGATATTCATGTCCATGTATGACGATGCAGGCATCTCATTTACCCTCTGCATCGCTTCTCAGGGGGGAGGGAGCAAATAAACTGGACCGGGGAGGGAGCAAATAAACTGGACCAGGGTGACCCTCTCTGCAACTTGGGTGATGGCGTGCAGCTCTGGTTAGAGCCAGCATTTGGTGATATTGAGCAGGGTGTTCATCTGGTTCCATGGCATGAAGCTGGGCTAGTATGCCCACCAGTGGAATTCTGCCACCGCCCAACTGTCAGAAAAGGCAGGCACTTACAAAAGCAGTTGCAGGGGAGAGCGGGATGGCTGGTTTTAGATATGACACATGAAAGTTTGGTGACAGGTGGCAGTGTTAAAGTTCCAGTTTGTAAGATACCTTGTTCACTTGTCGAAGAACCTTGAAAGGGCTGATATACCTGGCACTGAGCTTTCTGCAGGCATTGGGGTCCCATGAGTCCTTTGTGGAGATCCAGGCTCTATCACCCAGGATGTATACTGGAGTCTCCCTCTGTCTTTATCTGCAAAGTGCTAGTATCTTCACGCTACCTGTTCTAGGCATTGGTGAATGCTCTTCCATACCTGTTCACATCATTGGAACCAGGTATTGATGGTTGGAATGTTCGTGGGAGAGCTGTCCCAAGGGAATAGTGGTGGTGGTATCCTAGTATACACTGGAATGGTGTGAGTTGCATGGCAGAATGTTTGAATGAGTTCTGTATGTATTCAGCCCATGGGAGAAACTGAGACCAGTCCTTGGGGTAAGCCGGGAAACGGGATGAGTCTGATGGATTTGGAGAAAAGGTCAATGATTACCATGATGATTGTGTGGTTTTGTGATTTGGGCAGATCTGTGATAAAATCTACTGCTAGGTGGGACCAAGGGCATTGGGGTGTGGGGAGTGGCATGAGTTTGCCTACCAGAGGGGCCCGAGGTATTTTGGCTTGGGCATACATGGAACAGGAGGATATTAATTACTTCATGTCCATGAACATGTTCTCCCACCAGTATTTTGTCTTGCATAGCTGATATGTGCGATGGCTGTTAGGGTGTCCTGTGGCTGATGATGAGTGTGCCCAAGTGATGAGGCAGCCACAAAGTCATGGTAAGACAAAGTTTAGACTAGGGGGACAGGCTTTCTGAAGGTTGTGGGGCTGAGCTTGTGTCAATTCTTTGTCTATCTCCCAAGTGAAGCACTTGGGGATAGAATAGGTGTGGTTTCTTGGGTAATGGTGGTGGGGGAGTGAATTCTGGATATGACATCCACCTTCGTGTTCTTGGAACTGGGTCGGTATGCAATGGTAAACTGGAACTGGGTGACAAAGAGAGCCATGTAGTGACCAAGCATGTCTCTGAGTTCAGTCATTTAACCAACTTGAGGTACTCTAGGTTCTTGAGGTCCATAAATTTGATGAATGGGTGTGAGGCCTCTTCGAGCCAGTGTCATTCCATTAAAGCCAGCTTGATGGCCAAGAGTTCTTTGTTTCCTACATCATAGTTTTGTTCCACTAGTGTGAGTTTTTTTGGGAAAAAATGCTATGGGGTGAAGTTTGGAGTTTTCTCTGAAGTGCTGGGACAGTACGCTGCCTACCCCTGATTCGGAGGCATCAACCTCCATGGTGAAAGGCTTAGTGGGATCTGGATGCTTGAGAATGAGAGCAGTGGTGAAGGCAGATTTGAGCTGGGTGAATGCATCCTCTGGTTCCACCGAAGGCACTTGGGCCCTTTCTTGAGTAAGACCATGAGGGAGTGGCAATGATACTGAAGCCCCAGATGAACTGCTGGTAAAAATTTGCAAAACCAAAGAATCGCTGAAGTTCCTTTACTGTAGTGGGGGTTAGCCATGTTGTGACTGCAGCTATTTTGTCTAGGTTCATGCTGACTCCCTTTGCACTGATCACATAACCCAGGAACGAAATTTGTGATGCATGAAATTTGCACTTCTCTACCTTAGCATATGGGTGATTGTCAAGGAGCCAGGTGAGCAGTGTCTTTACATGTCCCTTGTGGCTCTCCTTATTAGTAGATAAGGATGTCATCAATGTAGGTGATGATGTAGTGACCAAGCATGTCTCTGAGCATGTCATTGACAAGACAGTGAAAGACACTGGGCATGCAAGACAACACATATAGCATTATGCAGTACTCTTAGCCAGAGGTGGCACTGAAAGCTGTCTTCCATTCATCCCCCTCCCAGATATGCACCAGGTTGTAGGTGCTCCTGAGGTCCAGTTTCATGAAGATGTGTGCTGATTGTAACTGTTGCAGGGCTGAAAGTACCAGTGGCAGTGGGTAGGGGTACTTGACTGTGATCTGATTGAGATCCCTGTAATCAATGCACAGCCTGAGCCATCCTCCCTTCTTCTCTACAAAGAAGAACCCTGCTGATGTGGGTAATGTGGATGGGAGAATGTAGCCTTGTTGCAGAGCCCCAGGCACATATTCCTCCATAGCATTTTGTTCAGCAATTGAAAGGGGTAGATGTGACAGTCTGGAGGTGTGGTGCCTGGGAGGAGGTCTATGGTGCAATCATAAGGTTTATGAGGAGGTAGCTCACTGGCCTTTCCCTTACTGAAGACTTCCTTGAACACATGGTAACAGGTGGGGACATGCTTGGTGCCACCTGGCACAGGGTTCTCCATGGAGGTGGAGGCTAGTGTAATCTGGGGTAGACAAAGACAGTGCTGTTGGCAGACTGGTGACCACCAAAGGATCTCCCTATTGTGCCAGGAAATGAAAGGCTCATGGAGCTGTAGCCAGGGGAACCCCAGGATGATAGCTTGGCTTTGAGTGCTGGTGACGAACAGGGAAATGGTCTCCTTATGCAAAGTATCAACCAGAATCTCCAGGGGCAGTGTGCGAGTGGTGATGAATCCCTCCATAGTGGGTCCACCATCAATGGCCTGGAGGCCTACTGGTTGTGGGAGTTCCTGTGATGATAATTGGAGCTTTTATATGACCTCACAGTCAATGAAGTTGCCTGCAGCCCCAGATTCCATCAGAGCAGAAAAAACATGGGAAGATTCTGACAGGTTTAATAATGCCTTTAGCTTGAGGAATTAATGTTGTGGAGAGGCATTGGAACTCACCAGAGTAGAGGTGGTGGTGTTAGAGTCTCTCCCAGTGTTGGCCTGTCTCCAGACATGGCAGACATGGTGAGCCTGTGTGCTTACTGAGGAAACATGCATTGATGCCCTGTTGTGGAGGAGGTTATCTAATCTGATAGTGAGATTTATGAGTGAATCCAGGGTTTGTTGTTCATCACGGCAAGCTAGTTTGGTTAGAATGAGATGATCTAGTCCTTTGTCAAAACGTGGCCTTCAGAATCAACTCATTCCGACCGCTCTCAGCAGCGAGAGTGCAGAATGCTAGCTCATATTCAGCTACTTGCCTTTCCCCTTGTTGTAGCATCAGTAATTTCTCACCAACCTCAACGCCCTCAGGCTGATGATTGAACACTTGCTTAAACAGGTCAATAAAGCATACGGATACATAAAGCATACGGATACATACAGATGTATGAAGTTGTGGGTTCACTGCCTCTTTCCCACACAGCAGTAGCTCACAGCCTTACCAGTGAGCAGATTGATAAACTGCACAATCTTCTGCTGATCTGTGATGCTTGTCTGCACCATGAAGAAAAGTAAGCACTGTAGCAGGAAACCCTTGCATTCAGACACTTCTCCGGAGAATTCCTCTGGTTTGGGCACAAGTGTAGAAGTGTTGGTATTTAGTGTGGAATGTGTTAGGAATGCCTGTGATGCAGCAGCAGTGAGTTGAAAAAATGTGGATGTCAAGGTCACTCAGAATTTGCTGATGTTCTCCTAACAAGCATACATGCACTGAAATAGCACTTTGCTTGCTGCCTCCATGATAGTGGCAAAGTATTCTGTCAGAAAAGGCAAGCACTTACAGAAACAGTCACAGGGGAGAGTGGGTGCATCACAAACTGATAAACAAATCCAAATCGTAATCCTTAATTGAAGACAGAGGGATGCAAGGGGTTGAGTGAGCCACAGTTAGAATGTCAGAGTAAAGGCATCGAATCAAAGTCAGAAATAAATAGTATAAAGGTCAGAGTCACGGGAAGTCAGAACAGTAAACAAAGGCTTGGTATGGTCAGGTAGTCACACACTGAGCGATACTTTGCACTGAGTGTGCAGAAGGGGAGTTCTTAAATACTGCTTGGTGCTTAATGGAAATGAGCAGCAGGTGCTGTGGTATTAGAATTTTGGAGAGGGAGGGTAGTGTGGAGTTTGGGAGTTGTAGTCCGTGTTGGCCATGTTTGGAGGCTGCCACAAACTCTGGTCATTAGCACTGTGTGTGACAGAATCCCCCCCACCCCCTCACCCAAGGTGCTCACTCTGGGAGCGTTTCCTTTCTTGGGACATCCTCATTTTCTTGGTGCTGGTTTCTCAGTGTGTCTAGCATGGAATTGCTTGGTGAGTAGCGGGTCCAGGATATCCTTTGCTTGGACCCAGCTGCATTCCTCAGGTCCATAGCCCTCCCAATCCACCAGGTATTTGAGATTACCCTGTCTGTGGCAGGAGTTGAGGATCTTGTGTACCTGGCATACCGGTTGTCCTTCCAGGTTAAGTGGTCCTGGACATTCTGAGATTGATGTACCTGGCACTGAACTTTCTGCAGGCATTGGGGTCCTGTAAGTCCTTGGTGGAGACCCAGACTCTGCCACCCAGGATGTATACTGGAGTCTTCTCTCTGTGTTTAGCTACAAAGTGCTTGTATCTTCATACTACCTGTTGGGAGTTGTAGTCCATGGTGGTCATGTTTGGAAGCTGCCATGAACTCTGGTCATTAGAAGAAGAAGAAACCTTTATTTGTCACATGCACACTTCAAGCACAGTGAAATTCATCCTCTGC
>JAODOF010000003.1:10402106-10412247 GCA_027576175.1 Sciades proops | reverse complement strand
TCCTCTGCATTTAACCCATCTGAAGCAGTGAACACACACATGCACACACACGTGAGCAATGAGCACACACACATACCGAGAGCAGTGGGCAGCCATGCTAACAGCGCCTGGAGAGCATTATTAGGTGCCTCGCTCAAGGGCACCTCAGCCAAAGGCCGTCCCATATTAACCTAACCGCATGTCTTTGGACTGTGGGGGAAACCGGAGCACCAGGAGGAAACCCACGCAAACACGGGGAGAACATGCAAACTCCACACAGAAAGGCCCTTGTCGGCCGCTGGGCTTGAACCCGGACCTTCTTGCTGTGAGGCAACAGTGCTAGGAGAAAATAGAATTGAGGATTTCAGTTGATTTATACCAAGTGCTTATGGTGATACTTATTGTGTTTTACAATTATGTGTTTTTATATTTTTTCTATGAAGGAAATGTTGTAAATGACCAATCATTTAATTAAATTGTCCTTGATGACTAAACATATTTGCTTTGAGTTAGTTCAGTGTTGAGCAATTGATCTAATAAGCAATAATAAAATAGGAATTTGGTGCTCAAGTGCTCCAAGATTTTGGGGCTTTAGTATGGTTAATATGATTTTTTATTTTATTTTTTTATTTTTTTATTTTTGTGTGTGTGTGTGTGTGTTTCCAGTAAAACTTTGTAGCTGTGCAGTTGAGAGGGGAGAACAAGCTAGAGGGTTGTGTAACTGGGCTCACAGAACACAGATCATTGATTTTAGGGAGAATATTAACTTTAATTCTGAATATTCAGCTACGTAAAGGGAAGGGTAATGTCCTCCATTTTTCTAGATTATCTTTTGTTTCCTGTAGTAGATAGTTGAGTTTGTATAAATCATTTAGGTTATGAGAGATGCAAATACCAAGATAGTAAATAGACTATGCTGCACGTGTAAATGCTGTATCTCAGATGTCAGCATTCCAGTTCAATTTATTTCGGGGCAGAAGCTTGATTTTTTAGGGAACAAATAAAATACACAGCCTCACTATAACCAATAACGTCACTTTATACTTGCACTATTGATCTGTAAAGGCCTGTAAAAAATAATGGGGGTGTGGTCAATGGATACTGGTCTGAGATTATTATTACCTCACCCGGGACAGAGTCCACGGGGGGCGAGGTATTGTTTTCAGTTGGGTTTCTTTGTTTCTTTTCTTTTTTTTTGTTAACGATATTATGGGAAAATGGCTGTATCAATCTTCATGAAACTTTCATGATAGATGGGCATTGGTCTCAAATAGAATCTCCAACATTTTGAGGGTCATCCGGTCAAGGTCACCAAAAAGGTCAAAATCATTTTTTCGCGATATCTTCCTTCATATTCATTCAGATGTGTTCTGACTGGCTGAGAGCAGTACGGTGTGTTCTGATTGGCTGAGAGCAGTATGATGTGCGAATGAGAATCAGAACCATGTTTATTGGCCAAGTATGTTCATACACGAGGTCAAAATCAAGGTCAAGGTCACCAAAAAAGTCAAAATTGTTTTTTCACAATATCTTCCTTCATATTCATCATAAGTGCTACCGGGCAAGGTTTGTTTTGCCTGGCATCACATGTTAGTTCTGTAATCAGTTCTGAAATTATTATTATTATTATTATTATTTTGGAATTCTTACCTTCGTGGAAATGAAGGGAGCATCCCACAGGGTTTTTGACCTCTCCGTTCAACACCAAGTCCCGCCGAATGTTTGCAAGCCGTTTTTCCCTTCTACGTTTCAAAATCTCTGTAGTTCCCCCCCGATGATGAATTACTTTTGGTAAATTAAAAAATCTGATGTCTTTGTTTTGTTCAGAACGATTTGCACACACAAAACTTTCACATACTGATTAATGACGACTAACTTGGCTGAATGAAGCATGACAAGCGTGCACCTTGTCATGGCAGCGTAGCTACCATTGCTATGGGGTCACATGACGGTGCAAAGCCTCCGGGAAAAACCTCAGAGGTAGAAACGCTAGCAGTGTCAGCATGATGTGTATACTGACTCATACAGTTCCTCAACCTCAGCTACATCACCGAGTTCATAATTGGTTGGGTTTTTTTTTTTTTTAACAAATGGGGAAAAAAGATGTTACTACTCATTATTTTCCTTATCATTTTTGCATGTGATGATGTCATTTAGGAAATAGTTCTTTATTAATCACTGACACCACATGCACAATTTATTCACGCTCTTTAACCTCTTTTTAGTGCTCTCAAGCACTCTGAAAATCTCCTGCATTCATCACATTTGAGAATTTACATATTATCCAGCCTATTCTCAGATTTGTCATGTTTCGATAGAGCTGAGATTGCAGAGCTACGGCGTTTGTAATTAAGAACAATAAAGCTGTTGATTGACCCGTCTCGGTTCCAGAGATCCGATTACCCCAAACCCATCTTTAGCAACAAGTGATTTTTTGGAGCTTTTCCTGACTGACTTTTCTCCTGTAGGATTTTGGCGAAGACCCTTGAGCAAGCTTTTACAAAAGAAGCACTAATCACCCGGTGTTGCTAATTAGCACCCCTTACTCGCTCATTGCCATGCTTTAAGTGGGACCTGCTTTCGTAACACAGGAACCTTGTCATGTCTTCAAATTGCCATGGTAATCCTTCATGCACAATTTGCGGAATATAAACCATCTTGGCTGACACTGAACTCGTATCAACCCTGAAGGTTTATTTACGTGCGCTTGCCAGCCGAATCAGTTGCACTCTTCCTGAAATTACTGATGTCTCTACGGGTTTCTTTTACGATTTAGAGGGATTCATCGAACCGTGCTAATCTTGTGTAAAACGGCATTCTTATTGATCGTTTTCAAGCTAATGGTACATTTTTTTATTTACCCTTTTATGTAAGTGCTTTTTTAACTGAGCGAGACACATTTTCACAGTGCACAAGGATAATTCATGGTTGAATTCAATGTTTTGGGTCCCCCCCCATGTAGACACTTTGTTACAAAGAGCTCAACCCTGTCCACAACAATAATTAAAGTCTGTTAATTAAGTTATTGTGATTAATTAAACTTAGTAAGGGCACGACTGTAGAAAGCCGAGGCCCTCCAGCAGTCAAGCAAGCAGCAATCCAGTTTATCAGTAAACTCTCAGCTTATCACACACCCCACTCATTTGTTCATTAATGAAGCATTAATGCCTTCGTCTGCCTCCTAAACGATGGTTCTAACACTGAGGCGCTTGTCTCTCGCCGCAGCACTCTGAGCAGATTTGCCAGCAAAGCGAATGATTTTATTTTTGTGTGTGGTGTGTCTTCTTTTAATCAGGATGCGCAGTTCTTCTTGCTACCTGGATGCTATGACGTCATAGAGCTGGGTTTTGTCCTCGCTTTTCTTTATCGGATGAACTAATATCATCACTACTAATCCAGGAGTGTTACTTTAATTTACTTTCAGTGTTTCCCCTAAGTTTACTGGTTTGGAGGGGGTTGCTGGATGAGGATGGTCACCCGCAGGACCCCTCCTCCTCCTCCACGCGGCTCCTGTTACAGAGCATTCGGACCTGAACAAAGAGGCATCAGCGGGTGAAAATTCAAAATCAATCCAAATTGCTTGGAACTGATCTCATTGAATTGAGAATTGAATGCAGAACAACATACTTTTGACAGGATTAAGATATGTTTATCCGTTCTTGAGATATTACCAATCAAAGATTGGAAAAAACGGATTAATTTTTAGAAAACTGCATGGTCCAAAATGGGCCTCATTAACAATGAGATCAAATGTTTTTTTTCTTCATAATTTTTTGTTTTTTAAAGATATTTACATGGAGATTGGCAGGCGCATAGATGGTTGTATACCGAATACAAAGTTTGGAAAAATTAGTAAAAACGAATTATGCAAATTAGTATTTAATTATGCAAATTGGGTAAAACCGTTAAATCAGTAAACTCAATAAAAAAGTAATAAAATATTATTTCTGATACCTTTGTGCTCTGTAGGCCTTGGTGTTTCTCAAAAGTAGGGTGTACTAGTGTTTATATGAAAGAATATAAATGAGTATTTCAATTAATATTCACAGCTTTCAAGGCGAACCTCGAAAAAACTGTCTGATCCACATCCAATAAACAATTCCAGTTAACTGAATTGAAACTGACACTCGCGTTTCCGACTTCGGGTTTTTCAAAATCTCATTCCGACCACTAAGATCTCAATATATTTCATCAAAACAACTCCAGTTATATTCTAAAATAGTTATTTATTTCCATGAATCAGTTTGATTTGAAAAAAAAAAGTAGGTAAAGCTCTGAAAACTCACCTCAAAGTCTCCTGTGAATCATGACGTCAAAACTAGCAGATGGAAAATTTTGCTGAATACATCAGAAACGGTGAGAGCGAAAGAACATCCCTATAAAAGTTATCTGATTTGATATTCACAACTCTCTCTCTCTGTCTGTTACACACTTTAATTCCTGAACAGTCTCTGTACTTTGAAATACTCTCAATGTCTACCTACTGCCCCCCTCCCCCCATCTGGGATTCATGATTACACTGTTTTAATATTTTAACAGCTGGAATTGAGTCCAGCGCTTTTGCCCTTTTACCCCACTCTTTTTTTTTTTTAAGCCTTCACCAAGAATTTAGCTGCTAATTGAATCTTCTGTGCAAAAAAGATATCTACAGGCTAAAATGAAATTGCTTTCCTGCAATATTTGTTGAAAAATAACACGTTTGAACTTCTCCGTAGGCACTCTGATGATGAAATATGATGTGGCTGTTAGAAAGTGTGCACGCCTGTATTCCAGGAATCTGACCATGAAGGTCTTTGCGCATATCTGGGCAATGTTACTGTCAAATTCTGTAACTTAGACCATAAATTTTCATTAAATTCAAATAACTGTAGTTCACTGTTATGGCCACAGTAAATATCCTTTATGGAGAAACTCAAGAATATCACTAGATATAAACTCCCACGACAATATAAACTCGACAATAAATTGTACATTTTTGTATCACCTTTTTCAGTTCCACACATACACGAGCTATGGAGAGAGTCTGCTTGTTTCCAGTCTAAACCAGACCTGTTGTGTTATAAAGGTCACGATAGTGAGGAGCGTAGAAGCTTTAGCACTTGGCTAAAGACTCACCATGTCCTTCAAAACAGCTTTCCATATCGTTAAATGATTCACTGCTAATTGAATGCTCACATTTTTTTAAGGATGTTGTTACATTGGAATCTCAACGTATGAAGAAATAATCTGTTTCCCAGTAGATTCCAGAGGTGATTATTTTTCTGCTTAATTTCATTCAATTAAAGCGAGACGGCCTTTCGATTTCATGAAATCAGTGAAATTTAGTTCCCTCTCAAATTTGGTCATTGTGATAAATGTTTATTTCTGTAATATTTAAAAAAACAGGCCATTCTGTGGATGGGAAGTTATTTAATTTGAGGAGATTCTCGAGCAAATAATGTGCATGAAATCGCTCACTTCGCCCAGTCAAGCAGACAGAGGAAGTCCGTGTGCACATGCGCAGGTTTACCTTCTTTTCCTTCTTCTTTTGGGTTTTACAGCAGCTGGCATCCACAGTGTTGCATTACTGCCATCTATAGGTTTACCTTTGACGGTGCACTGACAGTTCCATCATTCTGCCGCTAAACGAACAGCTGATCACACCGAGGTGCTCGCTGACTACCGATATTTATTAGTTTGGTCCTGCGTTTCCTTTCCTTCGCAACATAACGTCTTTTCTTCTCGCTTTCTGTTACTGTAGTCGGTCTTTCACGTTTCATTCGCACACTCACGTCCTCCATTTTTCTCTCCTGTTTCAAATTTGTATCCCACAATGCCTTGCGTGAACGGGGAAAGCCCACCACGTCATGCATGGCGTAGTATCTTGAATTGGGTCATGGTGAAGCAGGAAAAAATAGTGGAGAATTTATGTGGTTTTAAATTCATTAATTGTTCTATTAAAAAAAATGAATAAAATTAGAAGTCTGTGATTCGAATTCAGTAGCTTTCGGTCCACTAAATAAAAATAATTGCGTGTCGGGGAAAATTCTTTTCATGACCTAGACTTGAAAAATCTGAAAGGCAGTCTAGCTTTAAATCATATTAAATAATTTAATTCCAAATCAAATTATTTCTTTTCCATTCTCCATAATTCTGGAGCTGTCTTCCAGGCTTAAAGACAAATTAGCCAAGATAACGTTTAAATCCAGATGAATAGGGATGCAACTTTTCCCGATATGAACTGAAGGATTGACGGTAGACCCTGCTGGAAGAGGAATGTTTGTATTTTCTGATCCTTGCTGATGGATTTATCAGGTCTGTGAACAAAGTTGTATTTGTTAAAACTACTTAAGACATAAAGACAGGAATTGTTCGCTGTGTTACTTTTATATACTGGTGTATGTTCAGTACCGGCTTCAGTACCATGCTGAGGTTCAGCCTCTTACGCTAAGAGAAACGCTGCATTTAAAATAATACGAGTTACGGAAGCAAGAAGTCTTCAGATGCACACAGAGCTACTGAAAGAGGTAGGTACCTTATACATTAAAGGCGTATTTCTAATGCGTCTCTAATTCTTAAAGGGGTGATATGAGGAATAAAAATTCCATGAGGAATAAATGTTGAAGCTGTGCGTACAGTGTAGAAGCCAAGTTCAGCGTGGCAAAGGTTCAAGCTGCTAAACAGCAGCAGAATAATTCACTTTTTTCTGGTAATAGGGCCAAATCTACAGTGTGTGTGTCAAAATGACCGGTGGAGAGAGCGAAAGCTCTACAGGTGTGTGTCTGTAAATGCTGCTTGCTCTTTCTTCGATGACCCGAAACCCTTCAGGGAGTCTGCAAACTCGTCGTCTCCAGCATACTGCAAAACAGAACATGTTTCACGATGACCACGATGTAAAGACCGACAATCCAGTCTGTCATAACATCTTTATCACATCAGCACACATCTCACCATGCCACTATCGGTGCCCTGGTGCTCTGTGTCCCACGTCAGACCTGCCAGAGATTTCTTATCCTGTGTGTCAATCAGCTGACTAATGCTGCGGTGCAGGGAATTCTGGGAGTAGGCGTGGCTAAGCTGGCTCTGACTGGGAGCACGCAGCATGGATACGGTTCTCTGGTAGCCACGATTGTTGACGCCGAGCTTCATATCAGTCAGGTCCTGAAAAATGCACACACATTTTTTTTTTTTTTTTCCTCTTCTCTGTTGTATCTGAGGCACAGCACAACGAACAAACTCGTCACGTTATAACCATGCAAATGAGACCAAAGGAACAGCAGTGTTGACTATAGATCGAAGCAGCACAACAAGGTTTTGGTCCGTTTCTAGGAAAAGGCGCTGCTTTTTTTTTTTTTTTTTGGGTCCAAACAAGCCATTATACCATAAACGGTCAGGAATTTGCCTCCGGATTGTAAGTTTCAGGTTTGCAAAACCTTCTGTGCTGCTCAATTTGCAATCAAGGTCAGTTCTTCAATCAAGCCAACACCACACATGACAGAAAGGACAGGTTAAGAGCCAAAGTTTGCATCCCTCTGGTTGGTTTCTGTATAAAAAAAAAAAAAGTAGAGTTTCAACACTGAAAAGTGTCACAGCAACTGAGTCTGAAATCCGTTATCTTAATTCACTGGCACCATGTGGTTAATTTAATAGATTGAATCTTCTTTAGTGTTCTGCCTGATGGCAGGTCCGTTCTCACGGCTTCAGCCGTCAAAGTTTCTCGGGAAGAATTACAGTAGCGGTTTCCCGTTGCCTTCTACTGGATTATTGTAGAGGTTTTCTCCTTTTTGACAATTTAGGCCCCCGTCAGCCACTGGGCTTGAACCCAGAACCTTCTTGGTGCGAGGCGACAGTGCTAACCACTACACCGCCGTGCCGCCGCCGATAGATTGAAGGTCCCATGTTAACGTTTCTAATGAACTTTTTCCAGCTACAGCTGGCTTTATATCGTTCTTACTAGTACAAATAATCTGGAAATGTAGAATGTTTGTTTGAATCCATGGGCTCAGAACAAGTGTGAGAAAATGGCTGAGAAAAAAAAAAACATTGGGAAGAATGTTGTGATGAGCTTCTTGGTCGGCTTTTTATACACAAAGGCTCTTCCACCTGCTGCTCAATTCGGCAGACGCCCAGCGCAGACGGATCATTCTCCCGTGAGCAAAGGGGAAAAAAAACCCCAAAAACCTAATGACAAGAAACCAAAATAAACCCTGGTAGTTCTTTCCCACGATGGAAAATTTTCCAAAATTTAAATTGCCTGAATATCCGACTTCACATGACACACAAAGTTTTTATTTCATTAAGAAAAAAAAGACTCAAGCATCCTCGTAAATCATCAAGAGCTGAATTTTGCATGTTTATAGTGTTGGCTTCCAAGCAGCTTTTAGCTAACTATATGAACACTACTGCTAATAACAGAGTTTAGAGCTTATTACAAAGAAAAAAGGGCAGCGAAGGCGCTCGTGAACATCCTCATAAATCATTATGAGCCAAATTTAGTGTTATAACGTAACTTTTGAACATCTGATTGGTCTATTTATGCCAATACCAGAGCTGATTACTCTAATTAGCATGCTAACTCTCGTTGAATCAAGCTAACAGTTTGTGTGAGGAGTGAAATCAGTGGGATGAAAAAAATAGCCAGCCCAAGACGAAACTCTGACCGAGCTGGGATGCTTGCTGATCTTGTGAAACATTAAGTGTCCTTGCTTCCAAGTAGAGGTGTGCAAACTTTCACTGCATAGCAGCATTTAATCTGGAAGAAGGCAAAAGGAAAAAAAATTACATAGAAACTGAAAATTATAGAAAGGGGGAAAAAATATGATGCTGCTTCATAATAAAGCCACACTTTTTTTTTTTTTCCCCTTCCAAAACAACCAAACACACATTCCGCACTCCGCAAGCCAGATGCTGTACCTCAGTGTGCTTGGTAAAGCCCTTTAAGGTTACACAGCTGGATGAGTCCGGCACATTGTCAAACTGTGAGGAGAGAGAGAGAGAGAGAGGGACGAAGTGGAGGATAAGTGCTTACCATTCCTCCATCAGACTGAAGGAGAGCAGTGGAGGCATGGTTAGAGCAAAGCTCAGAGCAGGGCCCCTGCAGCACCCAGAGCGCCCCATAACAGCAGGAGAAAGACAGAAAGGCATTCAGAGATGATAAAGAGTATTAACGTTTCCAGAAAGGGGAAACGATCAAGCAGTTAACGTAAGTCATGTTCACGTAGATTTTGCATTTGTTTGTATTTCTGTCACAAGCTGGCAGCATTAGCAAGAGAAAATACTTGCAGACTAGTACCCTCTTGTGGTCATATGGTGCAGGAATGAAAAGAGAAGGCGGCAGTAGACACATACAGTCCATTGATCAGGCACATTAAGAGGAAAACCTACCCCAGCTCATTCATACAATCACCCCTTTCTGCCAATCACATGGCGGCAGCAGCATCACACGCGTTCCCAGTCTCCATGTCCTGTTTAGGCGAAATCCACTATAGCTTCAAATTCCTGTTCTCGACTGACACGAATACATGGTGTTCTGCTCTTGTAGTCCGTCCACCTCAAGGTTTAATGTTTTTGTATATTCTGAGATGCTTTTCTGTGTACCGCAGTTGTAAAGAGTGATTATTTGAGCTCCCATAGCTTTCCTGTAGGTTCAAACCAGACCGAGCCACCCTCCTCTTGAACTCTCTCATCAACTGGATGCTTTTTTTAAATTAAACATACTGCTGTGTGTGAAAATCACAGGAAAGGAGAGCAGCAGTTTCTGAAACAACTGAATCAGCCCGTTTAGCACCAGTAGCCATGTCACGGTTAAAGTTATAAACATCGTACTTTTTCTTCATTCTGATGTTTGACATGAACATGAACTGAAGCTTTATGATGTTATTCACTGTGCTGCTGCCACATGATTGGCTGATAACTGCATGAACAAGCAGCTGAACAGGTGTGGCCAGTGTGTGTACAGGGTTCATGATTCAAAATGTGCTGAGAGTTATAAATCTAATATCAGTTAACAGTATGCAGCCAGTCTTTTTTTTTTTTTTTTTAATAATCCATCTGATGTAAGAAGTTGTGTGGCCTCCTCATAATGCACAGCTGAACCTGGTCATTAGGTACAGTGGTGCTTGAAAGTTTGTGAACCCTTTAGAATTTTCTATATTTCTGCATAAATATGACCTAAAACATCATC
>JAODOF010000003.1:9822822-9835200 GCA_027576175.1 Sciades proops | reverse complement strand
GGGAGAACATGCAAACTCCACACAGAAAGGCCCCCGTCAGCCACTGGGCTCGAACCCAGAACCTTCTTGCTGTGAGATGACAGTGCTAACTACTCCACCACCATGCCACCCACCTCTGGTGGTGATGAAGGGAAAGACCTCCTGCTGTCCATTTGCCTGGTTTTTTTTGGAAGAACAAGATCAAGAAAATTGCCAAACGCTCCCAATTTGCATAACAGAAAAGCCAATGGAGCAAAATTGGCAATGCTGTCTGGGTGGGAAGGATAGCGTTCTTTTCACTATTAGTGGCAGCAACACAAGCCAACTTTGGATGTATGTGTAACACACTCAGAGGAAAGCACTGTCTACCATCTTCCTCATACATACAGTGAGAAAATGTATGTGGAAGAGGGACGACAGCAGAAGAGAACATCTAGCGTATTCAGAAGACAGGAGATAGCGCTTTGCTCTGAATGTGTTAAGCAGCATAAACAGGCATTCTGAAAAGATGCAGCTGGCTCGCTTCACGTGTCTCTGAGAAAGCAGGTTTTGGTCTTCACCCTCCTCAGCTGGTAACTGTCATATCAGTGGTGGGTGGGAACTGGCAACACAAAATGATAAACCAATCAGGGTCAGGAAGAAGGGGGCTTGAAAAGAGAGAAAGGGGGAGGAGATCTGCTGAACAGATTGTTCGAAAGGCTGAGAAGCTGTGGAGAAAATGCAGAAGGCTGACCTTTCTGTAAAAAAAAAAAAAACCCTCTCAGCAATTAAGTAATCGTGTCTTAATTATGTGTGGTGTTTTATACAGTGCCAGAGGGGAGATTTAAAATGGCAAAAAGACATCTGCATGAGGCATATTTTCAGGCGTTTCACCAAATTCTTCGTTTCAGAGATAATGGATGATGGCGAGTATGTGCTGAGATGTATGTGAGATGCTCTGTGGCTGTTGGTCTACATAATCATTAAGGTGTGTTTGTAGACTCCATTCACACGATCTCATATGATCTCAAGCAGAGAGTTCACGCTATTTTGGGAGGATAGCAAGAAAATAATGATTGAATTGCTATGAAATGAGGGATGTAAAAGATAACAAACTTGATGAAAAAGCAACTAAATAAAAATGGCAGATAGGAATGTTGCCAGAAGAGCTGGAATAGAGGAATAAAGTAGGACAAACTAGAGCAAGAAAGGGAGTGTGTGTGTGTGTGTGTGTGTGTGTGTGTGTGTGTGTGTGTGTGTGTGTGTGTGTGAGAGAAAGAGAGAGAGAGGAAAAGAGATAGAATGACTGCATAATGATATCACTCCCCAGAGAGCCCTCTTTAAGACAGACGCTCTCTATTTTGGGGAAGCAGAGGTGGGGAAGTGCGCTGGGTGGATGGTGGTCTCACACGGGTCCTCTCTTCAGGCTCTAAATGAATTGAATAGCAGCATTGCATAATCTAGCAAGCTTTGCTGCTGACAGCACAATGATTTATGCCCTCCATCAGAGGGAGAGAAGAGCGAGAGCAGGAGACAGCCAGTGGTGGAAGGGACAGGGTGTAGGAGCATGAGAAAAGGAGCAGAGAGAGAGAGAGAGAGAGAGAGAAGAGAAGAGAGTGAGAGAGAAGAGACAGGAAGAGATTAGATGCAGAGATGGTGTGGGAACACAAAACGGGAAAAGAAGAGGGTGGAGGTGAGACAGATGCACTCTGTGGGACTCCTGATGAGACAGGCCTGTCTCTCTGTCCCTTTCGCTCTCCTTCCTCACACAAAACTGAGACACCTGGGATGACTTAAGTGTGACAGCTCGAAGTCATCACCATTAAAGCTAAGCGCCTTGTACCACAGAGAGATGTAGAGTAATAAAAGTTTGAGGGGAAAGAATCTAAACATGATATTAATCCTGACCCATTTGACTGAGCTGTCTTATTTTCTGTCACATCGTGGCCCAACCTGTTGAGAATGCCAAGTCTAGCAATTTCAAGAGATGGAATAGAAAAATAAACTAATAGGGGGATTTTTTTTTTTAATCCATTGAAAGAAATTAGATCTTCAGCTTTTTCCTCTGAGGGAACCTTGAAAGGTGTTACCCTATCAGAGGAGGTAGGACTACTACCTTAACTCTTATCCATCCAAAGAACCCACGAGGAACCCTTCTTTCTAGGAGTGAACCTTGATCCATAATGTTAAACAGCTACCCAAACTGAGATACACGATATGGCCAAACAGTCACACCCGTATGTGGTTCTTCCCCAAGCTGTTGCCACAAAGTCTGAAGCAGACAGTTGTATAGAATGTCTCTGTATGCTGCAGGATTAAGAATTCCACTTCACTGTTCCAGCATGACAATGCCCCTGTGCACAAAGCAACATGGTGTGTGAAGGTTGGAGTGAAGAACTCGAGTGTCCTGCACAGAGCCCTGAATGAACTCAACCCCACAGAACACCTTTGGGATGAACTGGAACTGGAGCCTCAACATTCTAACATCAATGGGAAACATCCAGACTCTAGTGGAAAACCTTCCCATAAAAATAGAGCTTATTATACCAGCAAAAGGGGAGTACATTTGGAATGTATTGGTTAACAAGTACGTATGGGTTTGAGGGCCAGGAATCCACAGACGTTTGGCCTTATACCATCTATTCATTCATTGATCTTCAGTAAACACTTCATCTAAACAAACCCTGGTAACACTGGGGCACAAGGTGAGAGAATTCACTCCAAATAGAACACCAGTCCGTCACAGGGCAACACACATACACACACACATTACATTATATTACAGGCATTTAGCAGACACTCTTATCCAGAGCGACATACAACATACCCAGAACAATATGGGGAGCAGTTGGGGGTTAGGTGTCTTGCTCAAGGGAACTTCAGCCATTCCTGCTGGTCCAGGGAATCAAACTGGTGACCTTTTGGTCCCAAAACTGCTTCTCTAACCATTAGGCCAATGACGACCACCCCACACACACACACACACACACCCACCACCCCCCCCCCCCCCCACCCCCCCTTGGGGCAAGCTAGCATAGCCAATCTGCCTACCTGCATGTTTTAGGATAATGGGAGGAAAATGGTAAACCAAGTGGATTCCCATGCAAACAGAGAAAACACACAAAACTGTCCCAGGACCCTGTGTCACCATGCATCATCTTTGCCCCTACCATTACTGAGTTCCAAAACTGACACATTTATTTCTTAAACCAAAATCGAAGAATCTACACTGGGTGCTGCACAATAGGCAATATAATCACGGATAAACAACAGAAGAGCAACTGCACATCTAAACATCCATCCATTATCTGGAATCACTTATCCTGTGCAGGGCTTTGGGCAAGCTGGAGTCTATCCCAGCTGACTATGGACGAGAGGCGGGGTACACCCTGGACAAGTCACCAGATCGTTGCAAACTGACACATAGAGACAAAAAAAAACATTCACACTCACGGTCAATTTAGAGCCACCAATTAACCTAACCTGCATGTCTTTGGATTGTGGAGGAAACTGGAGCAAACCCACGCAGACACAGGGAGAACATGCAAACTCCACACAGAAAGGCCCCCGTCGACCACTGAGCTCAAATCCAGAACCTTCTTTCTGTGAGATGACAGTGCTAACTATTCCACCACCATGCCACCCATCTCTGGTGGTGATGAGGGGAAAGACCTCCTGCTGTCCATTTGCCTGTTTTTTTTTTGGAAGAACCAACCATTCACACTCCCATTCACACCTATGATCAATTTAGAGCCACCAATTAGCCTAACCTGCATGTCTTTGGATTGTGGGGGAAACCAGAGCAAACCCATGCAGACATGGGGAGAACATCCAAACTCCACACAGAAAGGCCCCTGTCGACCATGGAGCTCCAACCCAGAACCTTCCTGCTGTGAGGCAACAGTGCTAACCACTACACCACTGTGCCACCCGGCATCTAAACATGATGGTATAAAAGATCAGATAGAAACCACAGCCCATGGCAGATCTTTGACCACAAGGAACAATACGTGAGTTGCATGATTACTAGCTTGCCAGAAATGTCAATCAGATGGACGGGTGATGCATTAATAAAAGTAATAACATGGAACAGATGAATGGCTGACACGATAAAAACAATGCTGCAGAATTAAAATACAAGACTGAAGAATGTGTGATAATGCATCTCTCTGCAGGCTATGTGTACATTTTTTTCTTTTTCACGAGTGTGAAGTGAGAGAAGAGGTAGCCTCATTCATATATAAAGCCTGGCTTGGCTGCTTTGCTTCTTCGGCAGCCCGCCTCCCCAGAGAGAAGGTCTCGCAGAGAGGACCGGTGCTGTCAGACTCCCAAACCGAGGCGTTCATTAGCACAGCAACTTGCTACAACACGGTCAAATAATTGGATGAGTCTCTAATTGCCTTCTGCAGGAATTAGGTGTTACATATTCGGTAGGTGCATCCCATCACTGCCAGGCTGAAACTCATTCTCTCTTTCTGTCCCTACTGGGAATGGAAAGGTCTGTTTGCATGCAACAGAGAGAGAGAGAGAGAGAGAGAGAGGCATGTAATGCCGGTTCTATATCATGAGGAAGGTAGTGTTTTCCCAAAGGGAAAGTGATAAATGAACGTAAGTTAGAAGCTTTTGAGAAATACCCAGGCATATACAGGTAAGTGTGTGGTAGTGATGGTGGTGGTAGCATGTATGATATGAAGGAAGAGAGAAAACAGGAAGAGAGACATTAAGCTTTCTTTGATGGAACACATCCAAATAAAGTGTGGGTGTGGACATGAAGGATGCATCATAAGTGTCGTCTTCCCTGGACACCTATTCTAGAGGGAGAAAGAGCTGCTCAGCTGTACACCCCTGGGGAGTGCACCACGCTTGTGCGCAGTCATAAATGAAGCTTTTTGCTCTCGTTGTATGTGTGTTAGTCTTTTGTCATTGCTGCTGTTTGAAACAGTAAGATATTTCGAGCTTGTCAGCTTGTTCAGTGCTCCGCACTACAGCTGTCCGCCCGGGCTTTCTCATTAGCATCACGGTTTAGCATTAGCATATAGCAGGCAAGCGACAGTTCTTCCTGAGGCTCTCGGGCATGTCTCGGCCTCTCGAAGTGCCCGCGGATGTAATTTTACAGCTGGGTAGCTGGAGGGAGCTGCACAGCAGGTGGCTAGCCCCCAGGGTCAGACTGAAAGGTAGTCAGGCAGCAATTTCCTTGGAGCTAGAAAGTATGTCTGTGTGTTGGTAAGTGCTTGTGAGAGGTCTGTGACTTGCTGCACGTGTGTAGACACTGAAATGAGTCTCATTCTGCACGTGTACTGTATGTATGAGCGCGTTTCATTCCTTTTGCTAGTTCAGGCTGGGTGATCGGCACAGGAGTTGATCTGGTAAGAGTAGGGATTGTGTGAGGGATCCTGTTTGATCTGGATTAGTGATCCTTCCCACACGCCTCCATCTTTCCTCAGGGGTGACGGGGCTAATTTCAGACTCATCCTCCCCTACGGCAACATGTTCCTTCCTCTCTACAGCCACCGACACGTCGACTCACTCCAGGTAGCCACCCATAATTAGCGACTTCTCACAAACCTCTATGCTCCTGAGATGACAGCGCTGAGCCATGCTGTCGGCTTCCCTCAAAGCAAACATGGCATGGTTTACACTAACGGACAAACGTGAAAAAAGAACAGTTTTCAATATGACTGAAAACTGGACGTTTCAGTTCAGGATAAAGCAACTACAAATAAATGAGCTGAATTGGTGAATTTGGTCTAGTTTTCGTGTGAATTTTTTTTCCCCCATGAAACTGATGAATCAATTTCACAAATGACCCTTATTCATATGTAAGGAGAGACCTCAGTATTAAATTCAAACACTTTACAACAAATGGCCATGCCATAGCGTGCCATTTTGATATATGTGTGTATAGGTGGCTAGGAGCGAGAACAAAAGGCTGCTATTTGTCTGTATGCTCATGGGGGAAGGTGCCATATCAAACATGCAGCTACATCCTTCAGAGCCTTCTGAAAACGGACCCGTATGTATCAATTACCTACCTGCCACCAGCACCAGTTGCGTAGGCAAATCGGCCTGCACGGGGCAACAGTGGTGCTGAATGAGATTTGTTTAGGGTGCACATGTGTGTATGGATGTGAAAGAGAAACATTTCGCACATATAACATTGACAAAGGAGCATGCATTTCCAACCACCATTCAAATGATGTGTACAGAGACAAATGGGGAAAATTTAGGAATGCACACATGTGCACGCAGATGCCCACATCCTCCAGAATGTACCTGTGGGGCGTGTGTATGTGTGCCTGCTGTTACTCTCCAGCTGTGTTGTTGTGGTATAATGCGAGCTGACCACTAAGGTCCATGTGGATCAAGCTTGCTGCAGGCCGGTGTGTGTGTGTGTAGACCTGTGTCTCTATGTATAAGTTGCAGTCTACCTGATCATGACTTAAACTGAGTGGATGTTTGCACACACACATGCATACACACATACACTCTTTTGCATGCCTGTGGCCCCACAATGAGACTATGAGGCCTGTCAGCACCTTCACACACCTGAAGAGCTCCTTTGTTGTGAGTGACAGAAGCATAGCCTTCCACTCACAATTCTTCTCGTCTCTGCTCAGCCCACGAGCTTCACAAGCACATGGTACAAGAGAGAAAGAAGACGGGGGGACAACAACCAAGAGCCTTGTGCAGCACTGGAGTGTGTGCTGTTCTCTTTTTCACTGATATATGGAGTGTATCAGTGGAAGTTTTTAAGCACATAGGTGATAGACCTCCCAATGTCAGAGTGTGTGTTTTTGGAGAAAGCCCTAGCCGCTGTTTCCACAGGAGAGCAGCTAGCTCCAAATAACTGCTTGTCTGCTCAGTAGAGCTCTAAAGAACATGCCTCGGAGGCCAGCTCTCTAAATAAGAAGCATGCTTGTTAGTGGGCTGAAGGGGGGCCAAGGCCAAAGCCACCGTCTGGCTGACAAGGTGGGCCTGGAGGGCATGATGCTGCGAGGTGCTTCACTTTCAACCTTGACTCCGAGACCTGTTCCACTTTTCTTCTCTCTTTTCTTTCTCGTTTACAAGAACAGCTTTCTTTCCTCTGAGCTCTGACTATAATAGTAGTTTTCCCTGCTTTTTTTTTCTCACCTTCTCGCATCATTCCGACGGTGAGACACTTCATAAAACGACAAGCTTGGCAGGACTTCCGTCTGCGCTTGGTGATCTCGCATTCGTTGGTGGCGGGACAGCTGTACTCGATATTACCTAGGAGTAGAAATACAGAAAGAGAAGAGAACAAAGACAAAGAAAGTGTCAATGAAAGTTACACACGCTGTAGGACACTGTTCCTGGAACAGCTAGCATGGATCACCCAGGTCTTCAAATATAACTGACTGATAAGGATCCTGACGAATATTATCTGTAGATCAATACTGATAGGAAAATCTGAACATTTCCCAATATCATGCGACACAAAACCCTTCCGAAAGCCCAGTTGCTAAAGGCCAAACCTTTCAAAATCCCCATTAAAGAGTGTGTGATAGGGAAATAAAGTGGATTAGATGTTGAGATATGCTTCATTGGCAGCTAAAATCCATATTCATCAATTTGCTTAATATAGACCTGGTAAACCAGCCTTACTCAAGCATTGGGTGTTGATGAAATAATGAGAAATCGGACTTTTGATTGGGCAGCATGGTGGTGTAGTGGTTAGCACTATCGCCTCACAGCAAGCAGGTTCTGGGTTCGAGTCCAGTGGCTGACTAGGGCCTTTGTGTGGAGCTTGCATGTTCTCCCCAGGTCTGTGTGGATTTCCTCTGGGTGCTCTGGTTTCCCCCACAGTCCAAAGACATGCAGGTTAGACTAATTGGTGGCTCTAAATTAATCATGAGTGTGAATGGTTGTTTGTGTCTATGTGTCAGCCCTGCGATGATCTGGTGACTTGTCCAGGGTGTACCCTGCCTCTCATCCATAGTCAGCTGGGATGGGCTCCAGCTTGCCTGCGACCCCGCACAGGATAAACGGTTACGGATGTTGGATGGATAATAATCCTGATGCAAGAGTGTAAAATAACAAGATAGATATTGCTTGAGTCAATGTGAGTTTATTTTAAAGACTTTTTTAACATCTGGCGGAAAAATCCTGAATGGTATTGTTTTTATATATTACAGCATATATACTGCATCTGAATATTACATTATCACTTCACTGTCACAGTCTCAACACACACACACACACACACACAATTAACATGTGTCTCGCCTGGGACCTTCTCACTGATGAAATATTTCAGAGCTAATCAGACTTTGTAAACACTGATTTGTATTGACTTCTCTTCTGTGAACTGATGTTTCCTCATTAAAAAGCACATTAGTGAGCAGGAGAACTGAACACTCGAGACTGCTAATTCAACAGGAAACACTATTTAAAGTATGCATGTCCATTAGACTAAGGTCCAATACTCATTAGTCAGGGAAGCACCAGTTCCCATGAGGATCTTTAGATTTGGCCCATCATGCGTACATGTGACTACATATGCGTGTGTGTGATGGTTAAAGTCAAAGTCCTTCCTGTACCAGGTCTTCCCAGGCAGCCTCCCATCCCAGTACTAGCCAGGCCCTTAAGGCACATTGGACAGCACCAATCTCCATAGTCCTCTGGTCACTGCAAGAGTTTGACACCATACATCTGTACTGTGGCACCTCACCAGATGGCAGTAGGAACCATTTTTATGATGGTCTTTGGTAGACCTGACCATGACTAGAACTCACAATCTCCTGGTCCATAGGTAGACATGCTAACCATTAGGCCAACTAGAGAATTTATTAAAGGTAGACTGCCTTTCAGATTTTTCAAGTGTAGGTCATAAAAGGAATTTTCCCCTACACTCAATTATTTTTGTTTAGTGGACTGAAAGCTACAGAATAAATACTTCCAATTTTATTAGCTTTTTAAATAGAACATTTAATGAATTTAAGCCCACGTGGCCCTAAATTCTCCACTACTTTTTTCCAAGATACTATGTCATGCATCACATGGTGGGCTTTCCCCGTTCACGCAGAGCATTGTGGGATACAAATTTGAAACAGGAGAGGAAAATGGAGGACGTGAGTGTGCGAATGAAATGTGAAAGACCGACTACGGTAACAGAAAGCGAGAAGAAAAGGTGTTACGTTGCAAAGGAAAGGAAACACAGGACCAAACTAATAAATATCAGCGAGTGTGTGATTTAACGACAGAATGATGTAACGGTCAGTGCACGGTCAAAGGTAAACCTGCGCATGCGCACACAGACTTTCTCTGTCTGCTTGACTGCGCAAAGCGAGCGATTTCATGCACATTATTTGCTCGGGAATCCCCTCAAATTAAATAACTTCACAGCCACAGAATGGCCTGATATTTTGTGAGATATTACAGAAATAAACATATATCAGAATGACCAAATTTCAGAGGGAACTAAATTTCACCAATTTTATGAAATTGAAAGGCCATCTCACTTTAAATTCTGAGGCAAAACATTTCAGGATTTTTTTTTTTCAAAATGGCCAGATGAGGAGAGCTGGGGCAGTTCATGTTACATTTTTTTTTTTAATTGATTTCATTCTTTCTTAAGAATGGAACTGTTTTGTCGAGTCACATTTTGGGTAAACTGACATTTTTCTATCGCTGTACCATCATTGTGTGTTCATACAGTTCATATGTTGCAAGTTTTGATAATAAATAAAAATGAAACATGTTGGCCTAGGTATTTTATTTTTGCTCTATGTCTCTCCACTATGTCCCAAGTCTCCCAACATAATGTCCCATGTCTCCCCTTAATGTCCCATGTCTCTCTGCAAAAAAACAATGACAGAAAAAGTGAAGCCTGAAGGCCAGTATATGTGACAAGCTGAGAAACTAATGTTGTGGTAAGAGGGGATGAGTACAGATTTGATAATGGAACCACAAAGTGGGATACTAGGGATGGATTTTGAGCTTTCATGTAGGCAGATATAAATGATGCTTTTAGTTGGCCAAGACCATCCCTCAACAAGAGATATAAGTTTGGTATCCTAATAATGCAAACAAACAGAGAGGCTGCTTTAAATTTTTTAATGTCATCACACTCAGCACTGGCTCCCCACAAGTCTGCATTCTGAGTCCACTCCTCTACACTTTGTACATCTACGACTGGACTTCCTTCCACGCCTCAAACACAATCATCAATTTGCAGACAACACCACAGTGGTCGGTGTCATTACAGGAGGTGATGAATCAGCATATAGGAATGAGGTCCAGGAGCTGTCCATATGGCGTGCAAAAAAACAACCTGGCACTGAACACCAGTAAAACCATGGAGATGGTTATCGACTTCAGGAGACACAGAGGTGAACTTGCCCCACTCCTCATAAATGGGGTAGAAGTGGAAAGGGTCTCAACCTTCAAGTTCCTAGGGACGACGATCTCACAGGACGTCTCCTGATCGGAAAACACTCAGGTGGTGGTTAAGAAACCTCAGCAGTGGCTGCACTTCTTGAGGATGCTACAGAAAGCCAAACTAAAAGAGAATCTAGTGACATTCTCCCACTCCACTGTAGAGACTGTGCTGGTATACTGCATCATAGTGTGGTATGGTGGCTGCTCAACAGCAGACAGAAGAGCCCTCCAGAAGGTCATCAAAACAGCAGAGAAACTTCTTGGCTGCCTTCTCTGGAAACCATCTCCAACTCACGGTGCCTTAGCAAAGCCAGCAACATCATCAAGGACAATTGTCACCCTGGTTACAAACTGTTTGCTCTCCTGCCCTCAGGGAGCCGCTACAAGAGCTTGAAAAGCAAAACAAACGCGCTCAAAAACCGTTTCTTTCCCTGCCATCAGAACTGTGAACGCTGCAAACACATGACTCACGACCTCACACATTAAGTGCAATAACAAAACTGTGCAATAACCTTTAACTTATTACTTAATATTTTTATTATTGGTTTTATGTTTGTCTTATAAATTTTATATCTATGTCTCGTTTATAGATGTGTTTTTTAATCATTATCAGATGAAGTACTTCAATTTCATTGTACTGTGTATAATGACAATATAAGCATTTAAAAAAATGTCATGACTGTAATAGTGAGATGACTGAACCATGTCACATCACTCCGAAAGCTCACACAGCACACGTTTTTACACTTCTAGAAATGGCAATGAAATGTGCATAGTGTTGTGTATGAGTGATAAGTTTCAGGGTTTGGTGGTTGTGACAATTTTAGGAGTGAGGTAAATGAGGAACTGGGAGGCAGGCTTCATAATATAGGTGCATTTTTATTTCTTGCTGTCTTCACTTATCAGTTATTTTAATTCTACCATGTAGGCATACTACACACACAAGCACACGTGGGGTCACACAGCTCTCTCTCTCTGGTTACTGGCTATCTAAAAGACACAGAAACATGTTAATAAACAGCCAGGAATTGACAGGTGTAAATCATCATACATGTTACCTGCTGGTTCAACCTGACTCCTTGTCATTCACAGCCAATGCTTGAACACACCATCTCTGCCACAGTGGTGGTTTTTTTGCGCATTAGAAACACATGCTCCAGGAGGTGCAATCAAAACACAGCCATTAATCAAACACTTTCATCATTAATTTCAACATTGACAAACAAGAATTTTACATAAACTGAGTTCCAAATATAAGAATAATTATCAATCTTGATTTAAAAAACAACAAACACTAACCTCATTGTAGCTGTTAATTACCTATCTATACTAACACCAGCAAAGATCTTTACACAAAATTGTGAGTTTCGTTTGGCTGGTAACAATGAAAGCACGCGATGTCACATAAGTGTGGTCTAAGAACTGCATTGAAGCATGGTTTTGAGAATATTGAAATTATAGTTTCAAATCCCACCACATCCCATGATTTTTAGTTTCATATATTTTTAAGTAGGGTAATTGCTTTCAGCTCTGGATAACAAATAGTGAAGTGCGTCAAATATAGCCTTTAATATTTTATTACGTATTTAAATTGTTTTGAACTATTATAAATATAATGGCTACTTCATTGACAAACAAAACAAAATCAATTTAAGTTACCTCCACAGGAAACCCCCTTGAATACTGATTTTTAGGTCATAATTGAATTGTCTGGGACCACCAAATATTTGGTCCAGACAAATCAAATCTGCAACTGCCTGTCTGACAAGATGACAGGAATATTTGTTGAAAATCATTTTTATAGTAATTATTCAATATCAATAAATTTTCAACAAAACTAGTTCACTCACCTCAATCCAGCCGTGTTATCGTTTACAAAATTCTGGGGAAGTCAAGTGCAGCAGGCGCGCGTTTGTAAAAATAACCATGTCGTAATATCTAATTATAGATTATTACCTCGCCCATGATGGAGTACGTAAGCGGGGCAAGATATTGTAATCAGTGCAGTGCAGTTTGTGTGCC
>JAODOF010000003.1:8428498-8439601 GCA_027576175.1 Sciades proops | reverse complement strand
TACTTAAAGGGATTTTTTTTTTTTTTTTGCTTGTTTGTTTGTTTTATCCCACATCACAGCTCGCATAAGCTTTTTGTAGCCGGCTAGAAGTATTTCAGACTTTTGCGTATAACTGTATATTGTTCACTGGATATGAGCAGTCGTGCGCTCTGATTGGCTACTCTCCGACTAGGATATCAGCTCATATACCGTGAGTAGAGGAAAACAAAATGGCAGCGCGTGTTAGTGAACCAAGCGAGGACGAAATAAAACCTGTACTTGAAAGCAAAACCCCCAAAAAAATACAAAAAAGGAATAAAATATGGAATAAAAGTCTTTGATGGCAAGAACATATCTCTTTTTTTTATAACTGGAATAACAGTGTTATTCCACTCAATCTCATCGTACATGGCTTATAGCCAATCATCTCATGTACGACTCGATTTCGTGGAATAACTGTATCGTAGATACCTAAAAGAACGTGCACTCCTGTGTGTTTGGTTGTCAGGCCGGAGCATTAAGACAAAAAGACCTCAGTCACTGAATCATAAAACTCAGGTCGGTATGAATTTAGTTAGTAGCATAAAGCAAGTTGAGAAGCTTAAAATACTAGGAGTAACTTTTCAGAGTAATAATAGGTTTCGTGATCATGTTAAGGGAAAACTCAGATGCAAACAAGTGTCTGTACACTTGTTTGCTTAGATCCTTACGTAAGGAATGTACCAGCAACCTGACAGTGACTGTTTTTATCTAATTACGTACGGTTTATCCGTCTATACCGCTTCTCCTCCCGAATTTCCTTCCACGTTGCTATAAACACGAGTACATTTCCCAACCAATAGCTATTTCTGACCTTGTAGAAAACTCAGATAATTCTCTTTTCAGTCGAATTTCAAATAAGTATTGCCATCCTGTTTTTCATCTTTTACCTCGTGTTAAACACTGCACCTGAGAAATCCGGGAAGTCCACTTCCACATCTTAATACTGAACGTTTTAAGTCTAGCTTTTATATTTTTAATGATTTATTTGAATTATTTATGCATTTATTATCTACTTATTTTATCTTTCATTGTAAATATTTTAATATGACTAGCATGGTCTTTGCAAAGTTGTAGCAAATGCTTATTATTAATAATAATAATTTCCCAGCATTCAGCTGCTTGCGTCAGAGAGAGTCTGAGCTCAGACATTTATTGAGCTTACTGTTCAAATTTTAATGTTTTTGTGTTAAACCAATACGATTCGTATCTACTAACAAGAATCACAAATGAAAACGCAGAAGTCGCATAAAGATGTCGCGTCAGTTCAGTGTGTTTAGCCTTAACCGTGATATAATTGTTTGAACCTGCTTGACCTGGAATTACGAATGAACTCTACAGAACACGTGTGTGTGATTTATTTCATATCTTTTTTTTTTTTTTTTTGTGGGGAAAGGGGAAAAAAAATTGTTGAAAAAAGAAAATGTCTCTTCTTGAGCTGCTCAGTGCTATCGTAGTGATGATGAAACCTATGATACACTTTTTTTTAAGCATATTGTGATTTAATTTATTACAATTTTATTATGTTTTATCATAATATTGCTCACCGTTACTCCATACTCCACTAGCACTAACTGTTGTACTTGTAAAGTTCGTTCTATTGTTTATTTTTATTATTTATTCTATCATGGCTGGGTTCTTGCCCGAACTGATAATCACATCAGTTTTTCTCTGGCTAATCAGACACAAGGTACGCCACCACTCTTACCAAAGCAGTCGGGGGTTAGGTGCCTTACTCAAGGGCACTTGAGCCAATCCTGCTGGTTCAGGGAATCAAACCAGCGACCTTGTGGTCCCAAAGCTATTTCTCTAACCATTTGGCCATGGCTTCCAAAAAAAAATAGTTCTAATGTATATGACTGTCATTAAAAAAATTATTATACATTGTTTGATGTCCAAACTAAATGTAAAAAAAAAATAGTTCGAATGTACATGACTATATCATTGCAAACTTCCTCACTTTTTTCTTTTGTACTTTCTCTGAACTCTCTTCATTTTTGTCCGTCTGTCCTCTCATCATTTTTCTTCTTTTCTTTTCTCTAGAGGTGAAGAGGCAAAGGTCGGTGCCTGAGGACCTGAAGCGAGCGGGTGAGGACAGGAGCAGTTCCTCCGAGGTGGAAAACCGAAAGCCGGCGGAAGACGAGGTGCGTCCTGATTTTCCTTTTGACTAATTCCTGAGTGACATTTTCATCGCCTCAATTTTTTTTCTTTTTTGGGTGATTATTTGTACTTTTAAAACGGAGGAACTCCAGCTTGGGTAAATTAGAATCCGTATCGATGATTCTGAGATTAGAAATTTAGTAATGGGGGAGTAATAATGTCTTCATTTTCTTTTCTCATTTTGTGTTGGTTTTGTAGAAAAAGACTAAGTATTGCACTCAACAGAAACTCTGTGTGCAAGAGAGGGAGGGAAAAAAAAAAAAGAGCGCGCCAGGGTGAGAATGTCCGAGGCTCCGAGTGAGCGAGAGAGGCTCGGCGAGAACAGGAGAGTGAGGAACGCGGTCGTGCCGAGACCCTGACCGAACCCCGTCTCTCTGTGAGGAGGTTAATCGGTGTTGAACCCGGCCATTACCCCAGCTCAGCCAGAATTACCCTCCCAATGATGTTTGCATTAATATAATATATATGGTAATTTCCAGCCTTAATTACGGCGGCGCGGGGGCGCTGATCATGTGTAAAATTGATTCGTGGGAGAAATGCAGCGATAGAGCTGCAGCAGGAGAGGAGCCCGTGATGGACAGCGGCGAGAAAATGCAGTGTCGGAAAGGAGGGGTGGGGGGGGGAAAAAAATAACCTCTTCCTCTCTCACTCCATCCTCCCTCTTCTCTTTATCGCTCTTTCTCTGCTTTCCTATTAAAAATACACCGGATCAGCACTAACTATGTGTCCATCATTTATGAATGTACGCTCCCCCCCCCCCCCACCGTCCTTCGCCGTTTCTTAGACTGGAGGGTGCGAGCGGCCGGAGGGAGAGACGATAAGACGTGGGTTTGTGTTTGCAAGCATTTTTTTTTTTAAAGGAAATAAACTTTGTGACTGGGAGGGCATTTTGGTGTCCAGTAGTTAATGTGAAAGGAGGCGGAATCAAGTGTGTGTGTGGAAGAAAAAAAAAAAGTGTTTGAGGGTGTGTTCATGTCTTTCAGGTCCCCTGCTGACAGGCCTCAGGCATTGCTCCACCTTACCACTATATTTCAATTTACCCCGTGTGTGTGTGTGTGTGTGTGTGTGTGTGTGTGTGTGTGTGTGTGTGTGTCCGTCCTATTGACCAGCCTGCTGACCCTTCTTACTGCGTGTGTGTGTTCAGGCGGTTATTCAATTAACGAGCTGAGGAGGGAAGGGATATTTTATATACGACACTTGAATATGTGTCAAAAGTGTCCAATCGTCTGTATTCATTTTAATTTGTATCAGATTCTCCCATCTGATTTGGTTGATTAATTTCCTTCAATTGCAGCTCTGACTCTAGTTTCAGCGGCAACACAAATCCCAGAATTGTAATAATCGATATAGTGAAGTTTTCTGTAAGGAAGGACTCCGTATCAGTCAGAGGTGAAGCTGTAACTTTATCTTTCCCAGGACGGAGGAGTTTGTGGTTTCTCAGGAACATGATAACAGCAGCTGATAACAGGAACTAATTTGATTCACAGGTGTTGCACAATGTTAAATGTAACTATAAACGGATAAAAAGTACATAGTGTCATTGCTTATATAAATAAATAAATATAGTTTGCACTGGCAAAGTGTAAAGAGGAATAAAACACCCGTTATTGGACAATAATCCTCATCTCGCGTGATTATTTTTCCTTTAACAGCCTGACCCGAAGTGTTTATTCTTTACTCAATATCCTCAGGAGTTAATGACTTAATCAGTGTCATAAAAACGTAATACGCTCACGAAGGTGCATTGTCGTATATCGTTAATATTAGATCAGTAATCATCTCTTAATGGCTTACTGGTCGTGTTCTGAATTCGTTGCTTTAGTCTCCGCATCCTTTAAAGGTTCCTGTCTCAACGTGCAGCATTTTAACCAAAAGTAAACCCTCTCGGGCATCGTGCCAGTACAGTCATTGGAAAAGAGTTATCGGAGATCTGTGGGACACCAGGAGAGAGCTGATTTGAAGGAAATAATAAAATATTTAATTTAAAAAATATATATATTTGAAAAGATTTAAGATGGTTTCGGTTAAATGAAATACGACACAAAACGATTTAGAATCTTTATTCAGAAGCCGGGTCATGCAGTTTGATTTTCAGCAGGGCTCTGGAAAATAAAATTAAAAAGAAAAAAAAGCATATCATTAAAAATGACACTAAGTAAACAGTAAGTCATTCGAATAAATGTGATAAAGTACAACGTGATAAAGTCAGTTAAATAATTAAAAAAAAACAAAAACACAACGAAGTATTGACTACAAAAGAACTTTTCACCGCTCTTTGAAATTTCTTAATAGTTGACAGCAGTATATACCGACAGCTCACTTGTTTTTGGAGGATGAATATGTCGGTTCAAAACGAGACACACATACAGAGATTGGTTTGATTCACAGAAGATTATTGACGTGCCGTGAATACAGTATTAGGATATGATCTCAGTCATATGCTTTATCTGTTAAAGAAAATGTACATACTATAGAGGAAGTGTGAAGTCGGGGTTCAGGTTTATTATCTCTCGCCGGCGATGTCCATCCGTCCGTCCTGAGTAGAGTAGAGTAGAGTAGAGTACTCACCACCTGAAATCAACTCCTCTCGCAGTTTTTGAGGAATTTTGCGAAACTGGACAGGATGTCGGTAATACACATATTGCAATTTCGTTCAAAGAGTTACAACTCTTGATTACCAAACTTGTATTTTGACAATTTCATAAGGGTGTATTAAGCACTTATAGCATAGATACAGTTGCCAGCGGGGGATATTATGCTCTCCGAGCACTGTTTCAATATGAGATTACAATTCACAATAAAATAACAAATTATTCTCTCTTTAATGTCCGTGATAAATAACCGAACCATCCTTCTTTTTTTTTTTTCGTGTGCGTGCGCATGTGTTGTTTTTTTTTTTCCCCCCTATGTGTCGTAAATAATAAGCAGGATGTGGTTTTATGTAGAAGTGACCTTCACTCAGCGATGATTAGCCTCTCTTTTTCTCTTCTTCTCTTTTCCTTTCTCTCTCAACCTTCCTTTCCTTCAATTTCTCTCTCTCTCTCTCCCTCTTTTCTGTTTGTTCTTATGTTTGCATGTAGAATATGACATCAGTGATGATTTTCTCTCTCTCTCTCTCTCTCTCTCTCTCTCTCTCTCTCTCTCTCTCTCTCTCTGTTCCTCTCAGAAGGCGTTCAGAGACACGAGCCAGTACGTGGTGGGCGAGCTGGTGGCTCTGGAGAGCGAGCAGAGGCAGATCGACACGCGCGCCTCGTGTGTGGAGAAGCGCCTGCGCTATCTCATGGACACAGGTAGCGCGCCCAATTTGCGCCCTAAACAGGGTCTGGCGAATTGAGCGCGGCCCGACTCTCTCCGAGTTTCGGGGGGAAGCGGGGGGCCGTTTGAAGCGGGACGGAGGAGGGGGGGATATGAAAAGGCTCTCCGGCTCTCTGGACCACGGTGATAAGCCGAGCTTCACCGAGAACGATAACGGCCACTGATAGCGCAGCCGAGCGCAACACGCATCCAATATCTGGCCTTCATTGATATGCTGTAGTGGAGAGAGGGAAAGAGGGAGGAGTAGCGAGAGGAGGTGTGTGTGAGAGAGTGTCAGAAACGGAATTTTAGAGAAGAGCAAAAAATAATAGCATGTGCACATAGATACATAACATACTAGTGCCTCCTCCGCTTATGTTTGTCTAACACACACACGCGTGTGTATAAAAGACCCGCGGTGTGTAAGGGGCACTGTTTTGGCCGCTGAAATCTTGTAAAGGTGACGCTCAGCAAACAGGAAACGGCTAAATTTGGACGTCAGCGTCCAGCCATGCAGACACTGATACGAAAGAAGCATTTCCCCTCAAACAGCAAGAGAGAGAGAGAGGCAAAATACATGCTTTGGTACTGTATATGCGCTTCTCAGTCACATTGCTCTCATATCAAGACTATCTCCATTTTGTGTTTGCCAACACCACCACCATCACCCCTCCCTCTTCCTTTCCCTCCATCTCTTTCTCGGCTGGTCTCGAGTCTACAGACACCGGAGCCATTGTGCGAGCCTGAAGGGCTTTTTCGCTGTGATGTGATATGAACCCAAAGCCGGTTAGCCGCTCGGGACGCAAACCAAACAGCCTGAGATAGATCAACATGCTCGTGTGTGAAAGAGAGAAAGTTACTAAAGAGATACTAACCTGCCTCTTGTGCCTGTTCCCTTTCCCGTCACGTGTGCATGCGTGGTCCGAGCCCGAGCGTACGTATTTATGCACCGTAACGTGGTGCACCACTACAAACATAAGCTGCTCGTTTAACTCGTTCCTTATTAAAATGGTCGCGATGCAGCATCCAGAATGGTGCGTTCGTATATTTCTGATCTCTAATTAATATATGCAAATGAGGAATATTGCTTTAGTTTCAAAAGAGACCTAGGTTCGATTTCGATCAGTCGATCCCTGTTCACGACATTCAGACCGACTGACTCATGGAGACGCTGACAGTGGCGTCATCCCAGGGACAGCGTCTGTACCTTTTTATTATACAGTATATATTTTACTTTTAAAACACGTTCACGGGTAAAAAATAAATACTAAAGTTACCTTCACTTCTGAGAGTGTACCCAGAAGCTT
Organism: Sciades proops; assembly: GCA_027576175.1. Classification (NCBI taxonomy): domain Eukaryota; kingdom Metazoa; phylum Chordata; class Actinopteri; order Siluriformes; family Ariidae; genus Sciades; species Sciades proops. The sequence goes on along the minus strand of JAODOF010000003.1, from coordinate 8,432,822 downwards.
CGGGCTTTGAGTTCTCCTGTTCCGAAAGCCAGTTTGTTCTCTTTGTGCCAGATTTTAGGTTGAATAAAGAAACAAAGGTGAATATTTTTGGTCACTTTGTTTTTAGAGGAGAAATGGACTAACTGCAAGCTTTTAACGCAGGCATCATGGTGAGGTTCCGTTTCGTTATTAGCTCATCCAGCCGACAGGTGATGAGTTTACGCCTGGCATCATCCACATTTCACAAAAATCGCTCCTTTTCTCTCAGTTCTTCACCGATTTTTATTCTTTTTGGCAGGAAGGTCGGTCTGCCTGCCTGGGGTGCGCGCATACAGTTTCTACCCAAGCTTGTATAATTGCAATGAAGATATGGAGTAATTAATCAATCCTTAACGAGCAGTTTCCACACAAATCGCTGCTTCTCCATCAATTCTTCACCAATTTTCTTTCTGGCATGAAGGTAGGGGTACCTAGCTTCTACTCAGATTTGCTTAATTACAATTATTAATGAAGTTATGGACTAATTAAGCCTTAATGAGCAGTTCAACAAAAATCGCTTCTTCTTGGTTAGTCCCTCACCATTTTGGATTCTTTCTGGTAAATAGGTCGGTATTCCTAGGGTGTATATCGCTTCTGTATATAGCTTGTATATAGTATATATTGACAGCAACATTTATTGTGCAAGGTGATCCACTTTAGATCGCTCCTTCTGGACTAGACAGGGCCAGAGTGAGCTACACTGTCATTGACGGTCTTGTTGTCGAATTGCCAAGTAAATGTGAAAAATAAATGAATGAATGAATGAATGAATGAATGTGGGAAAAAACCATCAGCATGGATCCAGAACCATGTATCAATGTTTTTTTTTAAATTTGTTCTTAGTTTGTTTTTTAAATATTGGTCCTAGAATTACTTTTTAATTTTAATTTCCAACAAATTTTGTGGGTGTGTTCCATTTGCCATGCAGTACACTATATACAAGTTTCTATGTCATTCATTTATGCCCTTTGTCGTGAGATTTAAATTGGAAAGCATTTGGGATTCAGAATAACTGCATTAGAGGGACTGGAGTCACAATTGCAGATTTCAAGGAGCATCATGATTCTAAACTTAAGCTTAATGTAAGCTACAGGAAAAAAAAGTATAGCTTATATGGACCTAATTATCCAATTATTATCTTAATATGCATTATAGAATGCGATGTACTTCGGATACAAGTAATAAGGGAAATCTCAGGCTCTGGGACTTTCAAAAGTTCAAGTTTATGATATGCAATTTGCAGTAGAACTCACCAGCTCTGCTTTATAGATAAACATAAATATGTGAAAAGCGAATCAGAGTAATCTCAGTGAATCACACAGCCAATCAGAGTAAGAGTGGTGTCTGTAAATCTGTGTAGTTTCGTAGCTGTTGGTCAGGGTTGTAAAGACATACCTCAGGTCTGCATTCCTTTACAGAGATTTGTGAACATTGGCTCTGGGAGAAACTGCGCATCTATCGTACATCAGTGTGAAAAGGCAATTCATCGCTTTGCCATAAAAGTCACAAGCTGACAGTTAAATGTGCTTACTGTGGGAAGTTGACTCACTGTTCCATCCATAAAGCTGTTTACTACGTCTCTCGATGTCTTTCTCTGAGCTTCTCCTTATCCCAGCCAGAAGAAGTTGACCTTCTCTGAGGCCGATCAAACAGCTGAGATACACAGACCATATCTCCTGCTGGAACATTGCTTTGTTTGAGCACCTCGCTGAGTCACTTGTTTTATGTCCACAACATACCATGGTTGCTATAGTACCAAGGCAGCTATAGTTGGACGGAGCTTTACAGTAAACAAAGGCCGTTCAGAGACGTGAAGTGTGTCCCATGTTTACTTACAGGTGCTTACAGGATATTGATTAAGGCTGTGACTGCAACTAGTTCTGCTAACTATTTAACAGAACAGCCTAGCATAGCATTACTGTTTACATTAAAATATTAAGCTGTTCTTCACTCAGTGTTGAAAACATCTAAGGAGCACATGTGAACATCAGCAATAAATGGGTGGTGGCCTTCATATGGTCAAATTTTTACATTTTCTACTATGTATAGTTCTGAAAACTACAGATTTTCCTGATGTTTCTCATTTGCACGCATCTTAACCAGATGTAATGTTCGAAATCGTTCTAAAATCTGGTTACATCCAAAAAAGAAAAGGGAGAAAATTAATTTCATTCAAATTTTCAATCAAAATTTCATTCAAATTCTGCTGAAAGATGACTCACCTATCTCTACATTTATAACCTATCTCTATCTCTACATTTATAATCTTACTTATTAAAAAACACTGCCAAATTTTAAAGAATTATAGCAGAGTGGAGGGGAGCCGCATACTTAAGAGAAATGCATCGACCTGACTTTTGATGGTTGACCGTACGACGTCCATATATACAGTACGTGTACCACCACAGCGAACCTGATCATAAGTGCAAGGCAACGTATCTCAAACACTTGACTACCGGGCAACAAAATTTGTATCTTTATAAATGGGTTTTTATCCAGAGGTTATGTTTAATTTGCTGTTAAAAAGATAATGTGGGATTATTTATTATCAGGGCGGCGCAGTGGTGTAGGGGTTAGCACTGTCGCCTCACAGTGCTAAGGCTGCACAGCAAGAAGGTTCTTAGTCCAAGCCCAGTGGCCGACGGGGGCCTTTCTGTGTGGAGTTTGCATGTTCTCCCCGTGTCTGCGTGGGTTTCCTCCGGGTGCTCCGGTTTCCCCCACAGTCCAACGACGTGGTTAGGTTAACATTGGGTGGCCTTGAGCAAGGCACCTAACCCCTCAATTGCTCCCTGGGCGCTGTAGCATAGCTGCCCACTGCTCTGGGTATGTGTGTATGCTCATTCCTCACTTGTGTGTGTTCATTGCTTCAGATGGGTTAAATTTCACTGTATGCTCAAGTCTGTGCTTGTGTGTGTGTGTGAGTGAGAGACAAATAAAGGCTTCTTGGCTGCTTCTTCTGTTGTGTAAATCAACCCTTTGATTCAACACTCAATCAGTCTGACTTTCGGTTTCAAAAGGAAATCTATCTTTTTCATCTGGAAGCAAGCAATTTGGTTCGCAAGACACTTCATGGGGAATTTTTTTTTAAATTATATTCGAATACGGATAAGTCTTAACCCTGAACAGTAACATGGCCTAACTTGTGCATTTTGTCCCACAGGACTGTGCTGGCAGTGGCTGGAGAAGACTTTGCTATAGTGGCCTCAGATACACGTCTAAGCGAGGGCTACTCCATCCATAGCCGAGACTCTCCAAAGTGCTACAAACTGTAAGTGACCAGGTGGTTGGTATCACAGAATCTAAACGTAGCAGTGTATGTATAGGTGTAAAGAAACCGAATTCTACATGGAAGATGGCTGAAGAGTCATTTGATCACTGACCCGGAGCTCTTTCCTGTGTTCACACACAGGACAGACCAGACGGTGATCGGCTGCAGCGGATTCCATGGGGACTGTTTGACGTTAACCAAAGTCATTGATGCAAGGCTGAAGGTAGGAGGGATTCCTTTAACTCCTGCACTAATCGGATGTCTACAGCTAGGAAGGTTAAACCTACCTGTCCACTGCCTGTAAAAACGTTTCAAATGTCTTTTCTTGCTTTGAGAGAACAGGAGAGTTCTCAGAGTGTCAGGTGTATGAGCGAGTTTTGTCGCACTCAGTTCATACTTATCAAAATAAAATGATCAGATTTCTCCTAGTGATATGGAACGGCTAGCAAGTCTTTTATTAGTTTAATAGAAAATAAACTAATCTTAAGTCTTTTCAGTATAGCCTGGAAAAACACTTCCTTATTAATCAAAACATGATGACGCACTGTCCTTCAATGAATTACACTTTTTTTTTATAATTCTTCGTGTGCCCGTGACGCCATGCTTGTTTTCCAGCCCGGAAGTCCGCCATGTTGGATGATAACAACAACCAAGATAGTTAGCAGCACTTTATGCTGCAACGCTTCATGATTTTCTTTTGATTTAACCCTCTTGGGTCGAGAGCTTCGCCGGCGAAGCTTGGCAGGTTTAGAATGAGTAGGTCCATGTATTTAGATAAACATCTTTGAGTTTTTTTTTTTTATCATACAAGCATGATAAACATATTGACAAACTTTATGCTTTACACTTTCCTATGTGCCCACTGCCAAATAATACTATAGTTTTTAAATTACGTAAATTAGATGAAACACAAAACTTGTCACCTTACTCAGTCGCACCAGACTTTGAGCACACACTTACATATTCATAAAAGACTATTCACGTGGTAACGGCATGATAATCACTTTCACGCTTTCAGTTTCGATTGGTTCTTTCGCG
>JAODOF010000003.1:8389521-8401052 GCA_027576175.1 Sciades proops | reverse complement strand
TATAATGTAATATGCTGCTCAGATACAAACTTTTTTTTTTTTTTTTTTTTCCCTGTAAGATTAAATTTTGTGCTGGAAAATGAACAAACGTTTGGAAGTCTAAAATGTTTTTGTACTGACTCGATAATGGAGAAGTCATTAAACAGAAAGCTGTAACAAAGTTTGGATGAAAAAAAAAAAATCAGGTGCCTATAGGGACTTTTGCACAGCGCTGTATATCACACCATATCCAATGCCCACCATATCAACCTATAAACTGGAAACTTGTTGCCGTTTATCGGCCTTCGCGTTCTCTCTCTCTCTCTCTCTCTCTCTCTCTCTCTCTCTCTCTCTCTCTCTCTCTCAAGCTTCAGCACTTAACATTCAGAGACGGCTCTTTTCTTGGGCGAAGCAGTGATAGTTCTGACCTGCTGGTGAGGGAAGCGAGTGCATCGCTTTCTTATTTGGTGCTCCAACAGGTCTTTTCACAGCCAGCCAACACAGACAGGTAATTTCTGATTTGCTTGGCCGGCTGACGACAGTAGTAATAGAGACCACTGAGGTGTTTACACACGCGCGCGCACACAGGTCGGAAAAAGCACAGGCACTTCATCTCCGGCAGGTGCTGATATGGTACTTAAGTCACTTCTTTCCCTCCCCCCCCAAAAAAAAGTACATCTTGTACTTGAAAGAAAATTCTAGAGACTTTACGCTATTGTTTAGTTCTTGTATTTATTATTATTATTATGCGTTCGTTTTCATTTCACTGTCTTTTCAGTAAAATTTATTCTCCGTTTAAAAGTCTTTTAGTTTCTCAAAAATGTGGCTCATCATGCAGACTTGAATTTTGCTATGTAGTATTGTATAGCAAATATATTTAAGTTATTCCACGAAATCAAAAGGTACATGAGCTGATTGGCTATAAGATTGAGTGGAATAACTCTTCTATCCACGTTCACTGGATTTTGAAAAACGGAGCATTTTTATTTTTTGCAAATTCGATAAATAAAAGCTTTATACAGAACATCCGACAAAATAATTTCCGCTTAGAATGTAAACAAACTGGCGAAATGCAAACCGGAGCAATTTGTGAAAAATGCTGCTATAATAATTCTTGAGAATTTTTTTAAATGTACGTTTTTACCATCAAATACTTTTATTCCATAGTTTGTCGTATTTTTTGAGGTTTCGTTTTCAAGTCGAGATATTATTTCGTCCTCGGTTGGTTCAGCAACACGCGCCGCGATTTTTTTATTTTTTTTTTCTCTGTTCATGGTGTGAGCTGATAGCCTAGTAGTAGAGTAGCCAATCGGAGCACGCGATTGCTCATATCCAGTGAATGTGGATAGAATAATATGATGTATAATATTAGGACTTCAGCTCTCAAGAGGTCGTGGTGAGGTTTGAAAGGACGAGAAAGGCGCGCGCGCACACTATCCAATTGACAAGGTGGAGAAGATTCATGTGCAGGTTTGCTTAAAATAAATAAATAACACAGCACGTATTCATGTCGTCTAAACGATAACCTGCTCTTTGGTCCTCTGGATTTGCAGGCAACATTATGGAGAAGGTGAAAAGAAGGGCCGAGGATTGAATGTGGCCTTCTACAATATGCCATGGTTCTTATTTTTCTGCCTCCAAATTGATCCTTTTTGGCCTTTTTATCTGCCTTCCATGCACACACACACACACACACACACACTCACTCTCTCTCACCTTCTCACACACGTTTCTTGCCCCTCCTCGTCTCCATCTCTTTCTCAGTTCAGACTTGGTGCACTCCGGGGCGTGTTATTTGAAAGTGGACGCGCCTCTCTTAAAGGGATTTCTGCATAGGTCCCCTATTTTTTGTTGTTGTTACGGTTTTATATGATAAGCTTTTTTTTTTTTTTTTAAAGATGTTTAAAATCAATATGTAATCCTGTGCAGGAGCTTATCCCCCCAACAACCCCATTTGTAAATCTATTTGAGCTTTGTTACCCGCCCGGGCCGGCGTATTCCTCAGATTGATTAGGTGCAGTGCCAGGATCCTGTCAAATGGCTGCCTTTGATGATGTTGCAAACTCTTTCAAGATTGCTAGTTGACTGGAACTGCAGATAAGGCCGGGTGACAATTCCTCCTTTTTTTTTTTGCACTATTCACAAGGAAAAAAAAATCTATCTATTTCCATTTCGGTGTAGATTTCAGGGGTGTTTGTGAAGGTTTGGGTATTTGCTGCTGCTGCTTCTTTTCTTTTTTTTTTCCTCCCAGTGAGGAGTTTTATACTCTTCAACAAAAAGGATATTTATATTCTAGTCACACTTTAAAAAAAAAAAAAAAAGTTACACGTTCTTACAATTATCCTCGTTTCAGGGTTTAATAAAATTAAATCCCGAATAGTTTGTCTACTTTTAATGCTTCATTGGAATATGTTATTCCACAAAATCAAGTCGTACATAAGCTCATAGCGCGGAGCACCGAGTTGGCACCATGTACAATGAGATTGAGTGGAATAACTTTTTTTAAATTAGATCCACATTCACTGGATTTTGAGAAACGGAGCTTTTTTTTTTTGCAAATTCGATAAATACAAACTTTATACAAAATGTCCAACAAAATAATTTCCACATAAAATAGAAGCAATCTGGCGAAATGACAGGAGCGATTTGTGAAAAATGCTACAATAATTCTTGAAAAATAAAATTAAAAAAAAAAGTTTTTACTATGAAATACTTTCATTTTGTATTCGTCCTCGGTTGGTTCAGCAACACGCGCCGCCATTTTTTGTTTTTCTCTGCTCATAGTATATGAGCTGATATCCGAGTAGTAGAGTAGCCAATCAGAGCGTGCGATTGCTCATATCCAGTGAATGTGGATAAACAGAATTGACAAGATAACACCAAGTGTGTGCTGAGATATCCGTATGATGGTACACCATGATAAAGAAAAAGGCATTATATTTTTAATGATTGTGTCTTTTTTTTTTTTTTTTTAATGGAAAAAAAAATGTATGCCATGTTAGTTTCTTCACAATTCCCTTAATCAGTCTTATCTTTTTAACAATCCTCTTTTCCAGCTTTTCTACCCATTTAGTGTTCATTTTGTAAATGTAAAGTTTACAAATGAAGCACTGCAATACACCAGAAAGTGCAATATTAATGTTTATAGAGTTAATCCTGTTAGAAATTGTTAATCAATCCAGGTTTGTTTTTTGTTTTTTTACACAATTCTAGCTTTGCATGTGTGGATAAATTAAGTGGTGGCACGTTTTTGGTGGTGGTGTTTTTTTTGTTTTTTTTTTTCTGTCTGCCATGTCAGGAAGTTTCAGTCATGCTGCAGTCTTCAGTAAAGTGTTGCACAGATCTGGTTTCAAAAGCCCCACACTTTCCTTTCCTGAGCTCCTCGTCAGCGTTTCAGTCCTCCATCCTCCCGAACGTGCTCGTGCTAACTCATTTTGTTCATTTCCTCCATTGTGAGTCTCTTGGCTAAGTTGCAAAGCTGTCATGACTTTAGTCCAAAAGTAACATCTAGACATTTGTGGTTATGAACGAACACCAGCAGAAGCAACAAGATTATGAATGAAAACTGAATTTTATTTCAGAGCGAGCGTACGCCAGACCAGTTTTATTTCATTCCGACAGTTCAAGCTCCTAAAGATCAGTGAGAAGTGAATTGCCTTGTCGACAAGAATGCAAGCAAACCAGCAGAAAAATGGATATAATTTATTATTGTTCTCTAATTTCACAGCGTCGTTTCAGTCAGGTAAATGTGTGATAATTTCCTAATGGAGATCAGGGCTGAGCATGTTTAGGTCTAATACAATGTTATGTTAATAACTAGTGCTGTTTGTTTATGTATTTATTTGCATTTTAAAAAATTTGTTGTATGTTTAGAGTTTTATTGACTGATTTACAACTGTCGCAAAAAAAAAAAAATTAATTAATTTTTTTAAGCGAAACTTTTATTGTGGCGTCAGGTTTGGCTGTGCAGTCGGTGAAGGTGCCATTCCACAGACTGTTTTCCTGTCAACTTCTCCTTCCTAGGCGCCATGTTAGGCTTTGTCTTGAGCCCCAGTTGGCCTCCATCCAACGCCATCTTACATTGCCACTCAAATCCATGCACAGCCCAAATCTTCTGTAATAAGATCACGTATTCTGCTTCGGATTCCTCCGACTTTGCCTACTTCCTGTTTTGTTTGTTTTGAGGTTTTTTTTTTGGAAGAAAAGGAACACGCGCTGAAATTTAATCTGGCGTGCTTTATATCGCTAAACACAGGGACTTGAATGCAGAGCTGCGTCTTGATTGTGAAATTTTGTGGAAATATTAAAGCAGAACTCTCGGAAGAAGCACTCCGAGAGCCGTTGAGCGGTTTGCACTCTTGAATAAATTTCGCTTTGGAGGAGGGTCATGGGGATTTGAGCCAGTGCATTCTTGTGTAGCTTCTGAAGGCTCACATGGTTACCATTGGCGTGCATTGTTAGGGTTATCTGAATAAGCAGCGACCATGTGAGTTTTGACGTGATCGCCCAGGGCAATGGAGAATCGGAGAGGGAGAGAGAGGAGTAATCCAAACAGACTGCACACACCACTTTTTATTACACCACCACCACCACCACCAGCCTCCTCTCGACTTGTTTGCCTCTTCCTCCTTTTTTAGGATTGGGGAGGGGGTTCAGGCGCTTCCCTGAGTGACTGTGATGGGTTTGGGACTGAAGTTGAGGTGGGACGGGGCGAAAAGTGAAGGGGAGGGGCGGATCTGCTTGTTCACTCGTCCATGTCTCTCATCGCCCCTCTTCATTGTTTACCTTCCTAATGAGGAGGGTGGGACGCTCCAGGCTTGATTGACAGCTGCATGCTGCCTCTGCCACTGGGGAGCATCTTTGGCTTTTTGGCCGAGAATGATGACGGGGGGAAATGGAGGTGGGACGGAGTTGACAGTGCCTCCTCCCACCCCCCACCCCCTCTCTCTCTCTCTCTCTCTCTCTCTCTCTCTCTGAGTGCGTCACTCTACCTTTCTAGAAAAGTTTTGTTGGCCGTAGTTCACTCGTTCTCTCTGAAGTCACCATTGTCTTTTTTTTTTTTTTCCTCCCCTTAATGCAGTAGGAGAGTGAATGAAGCAGGACAGCGCGAGAATTTGTGAAAAAGAAGTAAAGCCTGTGAGATACAGTGACTAAATTTAAAGGACTAATATTCTGCCTTGGTTTCTTTGCTTCTCACGGAAAAGTTTGAAACCGTAAGAACGTGTTGGCGTATTTGCAGAGCGCTCGGCACATTAGGTTAAAGACGGACGAGCAGAGCGCTTTGCTTTGGTGCTGGAGCGCCCAGTAACTCGCCAAATATTGGTAGTGTGTTCATTTTGCCTCTGTGCTTCACTTCAAAGGCTAAATGAGGCAGCGGAGGAGACCTTTCAGAGCCCACCTCGGCTCCCAGCGTGATGCACATGCACATGCCGCCCCGCTGCCGCAATTTCACACGCGGCACGCGAGAAATATTTATTTTTAATAAAGTCCACTTATTTTAAGGGTTGACATTTTGGCACGAGCAGCCTGAAGTGGTGTTTTATCTCCTGCGCTGATTTTTCGCACGAATCAATCAATCAATCAATGTTGACGTGACACTTTTTTTTTTTTGTCAGGTTCGGGCTCATATTTTTATTCCTCTCAAGCTTGCCTGGGCCCAGTACACACTCACTCCAGCACAGGATGTTCTTACACTGAGCTGAAGAGTAAGCTTGGTAACCAAATGTCCTGTTGGCTGTGAGCAAGGGCCCTAATCTCCACTTGTATCAGTAATGGCTGATCCTGTTCGCCAGGCTGATATTTCAGACCAGCAGGTCGGCCTACCTAGCCAGGTCACCTTTCTCATACACACACACGCACACAGGCACGCCTTTACTTTTTCAACCTGTGCCAGTCGGTGCACTCCGAGTGTTGATGCGATGAAAGTTAAAGAGGTTAACTTTTTGATGAGGAATCACAAGATAAAGAATCCTGTATCGTGCCACAAGCCTTTGGAACGTGTGAGGACGGTTCAGGAGCGTTAGGAATTTCACGTCAAAGTCTTCGTGTTGCTCTTCGGGTCGTCTTTTTGCCAGTGTTCTCATGTTTTTAACTTCCGCTCTGATTAAGCTGACAGACCTTCCAAACCACAGTCGAGCAATTATTAGCTTTTTATTGCTGATAAAAAGCGTCGGGTTGCTTGTAAAGTGAGCGAAAGCAGCAGCTGCTTCTTATAATAACCCTCGCAAGTTCTCAGAAGTCGGAGCCTGTTTACAAAGTCCAGTGGTGAGGTTTTAAATGGAGTTTGGATGATGCTGGGGCAGAGAGTTCTCCGTGTCTAGCTTTGGCTTTTTTCCATTCTCAGGTAAACGTGTTTTTGTGCCTTTTTTTTTTTTTTTCCCTCCCCCTTGAAGTACCTCTTTCTCTCACTCTGAATTCAGATTGGCAGAAAACCGAGGCCCAGAAGCATCGAGAGCAGCTGCTTCTAGACGAGCTGGTCATACTGGTCAACAAGCGCGACGCCCTGGTCCGAGATCTCGACGCACAGGAAAAAGAGTATGTCTACATCTTTCTTTCTTTCTCCATCTCCCAGCAAGGCATTCTCAGAGAGCTGATTTTTTTTTTTTTAATTACTTTTGGATCATCATAGTTGGCTCATATCTGTTTTTACACTCACTCGGTTTGTGTTTAGAGGTCATGTAGGTCAGTGAGGAGACGATGGAGAGAATCTCCTGATCAGTTACGTTACGTTACATTACAGGCATTTAGCAGATGCTCTTGTCTAGAGCGACATACAGCATACCCAGAGCAGCCTGGGGAGCGGTTGGGGGTTCGGTGCTCAAGGGCACTTCAGTCATTCCTGCTGGTCTAGGGAATCGAACCGGCGACCTTTTGGTCCCATAGCTGCTTCTGTAACCATTAGGCCATGGTTTCCACGTACTGGAAGATGCAAAGTTGTCCCAGATGGAGGTGTCATTTCCTTGAGTCCCTGTCCTTGACTTTGGACGTGTGTGTGTGTGTGTGTGTGTGTGTTTGCAGGGCAGAAGAGGAGGATGAGCACCTGGAGCGGACTCTGGAACAGAACAAAGGAAAGATGGCTAAGAAAGAAGAAAAGTGTGTCCTTCAGTGATTTTCCAAACAGACACTAAAACTTACTAAACTTGCTACAGACTTTAAAAAAAAAAAATTGATTGTTTACTACAATTTTGAGAAATGTATTATTATTATTACTACTACTATAATCACAAGCATTGCATACTTGTTTATTTTGGCTTTACAGAAAAGTTTGGTCACCATTTGCAGCCCAAAACTGGTGCGAGTTAATTCGCTAATGCCTTTGGTTTTCTTTATACCGAGAGATTACATTTCAAAAACACTAATCGGTTCTTTTCTTTTCTGTTTTGTGTTGTTTTTGTGCTGAAAAGGTACTTTTATGCGATTAAACCTTTTTTTTTTTTTTTCTGAAGAACCGAATAACCATGTCAGACAGGAAGCTCCATGATGACGATCCACTGACACTTCCTGTTTGTTGTTTCAGACAGACACGTAGCTTCAATGTGTGTTAATTTCCCAGTGGAGATTAGGACTGAACGTTTTGAGGTACACCACCACATGGTTTTATTGTATAGGGAATGTTTTTTTTTCCTTTTCTTTTTAGCATTTCAAAAAAAAAATTTTTGCAGCGTTTTAACGATAATGACTCTAAACAGTTTCAGCATATCATGTTTTATTCCAAGCAGTGTTTATTACTTAATGTATAACGTTGAATTCAACTACTTTTTAAATGTATAGGATATCTTCAAAGGGGATGTTGCATTTTAAAAAGAGAGAAAGAAAAACACCTTGGGTTTTTGTTTTTTTGTTTTTGCTTTGTTTGTTTTTCACATTTTTTGTTCTACCAAAAAGTTTAGGATGTTCCATAGAGGGAATATTAGAGTACTTTTAAGTACTTTTTATTTAGACTGAATGGTTAAGATGTACATTTCATTTCACTGTTTGAGCGAAGAAGAAAAAAAAAAGCACGTGAAATCCTGTTTCCAGGAGCAGTTTGAGATCCGAATTAATTTATTGGTGTGTCCTTTGCGACGACTAACCATCTTTACAACCTTGTGCATTAACTCAAGGACCTTGTTAATATTTATTGTATACTTTAAAAAAAAAATGCTTTCATACGCCACTCTCTGGTTCACCTTCGCGTGCTGCTGTCTTATTGTGTGAACGTTTGTTTATTTATTCTTAAAATGACCAGTCATCAATAAAACCTGAAATGCTTTCATACTCTTAACAAAACTCCTCCGGCCTTGTTTCTTTATTTTCTTATTTTTCTCAGCACTGATGTTAGCTGTGACTGAGGTCACAAATGAGCAAATTAATAATAATAATAATAATAATAATATGTTAAAGAATATGAAAAAGTTGGAAAGTATAAAGATCTGGAAGTTGAAATTGTAAGGATGTGGAATCTTAGGACAACAACGGTCCCAGTTATTGTTGGGGCGCTTGGGATGATCAGGAAAGGTTTGGAAAAGAACATTAAGATGGTTCCTGGAAACATCATCATCCAGATAATCCAGAAGACCGCACTGATTGACAGCGCTCATATATTAAGGAAAGTCCTCACCATACCATCGTGATACTTTTCATAAAAGAGCTTCAGTCCTTCTACTCTTGGACTCCAGAGGAGACCCGGTGATGGACTTTTATATTCAACCTGCTATAATAATAATAATAATAACACCAAGCCTGGTGCACACTATATATATTAAAAAAAAATAATAATTTAAATGAACATTTTTCATCTTCACCAAACTATACCCTATTAATATATTTTAAATCTTTTTATTCACATTTTAATTCATATTTAGTCTTTCTTCAAACCTGGGTTCAGGAGTAGTTTGGCCTTTTAAATTTAGAGTGCAGATTTATTTATTTTATTTTATTTTTTTAAGTTAATATTGGCTAGGTTACGTTTTCATGTTTGTTACTTATTAAAGGACTATGTGGTTAAAATTTAGTGGTCAAATTAAAAGTGGCAACAAATAAATAAATAAATAATGGGAAATTTATTTATTTTCGACATGATGTAGTCTGAACTCGACGCTGTGTGTGTGTGTGTGTGTGTGTGTGTGTGTGTGTGAGAGAGATTTGAGGTCGATGGATGGCACAGAGGGAGACGGGTCCAGTGTGAGAGAGCACTCCTTGCTGAATCTCTGCTAAAATATATCATTTATGACAGGGAATTGATCATGTTGTGGGCTGAAATGAGCTCTGACAGCTCCGTCTTACCCTGATACCTCCACATTAATGTACAAAACCCCCCCCAGACACTTTTTTTGTTTCTCTTCTCTTTTTTCCTTCCCACATCATCTGTGTGGTGACTGTGTAGAATTTGCACTTAATAATCACTTAACTGATTTTCTCTCTCTGTCTGAGAGAGATGGATGGGTTGTTTTTTTTTTTTCTTCTTCTTCTTGTGGAGCCTTGGCTGTGTAATCTATATAAAAGAAGCTGTGCTGGGATTTTTTTTTTTTTTTTACCTCCCTAATAAAATAACCACCTTAAACCATTTCAGGTTGTTTGGAAACAGCCACCAATATCCCAATAACTATTAAACCCATCCACTGCTTCCTAATGTGTAATTATAATGTTTAATATTTTTTAAATATATATATACACACATGACTAATGTCACAAGTAGCCATCTCATTAAATCACACTGACACACACATTAAAAACCCTAATGTGATTTTAAATTTGGATGAATATCACAGAACCTGCTGGTGTTTTCTAGATAATTTGCCTGAATTCACAGCTAATTTCTTTGATTCTGTTTGGCAGAAAATAAAATCTGATCCCAAATGCTCAAAACAGAAAAAAAACACACACACAAAAAAAAAAAAAACCTTTATTAATATATTAGCTGGAAACTATTCATTTCTAAACTCGGCCTCTTCCTTAAAAATAATAAACACTCTGGTGGGATTAAGTTCTGAAACACCATCCAGATATAAAAGATGCAGCAGTGCTGTTTAACTGCACTGAAAATGAAAATATGATAAATCAGAAACACTTTCACACACACACACACACTGATAAATATTCGGGCTATTCGTGTGTTTAATTCTCACAAGCTTTACATGATAATAATACATGATAATCTTACCTGCATCTCGGATATGTGCTGGATTACCGCCGGGGCGTTATCAATAAATATATATATTAATAAATTAAATAAATAAAGCTGTGACGGACGCCGCACTTTCGAGGCAGTAAATGAAGCTCCACGGGTCTGTGATGATTTATTTTTATCCCTTTTTTTTTGTACAGGTGTTCTTCCTTCCTCAGCTGCTCTTCCTCACCGTGTCCTCATGGAAAATAAAGCCCAGGGTCAGAACAGTCCTGGGGTTTGGATCACAGGCCCTTCTTTCTCCCCCCCCCCAACCCAAACAGACCACTGGTTATTTTATGCCTCGTCGTTTGTAATAAGACTCGACATTAGCTACTACAATCCCGCGAGCTGCTCCAGCACTGCCGGATACAAAGACACAAAACTTTTTTCTTTCTTTTTTCCTTTTTTTTATTCCCTCTTTCCGTCCTCCTCCTCTTCCTCTTCCACCTCCTCTTCTATTCGCCTCCTCTAATCCCGAGATTTGCGAGCTCGGCGTTCAGGGGGGGAAAAAATCATGTGCAATTTGGGATTAGACAAAAAAAAAAAAAAAATGCTTTTAGTAACCTACCACAAAAAAAAAAAAAAAATCCACAACTAGAGAACCTGATACTTTGTTCAGAGGGTTTATATGAGAGAGTGAGAGATTGTGTGTGTGTGTGAGAGAGAGAGGGAACAGAAATATATATTTTAAATTATTAATTATTCAATTTATTATTAATTATTATGGGTTGAAGGATCAGATTTCTTAAGCAGCATTTTTATTATTATTGTTGTTTATAATGAACGTTCTAATGGTTAAACACCTTATAAAACATTAAGATCAGCTGCTTTTTTTTTTTCCCTCCAAGCTTCTGTGCAACACCCATAACTTTTCCTCCATTGTTTTTCTCTTCACTATTGACTGAAGCATCTCAGTTCCTTCCTATAGGCCACTTCTCCTCTCCATGATTTTATAGACGTGTGTGTGTGTGGAGCCGCTCTTTGATTCGGATGGCCCATAAAGCTCGTAGAGCCAAAAAAAAAAAAATGTAATTTGGTTCCTTTCCGGCGGTCACTTGCTTTGAACATCAGCTCGCTTTCAGACCGGGACTCAATTAGAGGCAGTTTATATTTGGGGACACCGACAAAAGGGCCCGAACTTAACGAAGCTCCTTAAAATTAAAATGAACAAATGTCCATCCCGGACAGCACTCCGTCTCACACCATCCTCTGCTACCCTGTTTTTATTTACCGACATTTAAAAAGAAAAGAAAAAAAGATGCTTAGGTGTTTTTCTCTCCGCCCTTATTATTATTATTATTATTATTATTATTATTATTATTATTATCCATCATTTTCTTTCTCTTCAATCCCCTTTCCTTATTTCCCTCTTAAAAAAAAAAAAAAAGAGGCCGCCTATTAAACT
>JAODOF010000003.1:8361649-8372725 GCA_027576175.1 Sciades proops | reverse complement strand
TGAAGGCAATTGATTGCGCTGGATTGTATTTAGAGGTATCAGAGTACAGGGGGCTGAATACTAATGCACACCACATTGTTTAAAATTTTGAAAGACCGTTTATCATTTTCGTTTCACTTCACAATTATGTGCTACTCTATGTTGGTCTATCACATAAAATCTCAAACTTTTGTTTGTGGTTGTAAGGTGGAAAAATGTGAAAGTTCAAGGGGTATGAATACTTTTGCAAGGCACTGTATTCAAAGATATGAAGTGAAATTCAGGGTTTTTTTTTTTTTAAAGGAAAGTCAGCTTAATTTTATGTGTAAAAGTGTATGCATTTTCTACATAAAATTATGGATGCAAAAATGTTGCACTAAAGTAAAATCAGCCTTTTTTTTTTTTTTTAAAAACAGTGTGGGTTAAGGAAAAAAAAAAAAAATCAGGTTGGAATAAAATGTCCAAATGAAACGTCTTATTAATTAGCTGATCTGTCCATAAGGCAGCTGATCTCTTGCCATGGCGTCCGTCATCCACAATTCAATTAAATTGTACCCCCGCTGTCAATTCTCCACAGGTTTCTGTTCAGGTTTTGTTTGAAAGAACTCGTCACTCCGCACACAACTTGGTCGTTTTGTCATTTTTTTTGCTAACAAGTTCCTAATTAGGCCAAATTAACCAATTTCCCAGTCCTCTTACTAGAATTGTATCCCCTTTCTCACTTCTCATCCGAATTCAGTTCTGATCGATGTTTTGGGCCGATCTTCCCTTGAGGAACAAAGCTTGGTCTTTTTTTGATTTTCCTGTTGTAACCAATTTGTTTACAACTTTTTTTTCAGTCATATCTCCTCCCTCAGTTCTCAATGGACTTCAGTTCTGATTGTTTCGTTTGAAAGAACTCGACCTTCTGCACGAAACTTGGTCATTGTATTGTCGAATTTTTTGGGACTTCTCATTAGAATTGTATCTCCTCTCTCAGTTCTCACCTGATTCCAGTTCTGATCGATGTTTTGGGTAGATCTTCACTCGGAATAAAATTTTGTCATTTGTTTAAATTGTCCCTGTGTGTCTGATGCCATTTAATGGACTAGAAATTCTATCTAGGGCGTGTCCCTGGAAGTGAGCGAGCGTCTCTGTTTTTGCGTTTTAAACAAATCCTTCAGGTCAGTAAAATGAGACAATTCACCTAAACTAATGAATTATGCAGTTAAACCGGTTAACGTGTTGGATATTTGTGCAGTATGAAAGATAAAAGGGGGAAAAAGACAGGACGTAGCATCAAACCCTGAGGAACGCCACAGTTTCTACTTCCTTTTTAATCTAAAGGATGACTTGCAGTTAAATCATGTTTCCTTCCTCTCTGTTCTTAATGGATTTCAGTTCTGAATTACTTTTATTTGAAAGAACTCGACCTTCTGCACAAAACTTGGTCATTGTATTATCAGGGGTGGGTGGTTTTTTTTTTTCCCCCCTCCCCCCCTCAACGAACAAATTAGTCATTAGGCCAACTTAACACCTTTTCTTCTGACTAGAATTGTATATCTCCTCATCATGCGAATTCAGTTCTGATTGTTTTGGGTCGATCTTCCCTCGGGGACCAAAATTTAGTCCTTTGTTGATTTTCCTGTTGTAAACAGTCGTGGAGGTTGGTCCTCTCTCACATCGTTACATTTCAGTTCTGTTTGATGTTTTGGTCGTCAGGGTTGTTTTGATGGCAGGCCAGATGAGCGACTACGTCCTTGTTTTATAGCTCAGACGTTAATATACTTGTGGCAAATATTCTTTGCGTTCCTTTTCCAAGAATGCACCAAAAACTGATTTTTATTTACGTGACATCAGAGCAGTGGCACCAACAGAAAGGGCTTCTCGCGTCGATTCGGCATCTGTTTCCAGCATCAGTTCGTGTATTTCTCTTTTATGAAAACACGGAAATCCTCTTAGAATGTAGAGTAAACTGATTACGATACTGTGGGGGATTATGGGTGGCTGTGTGCCGTCAGATTAAGTTTGAGGCAAAGCGAGGCAGCGTCAGCCCTGACACGGGTGAAACGCTGCCGTCCTCTGCTTTATAACTCCTGCGTGTAATCTCTCTCTCACACACACACACTCGCATGGAACACAGCAAGAATAAAACCAAACCACCTACTACACAGGACGCATCGTACTGATCTACAACCCAGGAGAAATCAGTGTTTTTACCGAAACTTGTTTAGTGGATGCTTTTATCAAAATCAAGGCAAATCCAGGACCGTCACATGTAGGAGTGGTTTAGACTGAAGGGTCATGCAGGCCTGGTCATTTTAACTGAAAGCCAGGAATACACCAAACATGATCAATCACAAAGACGGTTCAGTGAGAAACTTCTTTATTTAAAAATGTTTGTACATGTCTGGGGGAAAGTGTGTATTTATTTAAAGAGATGTGAAATCCTTGTGGCACTGAACTCGCATCACTCTGCACAAGACAATATGAACATTTTACAAAAACATCTTGCATTAGTTTGTACAATGTTTCAAGAGCGTTTAACACTAAACACTAGTCGAGTTCCTGAGAGACACGAGCTTCGTTTTTAAAAGCTCGTTTGTACAACTACAATCATTATCGCAACTGAAACATCTACACAGTAAGATATTGTATTATAAATTCATATTCGGTGTTCACACTAGGCCCAAATGAATGACCTTGAGCTTTCCAGAGTCTTTAGAAACCTGTACAAAAGTGAAGGGAGGGGGAAAGAAGTGTTAATGAAAAATTCCAGATGATTCGAGGTAAAGAATTCAAAATAAATACCCTGAGACACCGGCTCTAATTGCTTTTAGGCCTGTAATGCATAAACAGTCTTAAAATGCAAATATGGGATATACATATAGATCAGAAACAGTGTGGGGGGGGGGAATGTACTTCTCTTTCAGGCTTATAATTAAATGGTTCTGTTTTTCCTTCAGATTTTATATTAGCTGAGGTAACGAATTCTCCAACGCGCGTGTATTCAGGTGCCTAGAACCAGTTCGCAGTCAGAAGTTTACAGACACTCATCATGGACCTGGAGGTCACAACAATATTGGGCGCTCAATGATTAATCTTTTTAATAGGAAAAACAAGAATTTGGTGCACAGGTTTTAATTCATTTTGGGTTTTCTAAAATGCCCAGAACTGTACACACAGGTTCAAAGACTTATTTCAGTGGTGCTGGAGAGAGAACTCAAGTACTTTGGTCATATATAATTGGACATAATGGCTTCCATCGTACTCTACTGGAAGGCCAGATATAGGCTTGCTGAATATAACATCCCATTCCAAATACGTTCAACCATAAGGGCGTTAGTGAAATCGGGTACTGATTTTTAAGTGAGGAGGTTTTGGGGTTGACGTCAGTGCAGGACACTTGAGTTTTTCCAATCCAACCTTGGCAAACCAGGTCTTCATGGAACTTGCTTTGTGCACAGGGGCATTGTCCTGCTGGAACAGGTTTGGGCTTTTTAGTTCCAGCGAAGGGAAACAAAGACATTCTGGGCACTTCCGACTTTGTAGCACAAGTATGGGGAAGAACCACAAATGGATGTGATGGTCAGGTGTCCACATACTTTTGGCCCTGTCGTGTACTTCTGTTCAGGTCATAATAAAACTGCATGTCATCATTAATAAAGAGAATATCTCGCCCCGCCCTGAAGTAACATTAGTTCCTGTTGGTGCCAAATTTGAGCAGGTACTAAAAACATTACACCTGGAACTTTTGATACCAGACTGGTTGATGATGGAAAACAAACAGTATGACAGACTCAGGCAGGGAAATGTGTAAAGTAAGCCTTACCTGATCGTTGTGGTCGATAAGCTCGAATTCTAAAGAAGAAGAAGCATAGACATGTCAGTGTGGGTGTGGCCACGTCTGCCGGTTTTGTAGGTCGTACCGGCCCGAGGAGTTTATTCTCACGTTACACATACACAGGAAATTAGCTCAGCAAGTAGGTGTATATAGTATAGTGTTCTGTCTCTAAAGTGAAGCCACCACAGGTCTAGCGCCCCTCATGGTAGAACATGTAGCTCCGCCCATCCCCATGTGTTTCAGTAACGAAATGGTCTGTTTTCCTGGTCACTTTTTAATTGATCAGAGGTGTCCAAGTAGAGTTTAAGATCTAATGATGAGCTTTTGTTGAAAAGGTTACCATTCATAACCAAAGACATTAGGCGATGGGGCATTCGCATCGGCAGCTCCAAAGCTTTGGAACACGCTGCCAAAGTTAGAGATGCTGATAATTTATCTAGTTTTAAATCTTTATTAAAAGCTAAATTAACGTGTTTTAAGTAAATTTTTTTTGGAACTTTTATATATGTATATATTCTACACCTTGGCAATATTTTTTATATTATATTTAGATCATTTTCATTTAACATTCCTTTTATGTACAATATTTTTTAAGCACATTTTATCACATATGCAAGCAAAATGCATGATTATTATTGTCACTTCATGTCCAAACTGTCTTTCCAACTACAGTGTCTTAATTCGAGCAGTTAGTTTTCCCCATGCGGACATCTGCACGTTTTAATAATAGAATACCAAGTTTAATTTACATAGCGCCTTTCACAGACCCAAGGTCGCGTTACAGGAAAACGCTAGACTAAACAGCGGAGGAGGAAGAGACGTATTCATGGAAAAGAAGTCTTTAAATCCAATTTGAAGGTTGAGAAAGAACAGCAGTGACGGGGGGGCCACGGCACTGAAGGACCCGCCTCCCAAGGTGGATAGTCTGGTACGTGGGACAGTAAGTTAGTTACAGGAAGAGGACCTGAGAGAACGAGAGCCGGGGGTCAGGAGTTCACTGAGGGAGAGAGGAGCCAGGTTATGTTGAGCTTTAAAGGTGAGAAGCAGTATTTTGAGTTTTATCCAGGATAGAACTGATGACCAGTGTAGCTGAGAGAGGACGGGGGTGATACGGGCCGTGCGTTTTGTGTGAACGAGAACTCGAGCTGCCGAGTTTTTCACTTATTTTCCAACAAATTTAGTTTGTAAAAGGTTATTCTTCTATATCATGAGAAGGTGTGGCTACGTTTGGGAATGAAGTGATTGACGGCTTTGGCAGGACGAGACCAGCTGTAGTCAGGCAGATGACTTCACTGCAGAATTTACCGTCGTATGCTTCTATGGACACGTACACTAATGCAAACATTTGAAACATGGGGAGATTTTATAGGAAAGGGCTAGTTTAACTGTTCTGGCTACCGAGCCATGAAGCAACCTTGATAGCTATTCACGCATTCCGTATTAATGACCTCCAATCAGCCGGCTATCAAAATCCATCCTAATGCTATTGACTACTTTCACATTACCCATGATGCCTTGCGCCTTGAGGGGTAACCAGGCGTTATATTTGTTTACCAAGTCAGACGACCTCAGTCATTTATTTGAATTCACATGAGGAGGGGAAAAACTACTTTTCTTGATTTACAGTTTTATAGAATACCTAAAGAGGCCAAGTGTCTCAAAGCGTGGTTAGTCAGAATTCAGTGTCCGTTTTACACCGACAAACACCACACGACGGCGTTCTACACCCTTCATTGGTGGAGTAAAGTCTGATCATCCAAGTCACGAAGCCTACAACCCGTCTGCCAGACATAAAAAGTGCGAAAACTGAAACAAGGACGACTTTATTGAAGGATCAACTCCCTGAACAAAGCGCACACGATGCAGTTAAGTAACCTTACATGTACTTCCCCTTTTAGTGTTTATGTAGGAAGATCAAATGTAGTATTTGACCCTGTAGCCCTAACAGCCCAAAGATTGTCGTGATCTGGTGGCGTATGAGCTCAAATCCGAATTAAACTTGAAAGATAAATCTGACAGTTCTGCTGAGTTGACGAGTGAATTCCTTGCTTGTGTTCCCATGCACGGTTTTCTTACAGCCTTCTCGTCGTGACCATCACCCAGCAAAAACCATTTCATTCTGGATTCTTCTACGATCAGCGTCAATCTTTCTCAGGTCTTCTGCCGATCTTTTACCTTCAGCAGGTCAGTAATTGGTGGAAGACGAAGGCGGCTGCTGACTCTCACTCGCTGTCACCCAAAGTAGAAAGGTTCAAAGCGTTCAATATGATACGATATTTGTGGCTGGGGACTGCAGTTGACTTGGTGACCTTGGGACAGCGGTTGTCGTGAACGGTTTTGCGCTCGGGTTTCCGTCAGTGGGGGGTTTATAGCATCAACGAAGCTGACTTTGTTAGGACTGTTAATGTTAATGTTGTCTGTTGTTGCCCAAATGAGGATGGGTTCCCTTTTGAGTCTGGTTCCTCTCGAGGCTTCGTCCTCATGTCGTCTGAGGGAGTTTTTCCTTGCCCCCGTCGCCACAGGCTTGCTTATTGGGGATGGATAAAATTAGCTCATGTTTTAAGTCATTCAAATTCTGTAAAGCTGCTTTGCAGATTTCTTTAAGTTTTGGTTTAGTTTGTTTTGACACTACTTTGAAGGTTTTAAGGAGATTTAAATTGGAAAGATTAGTCAGTGTTTTTAGTTAGTTTGTATTTTGGTTACCCTCCAAGGCACAGGGGTAACGTGAATAGTCAACTGGTAGCATACAAGTCATCTACGTAGTGTAAAAAAAAAAAAAAAAAAGGTTTACAGCGAGCTTGGATTCACCAAGCATCCCAAATAATGGGTTATGAACTCATGCTACATTGCTGGAGAACTCCACAATGGGATGAAGGAATTCATGTTTATGTAATAAATATCCTTCCTGGACCCATCCGTGTTAACGAAATCTCTCCAGCATGAAGATGTGACGTGCTGGACCTTGGTTTTGGGAGAAAGGGGCGGGGTCTGCAAAACGTAGGTGTACCTGACTTTGAGACTAGTCTCCACTACACAGACTCTGGCTCCAAATTTGACAACATGAAGATATTTTGGCTTCATTTCTCTAGAACGGGAGGCAACAGATCCACGTTTTCTACGGTATAAGCTTCCAAACATGTTGTCGTACGTTCGTGCGTGGATCTGTATATTATTCAGCTCTCCAGGAGCCGTTACTGTAGCTTTATGTTAAATAATACGTGCTGCCATAATTAACATTCAAGATAATGCTCGCATTAGAAGGCTGATGCAAATGTCTGTAATTGCTTGCAGTCAGCACTGTCCAATAAATATGTATTTGGGGGAGAAAGGTATGATTATTATTCAGACCTGAAAAGAATTAAGCATTGAAGTTCTGGGATGACTAGTTAACGACAATTGAACTTGACAAAAGGCAGCCAAGTTGAACAAGTTTTAGAAAAAGGGAACACGGGGCTGAATTCATATTCAGAACGTTCACTGGAGTGATTAATGGCTATAATGGAAGTACGTCAGTGGAAGTACTGCACGGGAGCACAAGCGGAAGACTATAGCATACATGCAATGCACCGTGCACACGCAAGCAAAAAACACGCACCTGTTTGAGTCCAGGGCCAGAGAGTAGGATTTACTGGTGTCCCAGCGAGGTCGTCTTCCATCTTTCCTGTAGAATCAACTCTCGAGGGACTGAGCCAAAGACAGAGAAAGACCGGTTTATAAGACACTTTGTTCAGAGTGCTTTTTTTTTTTTTTTGGCGAATGGATGTTTAATATGAACTTGTGTCCTGTAACACTGAAGTGGAAGGTCAATGATTAGTTTATAAATCTGTTGCACTATTAAAAACACCTTTGTTAAGATCACGCTTAACTTTTAGCCATATAGACTTTATAAATTTCACTTTCTCCTTTAAACCGGGTTCCAATGTCGACAGCCTGACGTTACTGTTGACCTACTGAGCCACGATTCGTTCCACCTCGCTCCTGCTGCATATGCACATGACCTTTTTGCACTCTGATCGTACCTTGTACAAGTTCCAGGCTTGTAGTACCCGAGCCCTAATTTTAAAGGGCACATCTTGGGTAAATTCAGGAGGAAGATCAATGTAATTTTATATTAAACTTTGGTCAAATATCTGTCTCATTTTGTGCAATTTTTTTTTACCTTGCGCAATACCAGATAAATTCCGTTGAAATCAAGCCATTTGAGGCGAATTGGTCCGCCTCTGAAAAAACTTGGCATTTGGATTTCCCAGGAAACGTTGATTTTCGTGACATCATCTGCGGGACGCCTCCTTCGGAATCCTACGTCAGCGCTGGTTTGTTTATGAGAAAACGACCTGGTGGTTTTCTGCAAATTTCTTCAACGTTATCGCGTAATTATTAAAATGGTTAACGGATGTATCGTAGGAGGGTGTAGCAACACCAGTCTTGATAGGATTAGTACTCATCGTTTTTGGGAGCGCCTGGTCTACACAGGCTGTGCACTGAAACCGTGCAAAGCTCGCGCAGCCTGCTGGCGCTTCCTCAGGTAACATCACGATTCTGGCTCCAGACTCCCCTTGGGATTTTTCCAGACGTGTTTTTTTGTTTTTTTCTGCTGTAGACAGATGGCCTTGTGCAAAATTACCCTTCTGGATGAGTGTATGAAGGGACATACTTTCATATATATTAAAAAAATAATAAAAAATTGGTCCAGAATATGCACTTTAAGGTATCTTCTGACTAAAAAGCATAAAAAACTCAGGCTCACTCATGCAGTTTGCTATGAGTAGTCACGTCTAAACAAAAAATATTGACCTTCACTGTGCTGGAGAATTTATAAAAACATTAAGTTTAGGAGTACCATTATTAAATAGATACCAAGACACTACCAAGGAGAGGAGTTATGAAAACAGAAAAAACAGCTAAATTCCAAAATAAACAGAAGGTGCCCTGAAAAGTTCTTGGAGGCAAGTGAAATAAAGGTCTATGTTTATATAACATTCAGAAACCGGTTTAATTCACATTAAAACGTTGCCTTTTTTTTTAATTACTTTTAATATCTCAATATGCATTACTTTGATCACGTTTGTTAGCTGACAGTTTATCTTGCAGTGATGTTTATGTAAATAAGTACCTTGAACTATGCTGATATCTGAAGACTGATTTGGCTGGTTGCAGGTGCCAGTGGGAACAGAACCAGATGGAATGAACATTCTTGGCCTGGTTCTGTTTGCTATGGTGTTTGGAGTGGCCTTGAGAAAGTTGGGAGCTGAAGGGGAGGAGCTCATACGGTTCTTTAATGCCTTCAATGAAGCGACAATGGTACTGGTATCTTGGATCATGTGGTGAGTGAAACCCTCTGATTAAAGACCAACTTAATAACAGTGGATGCAAGCAGCCTGTCCTCATTCTTCTGCTGTACTGATCCAGTCTAAACATTTTCTAATATTAATTCTTAATGATAGATTTGAGTTAGGATAGCTTACAGTTTCACTGCCTGGATGTCTTATTGAATAGTATGGTGAAAACTCTTCAGAATGTTTTAAATGTACCTTAGAGGCCCTTTACAGCAAATAGTGCATTTGCAAAATGTCCATGGTCTTTTCCTTTATTTATTCCTGATTATGGCAAGATGTTTGCTTGACACTGTTTTGGCTTGAGCGTCCTTGCGCAAATAAAGGGGTCATAGATGTACACACCTTCTCCACATAAATCTGTCTCCATAACCGACAAGTTCTTACATATTTTAGAGTGAGTTATCTCCTAAAATGACCTCAGTAAAACAAAAATTGTAAATAATTTCCTATGCTGCAAGATGCCCTGTGATATACAACCCTGATTCCAAAAAAGTTAGGACTCTGTGTAAATAAAAACAGAATGCAGTGATTTGCAAATCCTTTTATATTCAGTTGAATACAATACAATGATATGTAATGTTCAAACTGAAACTTTGTTTTTTGTAAACATACACTCAGTGTGAATTTGATGTCTGCAACATTCCAAAATTTTGGGACAGGAGCAACAAAATACAAGCAGCTCTGACCTTTCTTTTATAGGGCATCTGTGGGTTTTTTTTATCCAGCCTAGTTTACTGTCTATGTGGACGCCCAGGAACCTGTATTCCTCCACACTGTCCACCTCTGTTCCCTCGATGTTGACTGGGCTCAGACTGGTCCTTTGCTTCCTAAAGTCCACCACCGACTCCTTAGTCTTTGCAACATTGAGTTGCAAGTGGTTTAGTCTGCACCACTCCACAAACCTGTCCACCACATTCCTATACTCAGCCTCCTGTCCCTTGCTGATACAGCCCACAATGGCAGAGTCGTCCAAAAACTTCTGCAGGTGGCAGGACTGTGAGCAGTATCTGAAGTCAGAAGTATAGTGTGTGAACAGGAAGGGAGACGGGACCATCTCTGGCAGGTTGCTGCCTGGGACGGCGCCAGAAGTTGCAGTGATAGCCTTCATATTTTCGACATCACTACATGGGCACAAACACTTCAGAAAACCATTGTTGGTAAACACAATTAATCACTGCCTCTACCATGCAAAATGGAAGCTATATTTCAACAACATCCAGAAACACAGCTGAATTCTCTGGGCCCAAACTCATCTGAGATGGACTGACGCAAAGTGGAAAAGTGTGCTGTGGTCTGATGAGTCTACATTCCAAATTGTTTTTGGAAATCATGGACATTGTGTCCACTGGGCTAAAGAAGAAAAGGACTGTCCAGATTGTTACTAATCCAAAGTTCAAAACCCATTACCTGTGGTGATATTGGGGTGTGTTAGTGCCAATGGCACGGGTAACTCGCACATCTGTGAAGGGACCATTAATGCTGAAAGGTACATACAGGTTTTAGAGCAACATATGCTGCCATCCAGATAACATCTTATTCAGGGACGTCCCTGCTTATTCCAGCAAGACAATGCCAAACCACATTCTGCACATTGTTACAGTAGCGTGGCTTCTTAGTAAAAGAATGCAGATGCTAAACTGGCCTGCCTGCCTCCCATTGAAAATGTGTAGTGCATTATGAAACGCAAAATACATCAACAGAGAGCCCAAACTGTTGAGCAACTGAAGTCCTAGATCAAGCAATATCTTGTCTTTGTATTGTATTCATTTGGAAAAAGACCAAAAAAGATTTGCAAAGCATTGTATTCTGTTTTTATTTACATTTTACACAGCGTCCCGATTTTTTTGGATTTGTGGGTGGTAAGAGAGCAACTGGACTTGCTTGAAGATTCTTGAAGATGTTTCACCTCTCATCCAAAAGGCTTCTTCAGTTCTGTCT
>JAODOF010000003.1:6539099-6549742 GCA_027576175.1 Sciades proops | reverse complement strand
GGCTGCGGTGGTTTGGCGGGAGGCAGAGCGGAGTTCAGGCAGGAAGCTAGGCAGGAATGGCTCCAGCCTAGGATGGTGTTGTCAGCCCAGTTAAGGTGGGGGTTGTGCTGTATTAACCAGGGTAATCCTAGGATGATGGGTACATGGGGGTCGTTCATGACATGGAGTTGGATGGTTTCTGAGTGGTTACCAGAAATCTTCAGGGTGAGCAGGGCGGTAAGGTGGGTGATGGTGGTCAAGTCGGTGCCATTGAGTGTCAGGACAGTGAGAGGGACGTCGAGGGCAAGTAGCGGGATTCTCAGACGCTTGGCAGTGGCGGAGCAGATCAGGTTCCTGTCCACCCCTGAGTCATCGAGGGCCTGGAGATGGTGATGCTGGTTGTTGTGGATGATGATGACTGGGAGTAACAGATGATCAACAGGGAGTTGGTTCCGAGCATTGCCCACCAGGGCCCCTCGATTCACTGGTGGGCTTGTCCCTTTTAGCGGGCAGGCTCGGCAGATGTGTCCTCACTGACCGCAGCAGAAGCAGGCCCCTGTGCTCCGCCGGCATTGTCGTTCCTCCGCTGACACCTGTACCCGGTCTACCTGCATGGGTTTGACGGACGAGGTGGGAGGTGGAGAGGAGGTGAAGCTGGGGCAGGCCTTCTCTCTCCTCCGTTGCTGGATCCGGGCGTCGATGTGGTTGGCGAGGTCCATGAGACTGGAGAGGTCCGACGGCAGTCCCCGCGATACCAGCTCATCCTTTATGGCATCGGACAAGCCATGCAGGAATGCATCAACCAGGGTGCTCTCATTCCAACTGCATGATGCTGCCAATGTCCGGAACTTGATGGCATAGTCTGAGGTAGACCGGGACCCCTGCCACAGCTCCATGAGTTCCCTAGCCGCCTCCTGGCCAGACAGAGAGCAGTCGAAAGTTCGCCACATCTCTTCAGAGAAATCTTTGAAACAGGAGCAAAAGGGAGCGTTGGTGTCCCAGACCACTGTCCCCCACTCCTTGGCCTTGCCGGTGAGGAGCGTGATGATATCTGCCACCCAGGAGCGTTCTGTGGGGAAGGTCAGAGATTGCAGTTCCATGATCAATGAGCATTGAGATAAGAATGATCGGCAAGTACCTGGCTCTCCATCATAGGGCTGAGGCGCTGGGAGTCTCGGCTCGTGGAGAAAAGTAGTGGCAGGAGCTGAAGTTGGAGACGGCTGGGCAGGGGTAGGCATGGCTTGATAGTGCTGCATCTGTGTGGTGAGGAGGTTGAGTGAGTTGGACAGGGTGGTGAGGTTCTGTGTAATCTGTTGGAGGTCATGCTGGTGGGTCCCGAGGAGAATCCCTTGTTGCTGGATGGCCATTCTCAGATGGGTGAGTTCCGCTGGATCCATGTTGGCCAGAACGTACTGTTAGGATTGGTGGAGGTGTGGTGAAATTAGGATCCAAAAGCAGAACACAGACAATAATCCAATAAATAAGGTGAT
This sequence comes from Sciades proops, assembly GCA_027576175.1. NCBI lineage: Eukaryota > Metazoa > Chordata > Actinopteri > Siluriformes > Ariidae > Sciades > Sciades proops. The sequence continues at coordinate 6,548,273 of JAODOF010000003.1, read as the reverse complement.
TTAATCCAGGGAAGAAAGGGCGTGGCAAAAAGGTAAACAAACAGGACAAAAAACAAATGGCAAAAATAGTCCGGGCAAAAAGAGACAAACAACTTGACAAAAACATGAGACAGGCAAAGACAAAAACGCTAGTGCAAAAAAAACATGAACAAGAAAAAAACCCTTAGTGCAAAAAAACCATGACTAAGAAAAAACCCTTAGTGCAAAAAACCATGAACAAGAAAAGACGCTAGAGAGAAAAACCATGAGAAGCAAGAGAGGCACAGAAATGGCTAGAGTAGCAAACGAGACGTTCTGGCAAAGTCAGAGTCTGAGAACGGCCTTTAAATATGCAGCAGTGAAAATCAGGAAGTGAGTTCAGATGAGCGTTCGCTGAACGGGGAAGCAGGCAGGATGGAATTCCTGTCCCGGATCCAGATCGGCGCTGATGTGGGAGAGCCGTAATCTCCGGAGTGGATGTCCGGGGCGGAGCATGACAATATGCCATGCATAATACATTATAACAATTAAAATAAGCCATTAAAATTTTTAAGTAGCAAAAACCTTTGCCTACAATTTCTTCATATCACTATGTGCTTCCAGACCCAGATAATTCACAAATAATAAGGAAAATTGGCCTTAAAAGATTGAACTTGGGGCTTATATACTTTAGTGAAGCTCAGGGCTATCTCACAGGGATCTAAATACTCCTGAGCGGTCACCAATGGTGAACAGATTTGAGGGAAGTGGTCAGACAAAGAGTGACCCTAAAGGCTTCCATTAATGGTATGAAAGACAGTATACCCTACCCAGTTTAGGGTTACTGGGACCCATCCTGGTGCCAGGCTTGAAGGTGGTGCTTAGTGACCAGATTAACCACATAAATAATTCAGCCTCAGCCTTAAATGTGTTGATGTGGGAGCACCTTGTGGACTGACCATCTGCAAGATGATGTCATGGACTGTATGCATTTAGACCCCAAAGCAGACATAAAAGACAGAAGCAGCAAGGAGAAGCCAAGAAGCATTACAGAGCTCAGAGAAGCAGGAACAGGAGGGAAAGAACTCTCAGACAGGTTTGTTAAGAAAACCAGTGGAAGCTGGTGGAAATAAGGAGACGACTGGAGATACTACCCCATTGTCAACAACTCCACAGATTAACTAGGGAGACTGAGGGCCTGAACTCTTGACTTCAAGCAATGAACTTTGTGAGTCATGATGAGGCTTGCGTGGGAGGTGTAAGCTTCACTGCACCTGCAGATTCTGCTAAAGAAAGAAAGGTAAAGAAAGGTGTTTGCACATTAGTAAATAAACTCAAAGGATTGCATTGAAAAACTAGTTTAATCTAGCCTGCTCAGCATATGATATTGCTTATTAAAGTAAAAGAAGAAGTTATTGTTCAATTTTATTTCATTTACTGTTCAAATATCTTCCACTTACTGTAACTTTTGTGGTTTTATGATTTAATCATGCTTGACTGTTTAACTATAAAAGATCCCAGTAAACCCCATTAGTTGGTGAGTTAGGATGCTTAGAACTTAGGTTCTTATTATCTGTAGTATTGAGGCTTTCATTATTTCGAAGGCTTTTGCTGACAGCTTATTTGCAAACAATTATTTGCTCTTTCAGATATTACATTTAATATAGCATGGGTTTACTTTTGATAGAATTGCTCACTGTAGTTACATTTTATTTATTTTATTTACTTTTTATTTCATCTTAATTTGTACTCAAACATTATATGTATCAGATTTATACTTTTAATAAACCGAAGCCCTTTGAGGGTGATTCATTAAAAGGCAAGCGTAGTAGTTTGATTTCATCCATTAATTTGAAGACCCCATGGATATGTCTTCAAAGAAGCTCTACACTCAGGTGAGAACACATTTTCATGTTCCACTGTAACTCTTTAAAGGACTGTCTCTTATGCCTCGGCTGAGCCTAACCTAATTTTACACAGAAAAATGTATTACTAGATTTAAACTTAATTAGTGTTACAGTTGTACAAAAAGGCACAATGTGTTGATGTGGAGACATGTTGTGGGCTTCTTGTGGGCTTAACATCCGCAAGATTGGCCTTTATCTTGAAGGGTGGAGGTTCAATGCCAGTCCAATAGCGGGCATGCCATAGACATTCTTAGACTTATTATACTGTGGCAGCGGGAGCATGGTTGAGTGCCGGTTTGTGAATGGAGCGCGAAGCCGGGGAACATGAGTAGCAAAGTGGAAGCACCTGTTGTTAATTAATGTGCTCTATCTGTGTGTTTGTGTGCAGTGAAAGAGAGCAGATAAAGGGGGGAGAGGAGCAGAGAGAGCTAGTTTTTTCCCCCTGGCTGGAGTTATGCCTGTCCATTGCATGTGGGTTGTGCAACTCTTTCAGTTATAGACCACTGGAAAGTGTGTTTTTGTTTGGTTTCTGTTGTGAATAAAACCCACAGGTGAATCTGAACCCGCCTGCCTGTCTATTCAGCATCCAACCCTGTCAGGGAACTGTTACACTGGTGCCAAAACCCAGGATGCTGAAAGGGAACCATCTCTATGGAATCCTCCCATTCAAGGAGCTCATCCAACAAAATCAGCAACAGGTGCTGGTTGCTATGCAGACTGATTAGGAGTAGAGCTTCAAGGCCCTGCTGCAGGCCCAGCAAGAGGACCACCAGGTGCTCCTGTGCCTTATCACTCCAGCAGATGCCCCAGTCCCAGAGTCCGCGGGGTTTCCCCATGTCACCCTTACAAAGATGGGGCCACATGATGACCCAGATGCCTTTTTGGAGCCTTTGAGTGAGCCATGGAGGTGTGGGGGTGGACAAACAAGCAGTGAGTGGCCCGCCTTCTACCACTCCTGACCGATGAAGTGCAGCTTGTGACTCAGCAACTGCCTATAGACAACCAGCTGGAATATGCAGCTCTAAAGCGCGTGATCCTACAGCAAGTTGGCCTCTTCCCAGAGCAACACTGACAGCACTTCTGTGTGCTGATACTTGAGGAGGTTGGCTGGTCCTTCACCTATAGCCAGCAGTTGTGGGACGCCTGCCAGTGGTGGTTGAGGTCAGAAGACAGTGACATCGAGGAGGTCATCAATGTCGTGGCACTGGAGCAGATCATCACTCGGTTCCCAAGGGGTACAGGGGAACGGACCCAGTGTCACTGCATGGCGTTGCTGGATCGAGCCATTGAGCTGGCGGAGGACAATCTGGCAGCAGTTCCATTGGCAGGCCGACATCCTGCCTCTCTCTCTCTCATCCTGATTCCCCCTTCATTCTTCCCCTCCCTCCCATTCCCTCCCAGTACCATGGAAACAGGGGCTGATTCCCCTGCAGCCAGCTCCCTGAGCCCATGGTTCCCCTTCTCCCTCTTCCTCTTATGTTTCTGTGTCTTCCCTGCAGGTGAGTGTTCCTGGCCCCAGCACTGCAGAGGTACCTGGGGTGGTATGCTGGTGCTGTGGGCAGGACGAGTGCCAGGTGATGGAGGTGGGGGCAGTGGTCTGGATTCCCTTATGCACCAGAAACCACCCCTGATTGAGCTGGAATGTACCACATACCAGTGAATATCCAAGGGAGTACATATCATGCATTGGGGAAGTCGGGTTGTAATCAAACCTCAATTCACCATAGCTAGATTCAACGTGAGGCATTGGGCACAGCATGTTGGGTGAAGGTTCAGTGTATGCATGGGTATATACACAAATACCCACAGGTACCAGTCGAGATCCAATTTTGGGGAACAAATTATAGTGTCGAGGTGCCAGTTAGCCCCGCATCACCCACCCACTAATTCTGGGAACTGATTGGCAGGGGTTTAAAAGCCAAATGGAGCAAATGGTGGTGGGTGGGTCCTGCCATAGTGCATCAATGGGGATCCCAGTATGATGATGGGGGAAGCCATCTGGGAGCCGGCTACATCAGCTCCGCATCATAATGACATGGAAAACAGGGAACACACCGGCCCTCCCTGCTGTCTCAGGAATTCCCTAATGGATTTCCCTCTGGAGCAGTCATGAGACAACGCTCTGCGGCATGTGTTTGACCAAGTGAGAGTAATCGATTGCCAGAACCTCCAGCCGAATGTTCCACACCCCCACCTATACTTTGCAGTAATTAAAGATCAACTGTATCGACTGACACAGGACACTCAAACTGGACATCAGATCACATAATTATTGATTTTCAAAAGCTGCAGGGAACCCCTCTTCCATGCGGCTTATCATAACCCAATGGCCAGGTACTTGCGGCAGGCCAAAACACTAGCCTGACTCATGGCCCAGTTCTATTGGCCAGGGATTCATAGGGATGTCCACAGGTGGTGTGCGGCATGCCGTGAGTGTCAACAGGTAAATCCAGTGGCCACTCTAAAAGCGCCATTATGCCCTCTTCCTTTAATTGAAACCCCTTTCAAATGAATTGGGATGGATCTTGTTGGGCCATTAGTGGTCTCTTTGAGGGCATCACTTTATTTTAGTCCTGGTGGATTATGCAATGCGATATTCGGAAGCACTGCCACTGCATAACATCTCCACACAAAGTGTTGCAGAGGCGCTGTTTAAAATAATCTCCCAAGTTAGGATTCCGAAAGAAATCCTGACTGATCAGGGCACAACACTCATGTCACGCACAGTTTGTGAACCTTGAGTTATTGGGGGTTAAATTAATCTGCACCAGCATCTATCACCCACAAACAGATGGCCTAGTCGAGCGTTTTAACTGCACTCTTAAGAACTTAATTTGTAAGTTCATAAGCACCAACAATTGTAACTGGGTTAAATGGCTTGAGTCCCTGTTGTTTGCAGTAAGAGAGATCCAGCAAGCCTCCATGGAGTTTTCCCCATTTGAGTGGAAACCTCGAAGTGTGGAAGCCTTGGAGTGTTCTAGATGTCATCCAGGAAATTGGGAGGAGGGGCCTTCTGACAGCAAAAATAAAATTCAATATGTTCTTGACCTACATGCAAAACTCCACACCCTTGGTCACTTAACCCAAGGGAATTTGCAGCAGGCAGAGGAACACCAGTCCTGGCTGTACAACAGGAGGGCATGCCTTAGAGAATTCACACCAGGAGATAAGGTGCTCCTATGATTACCCACATCAAGCTCTAAATTACTCACCAAATGGCAAGGGCCCTTTGAGGCAAGTTGGAGATGTTGACTCTGAGGTGAAGTGATTGGATAGGGGTGGGGTGTGGCAGATATACCACCTTCATTTGCTCAAACTATGGAATGAGGGGGTCCCTGTGGCATTAGCAATGGTAGTTCTGGAGAAGGAGGAGCTGTGGCCAGAGGTTAAAACAAAACCCGCCACTCATCCCACCCCAGTCCCCTGTGGAGACCACTTCTCACCGTCCCAACTCACAGAGTTTACCAGGTTGCAAAATGAGTTTTCTGACATTTTTGCACCCTTGCCTGGTTGCACCCACCTCATAGAACACCACATTAAGATGTCCCCAGGGGTTCAGGTAAGCCACCCCTTACCCGAACACAAAAAGCCTGTAGTTCGGGATGAACTTAAGGCCAGGCTCAAGATGGGGATAATTGAGGAGTTGCACAGTGACTGGAGCAGCCCAGTAGTGTTGGTTTCCATAACTGATGGGTTGGTCCAGTTCTGTGTGGACCATCGCAAGGTCAATGCGGTGTCTCAATTCAATGCCTACCAAATGCCTTCCATTGATGAACTGCTCGATCGGTTAGGTGTGGCTCACTTTTATTTGACACTAGATTTAATGAAGGGATATTGGCAGATCCCCTTGACTCCCTTATCCCAAGAGAAAATGGCCTTTTCCACCCTGTTTGGTTTACACCAGTTTGTCACCCTTCTGTTTGGGTTATTCGGGGCTCCTGCAACATTTCAACAGCTCATGGATAAAATCCTTTGTCCACACACCACTTATGCCATGGCCTACCTTGATGAAATTATTATTATATACAGTAATGATTGGCTGTAGCACATGAAACACCTCAGGACCATAGTAGAATCATTGAGATATGCGGGACTCACAGCTAACACAAAGAAATGTGTGATTGGGTGGGTGGAAGTATGGTATCTGGACTTCCACTTGGGTCATGGACATGTGCGTCCCCAAATTGACAAGACTGCACCAATTGTGATCTGCCCGAGGCCCAAGACCACAAAGGGGGTGAGACAGTTCCTGGGGCTGACTGGCTATTATCGTAGGTTCTTGCCTAATTATTCAGACATCACCAGCCCATTGACTGATCTCACTAAAAAGGGAGAACCAGATCTGGTCCAGCGGACGGAGCCATGCCAACAAGCCTTTACCCAGGTAAAAGCTGCACTGTTTGGGGGTCCACTTTTACATTCCCCTGATTTCTCTCTCTCTTTTGTTTTGCAGACTGACATGTTGGAGAGAGGGCTGGGGGCTGTTTTGTCTCAAACGCTGGGGGGAGAGGAGCACCCAGTGCTGTACATCAGCTGCAAGCTCTCCATGTGAGAGATGAAGTACAGCACCATCGAGAAAGAGTGCTTGGCCATTAAATGGGCGGTCCTCACCCTCCATTACTACCTGCTGGGATGCCCTTTCACCCTCTGCTCAGATCTTCCCCGCTTCAGTGGGTCCACCGCATGAAGGATGCCAACACGTGGATCACCCATTGGTATCTGGCCCTACAGCCTTTTAAAGTTTGAAGTAGTCCACAGGCCAGGGGCGCAGATGGTGGTAGCAGACTACCTCTCCTGGCATATGGTTTGTCTGCACTGGCTTCAAGACACGGAAGCCTAAACTCTACTCTCTAGCACTTCTTTGGCTGCAGGACAGAAATGCAGCCCCGGTACTCAGGGTTGCTTTGCATACATTTTTGCTAGGATGGCTAAAGGATGCATAAGTTTATTCAATACAACAAAAATATTTTAAATGCGATGTGAATACAATTGAAATAACCTGTGTTAACTTTCTATGTTCAAGCAATGAGGAATGGGAGACAGGCTTACAGTACAGGTGTGTTTTACTTTTATAGCTTGGACTTTTCAGTGCTTCTAATACATGCACACTCTCACACACAACCACACGTGGGGTGACACAGCTCTATCTCTGGTTACTGGCCATTGAAAAACACAAAAGACACACAAGAGCAGACAGCCAATAATCAATCACAAGTGTCACTCATCACATGTTACCTTCTGGTTCATCTGACTCCTTGCCATTTACAGCCAATGCTCAATCACATCTCTGCTACCCCCCCATTGCCTGACTCAGGCTGGGGAGCCATCCAGTCTGCAGCTGAGTCTCCCTCCGGTGGGAGAGGTAAGCTGCCACCACCATTTGTGCCCCTGGCCTGTGAACCACCTTCAATTTAAAGAGCCAAAGAGCTAGGTACCAATGAGTGAGCTGTGCATTGGCATCCTTTATGTGGTGGAGCCACTGGAATGGGGCATGGTTGGAACAGAGGGTGAGGAGGTGTCCTAGCAGGTCGTACCAGAGAGTGAGGCCTGCCCACTTGATAGCTAGACACCCCTTCTTGATAGTGCTGTACTTAGACTCTTACATTGAGAGCTTGCAGTTGATATACAGCACCGGGTACTCCTCCCCTTCCACCACCTGGGACAAAACTGGCCTCAGCCCTCTGTCTGATACATCAGTCTGCTAAACAATAGGGAGAGAAAAGTAAGGCAAATGCAACACTGAGCCCTCACACAAAACTGCTTTAACCTGAGCAAAAGCCTGTTCACATGGCCCCATCCAATGGATCGGATCTGATGCCCCTTTTTAGTGAGGTCAGTCAGCAGGCTGGTGACATCTGAAAAATTAGGCACAAACTGCCTATAATAGCCAGCCAACCCCAGGAACTGCCCCATCCCCTTTTTTGTCTTGGGTCTTGGGCAGGGTAGAATTGCTGCAGTCATCAACTTGGGGACACACCTGCCCATGACCCAAGTGAATGCCCAGATACCATACTTCCACCTGCCCAATTGCACACTTCCTCGAGTTTGCCACGAGTCCTGCATGCCTCAGCAATCTCAGGACAGCTCTTAGATGTTGTAAATGCTGCTGCCAGTCATTATTATAAATAATGTCATCTAAATAGGCAGCAGCATAGGTGTACTGTGGAGACAGAGGAGTCTGTCCATGAGACACTGAAATGTCACTAAGGCCCCAAATAACCTAAATGAAAGGATGACCAATTGGTGTAAACCAAATGGAGTGGAAAGGGCCTTTTTTTTTTTGCCCTGAGGCTTGACCCCATATAGCAGTTCAAAGGGGGAAAACCTGGTGGAGGCTTGTGGAACCATGCACACTGCAAACAACAGAGGGTCTTGCCACTTATCTCAGTTTCTGGAGTCCCCATGAATGAGCTTATGAATCATGTTTTTTTAGCATTTGGTTTAAATTGTTTGACCAGCCTGTCTGTTTGTGGATGGGAAACACTGGTACAAATTGATTTAATCTCCAATAATTTTTACAGTTGGATAATACATGACATGAAAGTAGTGCCTTAATTAGTCAGGATTTCTTTCAGAATCCTGTCTCAGGAGATAATGTGAAAGAGTGCCTCTGCAACACTACATGAAGAGATATTGCGAAGAGGCACTGCTTCTGGGTACTGTGTTGCATAATCCACTGTGACTAACACAAAGTGAAACCCTTGTGCTGATCGATCTAATGGCCTGACAAGATCTATTCCAATTCTTGTGAAGGGGATCTTGATCAAAGGTATAAGGTGCAATGGTGGTTTTGGGGTGGTCGGTGGATTCACTAGTGACATTTGCGACATGTACACCACCAGTTTACATCACCGCAAATGCCCGGTGTGGCAGCGGGGGCATGGTCAAGCGTCGGTCTGTGACCGGAGGGAGGAGTCAGGGAAGGTAAGTGGCAGAATCACTACACCTGATGTCGATTAACTTGTGTTTGTGAGTCTCCCCAGTGACCGCACCCTATTTAAGGAGAGAGCGAGAGCAGAGGAGGAGCTCTCTCCCCAACCAGACAACTGATCTGTGTGTGTCTGTGTGTGACTGTGAGTATTTTGAAAATGCTGAAAAGTGTTAAAATAAAAGAGTTTTTGAGAACTCAGTTCTGGCCTGCCATCGTTCTGTGCTCCGCCCACTCATTGAAACTGCCACAGTGGTGCCGAAACCCGGGAAAATCGGAACACAGAAGAAGAACAGCCCCATGAAGTCCTCCCCTTTCGCCGACCTGGTCCACGCCCTCGCCACGGCCCAGCAAAGCCAGCACCAGGCGCTAGTCGCCCTC
>JAODOF010000003.1:6384028-6395928 GCA_027576175.1 Sciades proops | reverse complement strand
ATTACACAATAATAAAATAAAGGACAAAATTATTTTATTATTAACTTTCATTTTTCGCTATCTTTTTTCCATATTTATCTCCAACGAGAGCCACTGTAGGTTAAATTAATAAATTAGTTAATTAGTTAATTAATTAGTTAGTTTAAAAAATTAAAAGGAGCTGAGGCAGGGGAGTAATATTCCGAGGAAGAAAAAAAACCCGCAGAATTTCCAAGATTAAGTTGTACATGGATGAGGAAAAAAACTCGGATATTCTCTGAGATTATAAAGTCATAAATTTGTGAGAGAGAAAAAAAAATCTGAAATTCTGAGATTAATAAATTAGCAATTACAAGAAAAAGAAACCACAATTTTACGAGGAAAAAAAAACCTCGTATGCTTCCCAGCTTCCTGGATGCAATGCATTCTGAGAAACAAGGAGAAAATCTCTAAGTGCTTTATTCTTTTATATTCCACAATCAAGGAGTAAAGACTGCATTTCCTATAACTTTTGTTTCAGCCATGGTGCCGATGGTGTGATGACATCGAGCCAACCTTGCAAAACGAAGCAATCTAGTTCCTTCTGATTTTTTTTTCCTTTTTTCCCCTCAGGTTTGTTTTTTCTCATAAATTTGCAATGTTTTATTCTCAGAATTTGAGTTTTTTCTAATAAATTTGTGACCTCTTTAATCTCAAAATTTCTGAGGTTTTTTTTTCTCTCGCAAATTTATGACTTTATATTCTCAGAGAATATAAAAGGTTTTTCTCATAAACTTCTGAATTTAATCTCAGAAATTCATAGGGAGCTTGTTCATCTGGGAAGGCATCATTAATGCTGAATGATATATACACGTTTCAAAGCAATATGCTGCCATCCAGACAAAATCTTTTTCAGGGAAGGCCTTCCTTCTTTCAGCAGGAAAATGCCAAACCACTTTCTGCACATATTGAAACTGCATGGCTCCTTAGTAAAAGAGTGTGGGTGCTAGACTGGCCTGCTTCAGTCCAGACCTGTCTCCCATTTAAAACATTTGGTGCATTATGAATCACAAAATATGACAAAGGAGACCCCGAACAGTTGAGCAACTGAAATTGTATATCAAGCAAGAATGGGACAACGTTTCTCTTACAAAACTACAGCAACTGGTCTCCTCAGTTCCCAACCATTTACAGAATATTGTTAAAAGAAGAGGTGATGCAACACAGTGGTAAACGTGCCCCTGTCCCAACTTTTTTGAAATGTGTTGCTGACATCAAATTCAAAATGAGCATTTATTTTTCAAAAAAATTATAAAAATTCTCAGTTTCAACGTTTTATATTTTGTCTTTGTACTATTTTCAATGAAATATAGAGTTTCCATGATCTGTAAATTATTGCATTCTGTTTTTATTTACAGTTTACACAGCAACCCAACTTTTTTGGAATCAGGGTTGTATTTTAATCTCGCTCAGTCCTCTTTATTCTGCTCTGCATGCTTATATCTCAGTGACACTGATGGACACATAATGCAGTCAGATAAAACCATAAAGTACTGACTCTACTGCTGAGACACTGAGACTCCTCTCACATTCTCCTTCAGTCTCCAGAGTCTCTGTGTGTTTCTCCACAAGAGACTGTGATTATCGGCTGCAGGACCAGTGTGGATATTGTCTGAACCTCCAGATACCTGGAGAAGCTCCTAACCTCCTGACACAGCAGGTATCTCAGCATCAGTGTGGGATTCCACCTGATTTCAGAGGTAGTGGTTTATGGGACAGAATTTATAAAACTCACTTCAATATGCAAGAGATCAGTACTGTCAGACAGAACTCATGCTGGTGTGGTCAAAAGCTGCTCATAGCAGGATTACTGATCTTCATTTGACCGTTAAGTCCATAATCTCTCCTTTCTGTTCATTTTCATCTCATACTTTCTGTAAAGAACAAATAAATTCAGTATCTAATACAGTTAGGGTTAGGCTTAAACTGATGTCCAATAAAGGCTTGTATTAATTTTAAACTGCTCACCATTATATTGCACAAAATAATGGACTGGGTCTAGCTTACCTCTCCGCACCATTTTTAAGGAATCTGACATTTTACCTCGAGGCTAGGGAAATAAATTACTATTTCAGCCACTTTTGAGGACAGGGATTTATACACAAATACACACTCTGAAGAGAATTACCTTCAGGTTTCCTAAATGGCTTTTGACTGAAAGAAGCCTCCTTTCAGTCATACCATCAATGGATGGCAATATCTTACAGCAAAAATGCACATTTGACATGGTGGTCAGCACGAGCAAAGGCACAAACACTGGAAAAGGTTCAAATGTTGTAATTCAAATTAACACCCCAAGGCTGTCCTTTCTGCAGCACAGATAAAACACATATTCAACCACATGGATCCTGTGCCATGACTGACCAAAGACTGGTTAAAAATTAAAAGAAGTCTTACTTGATACTTCTTAGAGATCAACCTGAATCTATTGGTGTCAACCTGAATTCAAAGTAAATATCACTTACGCACCACTGAAATCACATCTCTGGGCATGTTCATACACATTTTACCTTAATTTCTGCCACATTTAATTATTCCATGTGTGATTTCAGAGTTTCAGTGTGGTTCAGGGGACTTCTACATATTTCTACATATTCTTACAATGGGATGTTTGAGATTCAGCAGTCTTCCTGAAATGTCAGGCCTGTTCCCTTTTAGTTTGTCAGAAATACTAATGGATAAATGCCCTTGCTCTGGCAAATAAAATACTGAGATTGGAAAGTTTTTTTTTTTCAAATTGACACATTGTGTGATGCCCTTTCACCTCTTCTGACTAAATCTGCAAAATGCTCACAAAATTGCAGAGTAAAAACTCCATGACAAACGACAAAGGTGTATTTAACTTGTACTTTACGAAGATACTGTCATAAAAACACGCTACTGAGTAGATCCAAACACTGTCATGTCCTTTCTGCAGCCTGTCAGTTGGTTTTCAATTTGTTGCCTGCTGAGAAAAAAGTTGTAAACAAAGTACAAAAAATCTCAAATGAATCACCAGAAAATGGAGCAACAATTTCAAACATCTAAAAAGAAAGGGAAACACACCCCTGAAAATAAAGAAAAAATCCTTGCTAAAATCCAATTTCAACAGCGTCAGATTAAGTGTTCTGAAAAATTTCATCAATTCATTGTTTGATTCAGACAGATACATACAAAAAGAACTACCAAAATATCTTTAGAACATGTAGCCAGTGTAAAATAACTCAAAAAAGGTAAACTTGTCCTGATCTGTTAAATCCAAACATAATGTTTCCAGTACTCTTGCTCTGGTCCCAATTATGCCCACATTTATGCCTGGCCAAGTGTTTTCCTGGGCACTGGTTTCTCAGGATGTCTGGCATAGAATTCTTGGGTTAGGAGCAGATCCAAGATGTCTTTAGCTGGTACCCAGCTGCGTTCCTCCAGACATCCAGATCATACCCCTCCCAGTCCACTAGATATTCCAGGTTCCATTCCATTAGTTCCTTGGTCGACACCCAGACTCTGTCTTCTGGCTCATACACGAGTGTCTCCCCTCTGTGCTTGTCGGCATAGAGTTCATATCTCCTGGCCACTTGCTCTGGATGGTGGTGGATGCACTTCCATACTTACTCAGTACTTTGAAACCATGAGTCTACTGCCAGAATGTGTGTGGGTGAGTCGTCCCACAGGAATAATGGGGGCTTGTAGCCAAGGATGCACTGGAACGGTGTAAGTTGTGTGGCTGAATGTTTTATGGAGTTTTGAGTATATTCTGCCCAGGGGAGGAATTGTGACCAGTCTTTGGGGTTTTCCAGTCAGAACACCCTCAGGAAGCATGCTACTTCCTGACTGGTGTGTTCCACTTGGTCACTGGACTTTGGATGGTGTCCAAAATTTAGGCTCACTGAGACCCTGAGTTTGTCCATGAACTTTGCCCATAACCTGGATGTGAACTGGGGTTCCCGATCGTATGAGTAATTACTTCTGGAGTTGAAGGACAGGCCTTCCCCAACTGGCTGATATCAAAAAGAATAAAACACACAACAGAAACTTCCCGTAGGCAGAGACAGCTGCAAATCAATCAGCTCACACTCTGATCAGAACCAGGAGGGTGTGGGGTGTGTTATATTTGCTGTATTCTTCAAGAGATGGAGTCAGTGCTGCAGGAAAAATGCACCACACTGTAGTTATGACCTTTAATGTGTTAGATATCAATAAATATACTTTAAATAACTCTAAATTTTCGAATATGATAGAGATAAAAGAAGAAGACTAGTTGAGAGAGAGAGAGAGAGAGAGAGAGAGAGAGAGAGAGAGAGAGAGATCAGTGAGGTGTAAGTGAGATTTGCATGAACAGGACTGAATCATTTCATTTCATATTTCAGCAGACACAGAAATCCTCTCAACATCATCCCAGGATTGACAGAAACCTTGGACAGAATTCTTTGACATTCCAAACTTTTCTGTTGATGGAGAGTACAGACTGAGGCAAGCAAATCTGCTGTATCTTTGTGATGGCACACACCTGAAAGTATCAAAGGACCTGAAACACGAGGTCCTTGAGAGACTAGCCGAGAGCATGGATAGCTACACAGCATATCCAAAGAATGCTCAGTTCGAAAGTGTAGCACTAGCACTGATAACCAAACACCCCTGTCTTGAGGAACGAGGCTCATCCAATCGCTGTAGTGGTTGGAAAAATAGCCTGAAATACAAAATGACTAATTATAAAACAAAGTGCAGAAGATCAGGATGCCTTGATTTTGCAGTAAATGCAGGAAAACGTGGAGGGCAAGCAGCAGAAGGAGAACCAGCAAACACAAATCTCAAGAAGGTGAAGAAAGGCACACTGAATTACTTGATGAACTTTCCAGAGGGATTTGATCAAGCAGCCCTTGAAGATGCCCACAAAGATTTGGTTGATGAAATGCAGAAAAGAATACCAAATAGGCAGCTTGTGAAACAAAAGATGGACTTGACGTTTGCACTGAGACGAAATGACGTGGTGCAACCTGCCATAAGCCAGATGGTGGAACGTTGGCCTGCTCTTTTCACTGAAGATCAGGTATATTTAAGTGTATATATATATATATATATATATATTTCAGTATTGAGATGCATATGATACAGGTATTCATGCTGGAGCTTCCAGCAACTGTATTATTTTTTTTTCAATGTAATCTTGGAGTATTCTCGATGTCTTTCAGGTGTACGTGGAGTTCAACAGAATTGTGGGCAAAGACGTGAAGCAAGAATTCTATGAGAGCCTCAATAGGCACAGTCCTCATCTTCTCGAGATATTTCGATCAAAGAGAGGGAACGTTGGGCAGCTGTTATCACATCTTTCACAACAAACCAAGGTTTGTGTACAGACATAATGCACATCCATTATTTTTCACAACTTGATATGTCACATAAAGTGCTGTTCGAATTAGATGGGATATACAATCAAATTTAAATTTGCTCTGAGCTTTCAGCATGAACTTACTAGTTGTGCAATTTGAGTTGTCATCTTACTCCCCCAAAGATTTCAGAGCCAACTGATATCCAGACACTGGTGCTGAAAGGGCTCCCTATTATCCTTGGTGACAAACCAGCAGACTTCTACAGATCAGTCTTTGTAAGTTACTCCTTACCTTTTCATATGGTATCGAAAGGGACCATGATGACATAATCTTGAATTTTCACCAATATGTTGTTGTTACTGTCTCTGATAAACCATGTGAGCACAGTATTACTTACACAAAAACAATGAAAAAATGAGCCTGACAGATTATAATACACATACAGCATGTTGCTGTATGATGATTAGCTGTTTCAGCTCATGGCAATAGCATGCTCTGGCCCTCATGATTTTTCATATTCATTGCATTTCATGTGATTTGTGAGGTGTTAATCACACATATTCATATAGTAATGCCCTTCCCTTGATCACTCAGCACTGTTAGCAACACCTCCTTCCAACTTATTTGAGTGATCTGTTTGTCTAATCCCCTCTAGCAGTGACTCTCTCATGATTAGGCTACATTGCAAAATGTCATTGATGGTTATTTCATGAGAAATTAATGACTGTGCTCATATGTTGATATTGTTTATTAAGGACTCTGATGAAGATGCCTCACTTCGCCACATTGACATTGGGATCCTTCTGGTTGAGCCCGAAAGTGCTGCACCTTCATCTTCCCTGCATCTCAGTCCAGCCTCACTGAAGATCATCGTTGAGGGAGAAATTGTGACTGACAACCTTCAAGACCTGCCAAAAGCGATGTGGATTCTCTTTGGACTTTCATACGCACTGCATCTAAACTACCCCAAGTCTATGAAGCTCACATTCCAGTTCATCCGACAGGTTCTTCTCATGTTGGATCACAGTATTTAATGTTAAGGTCTTAACAAAGAGAAGTCAGCACATTGAGTAGTGTATATTAAAACACAAAGGCACCTGTGACTGCTCTTCAGCTACTACCAGTGACATTCTCTGTTTGTAGTTCTGCTTGGTCACATAGGGTTAGGGTTAGATGCAGTAGAGTATGCACAGGACAGCATAATAATGTTCTTTCAACCCAAATTAACAGTTCATGTGACCTCCAGTCACGTTTGAGAGGCTTGTTTTAATGCCTGTCTGGATGTGTCCAGTTTTCAGGATATAGCAGATATTTAAATGCTGTGTTCATTTTTCTTCTCCAGTCAGATGGAAAAGTGAAGCTGAAATTGTTGCCATGCGATTTTAAGGAATGATTTTACTTGTCTTTTGACTGACAGGGTTTGTGCAAGACTGCAGAATGTTATCTTGCACTGTTTTGTAAAAAAATGAATGTTTTTTTCTGAACATTTAAATGTGTTTAATTTCTTCACTTCAATACAATTTTGTTTAAAGTATTTATTACAAGAACAAAATGGTATAATTACATTTGAAGAAACCACATTATTTATCTTAACAAATAAATTTATGCAGTGATAAATATAATGTTTATGTATATTTAGCTTAAGATAGTTATTTCAAAAAAGTTGGGGGTCCAAAGAAAATTAGTGAAATGAACTAATAATGCCCTGTGATGACCTGGCGACTTGTCCAGGGTGTACACCACCTTTCGCCCGTAGTCAGCTGGGATAGGCTCCAGCTTGCCTGCGACCCTGTAGAAGGATAAAGCGGCTAGAGATAATGAGATGAGATGAGATGAACTAGTATATGATCTTGGGGAGAGGACAACTGCGTAATCAGAGTAAAGTTTATAATTGTGCTTGCGATCTTGATAAAAAGCCCCCAAGTCACTGACTACCAAGTTTCAGCTAAAGCCCCAGATTAGTTTTTATAAAATATAAATGAACACTTTATATATAGAGAAAGACACATTGCTATTTCCTGTGCAAAACTATCACGTCGTTATCGATCTGAGAATTTTGACTTGCACATTTCCAAGTCAGAGGTCAATGAGTCCTGGGCTTATTCCATAATTCTGTATCTTCATTATGACTGAAATTTATTTGGTACACCCATCAGGGAGGATATAGATCTCTTGGAAGATCAATGTGTTTTATTGGCCTGACCAAGCGTTCAGTAGTCTAAAGCTAGCCATCAATCTGTCTCTGTTCAGAAAAATGGCTTTACGCTTAGGGCCAAATTCAGGGCTGAATTCCCCAAAAGCAGTTAATATTATCATTAAACACTTTAAAAGAATTTATGACTCTTCATTCGTATTTAGTGATTTTTTTTAAATAAAGCTTTTATGTACTCATCAGTCATATGAGCAGCCAAAATCGCTCTGCATTTTTAACATTCAGCAGTTACCAAGACAGCTAAACTTTACTTTGGTTGCTTTCTTAATGTTTCTGATTCTGTAAAGATTGTCTAATCCACCTAGGAAAATTTGTTCTAGCCAGATCATGCACTGGTCCATGTGTATAATGCAGCGAGCAGTGGGATTCGGAATAAGTAGCATGTAATATTGTAGTTATAGATATAGTGTGCTGTGTCACTATGCAGAGAATTATTTTCAGATATACAAAAGTATTCATCCTCCTTGGTGTTTGTCCTATTTTGTCGCATTTAAAGTGGTAGGCGTGTTGTGTAAATTAAAAGTAGACGGCCTTTCAATTTCATAAAATCGGTGTAATTTAGTTCCCTCTGAAATTTGGTCATTGTGATATATTTTCTCGATTACATTCATTATGTCTTATATTAGATATGGTTAGTTTTTTCTTTTTTATCAGACATCTAGTTTTTGGTTTGTTTACCTGACATGTTTCGACGTACGTAACTGTCGTCTTCCTCAGAGTGTCACCAGATGTAATTGGTGACGCATCTTATCAGCTGATGTTTCGAGACATCATGTCGAAACATGTCAGGTAAACAAACCAAAAACTAGATGTCTGATAAAAAAGAAAAAACTAACCATAGGTGTCCATAAAGTTTGGCCACATCATATAGAAGTAGTGGACCCAGCAAATGTTGAGCTCCTGTTCAGAAAGCTGCTGGTACCACCAAGCTTTTGTGTCTTTGCACAAGTCCCTTAAGGTCCTTTTATTTTGGCAGTGTAATCTACTTGAAATTGGATTTTCCTCATCAAAAAAACAAAAAGATGTCAAGCACCTCAGTCTTTGACTTTGGGGTATTCCATGAGGTAACCATTCGACGACATAATGAAAGATGAGAGGGAATGATACTAATTCTGTAAAGAAAAGCTACCTCATTAGGAAACCAGTGCTGTCATTGTCTCTCAAATCATGAACACACAAGACCCAAGTCTTTCTGGCCTGTTGCTTCATTAGATCAGAGCCATGCTTTGAATTTATGAATGATACAGTTCACTTGTGGGGCCCAGTGTGTCTGTGTGTGTTTGGGACCTTTTGATCGCCTGGGCACGAAGAGGGCACCCTAATGACGCCTGACAGCCTCTTTTCCTGAAGATTCAGCAAGAAACCTGGTGATTTTTTTCTCAATCCTGTCAAGCAATCTGAGCTCTTTGACCCAATTGAGCAGCCGAGCCCAATCAGCTCCATACATAATGAATTCTTTGCTAATTACTCTCTCTTTCTCTCTCTCACCACGTTCCATGCTAGCATGGTGTCATTAGTGGGGCTAGCAAGCAGGTGTGTGTGTGTGTGTGTGTGGAATCCCCTCACTTTTGGTTAGATCATTGGGACAAAGGGCACTGACTGGTGGATATTTGGACCTCATTAGCACAAAATGTGCAGTATCAGAGACCTTTGGACAGCACTGGTGTACAGTGAGCTAAAGATGCTGCAAGTGTGTACACACACAGACACACACAAATGTTTTAAAATCATGCAATTCCTGAAGGCCTGCAGCCCTGCTCACACCATGGACCTAAAATCATGAACCCCAACCACAAATTTATCCTGACTATATAAACCATCAAATCAATTCCTTGCACCTGATAGTCCATCCAGTTACAAGTAATGATGCCCAAGGCTGATTGAAAACCCAGGTAGTGTGATTAACTTGTGTTCCTCCAAATCTCAGCAGCCCTCATCCCTCAGACCTTATGTTGACGATACAACTCTTTACTCCAGTGATTCATCTCTTGATCTGTTGGAAATCAAGATCAACCAAGATCTGGTTTAAATTACTGACTGGCTCACTCTTAACTACCTATCTATCAATTATTCAAAGACAAAGGCTGTCTTTCTATTCAGTAGCCTTGTTCTTGAGAGTGAACGTAGGGATGGTATCGCCATTACCAAAACGTTCCTCAAGAGTACTTTATTGGTTCAACCACATAATTAAAGTTTCTTTGCTTCCCAAAAAGGGTTCCACTGGGAGTCAGGTCATAAGCAAGGCCAATCCAGCACCTCAGGTTGGGCAACCACTATGATGGATGGATGGATGGATGTTTGTACATGTCTGTGATCTAACAATGAAACATTTCCTTCATTCTTTCATTTTATTGGTAATGGCGATACGTTCACTCTCAAGAACAAGGCTATTGAATAGAAAGACAGTTTGGAACTACTTGGCATTACTTTACATTGTCTATGATCTTCATATTAAAAACACACTTAAAGTATACGCCAAACTTTCAGCTATCAAACGAATAAAAATGTGATCAACAACACCATTGTGAAGCTACAGTATATAAGGCTTTCATCTTACTGTATTTTGAATACTGTAATCCGTTACTACTGGGTATTAGTAATGGTCTCCGTGATAAACTTGAGAAAGCCAATTGTTTTGGTCTTAGATCCGTCTTCAAACTGCCTTAGGACTGTTCATATAAAGATGCTTTAGACATGGTCAATCTATAGACATTTGAACACCGATGGTCATACCATTCCTTGTCCTTGGTTTATCAAGCCTTAGTCTCTACCTGTGGTCCGAACTCCATAAAGGAACTCTTTCAAATCCGGTCAGATCCAACATGTAACTGAAAGAGTAATTATTGGTCTGTTTTTGGTTCTGTGTCACAGGTGAAAAATGTTCCTCAGTAATACTTTACTGGTTCAATTACATAATTAAACTTTCTTTGCTTCCCAAAATGGGTTCCACTGGGAATCAGGTCATAAGCAAGGCCAATCCAGTACCTCAGGTTGAGCAACCATTATGATGAATGGATGGATGTTTGTACATGTCTGTGATCTAACAATGAAACATTTCCTTCATTTTATTTGTGGGCTTTATTTTCTACTCTTCTTTCCAGATCATTGCAGACATACACAAAGTCTTAGAGCCACAAAGAAAACACAAATCTCTCAAATTCTTTTTTTTCCATCTGATTGTTGTTTATCTCCAAAACCCACACCTAGTCTAAATATATATTCATGGGAGTCCTTCCCGACTGGACAATTATCTTCAATAGATGCTCTCCTTTGCCAAAAACACAGTATTATTACAATGCAATGCATCTTTTGGTATATCTAGCCAGATCTTATTTTTAGGCACAAGTTGTTGCTTGGCCTAGATGCAGAATACACACTACTTCTGGTTTGGTGCAAAAGAATGACCTTTCAATACGTATAAATGTTTAGTGTCTAATCAAGAAAAGGTCATGTTTTTCTATGATATACTGCAAAACTTTTATTTTAAAAATTACCCAAATATTTTTGTTACCACCATGTCTTACTTCTCTGGATAAAAATATTTTCAAGATAGCAAACTTTTCTGAGCAAAATATGACTTTAGCACACTGAAACAAATGGCACCTTGAGAAACTGCCCCACTGGGTACATCATCCCAAGCTACTCTGACAGCTCCAGAGACTCTGTTCCCAAAACAAGTTGCCCTGGTGCAACTGCCTGTCTAAACATGATTTGTTCCAGATCAATTTGATACTGGTGGGCACAACTCGCTCCACACGAGATGGTGCAAATTGTTCTAGAACATATTGTTCCAGGTGCAACTTGTCCCCGCTTACCGTCTAAACACAATTGGTGACAAATAGGAGCGCTTACGAGTGTGCGGTAGTGTTCATCCGGGTCATTTATCATCTGGACAAGACCACTTTGCGGCAAATACAATAGTCAGTTCTTCTTGAGTGCTTTTCCTTGTTAGACTTCTCTGCCTTTAAACGATGGAGTCAAGCAATTCCTAAGCCAATTGCAGTGATAACTGGACTAAAAAAGAAGTTCTTACCGTCATCCAGTTGTGCAGTGATGTAGATCATTTTTTGCTTTTTCAACTGAAAAATTAATCTAAAAGAGTAGGGCTGACACAATGACCTGGCAACTTGTCCAGGGTGTACCCCGCCTCTCGCCCATAGTCAGCTGGGATAGGCTCCATAGTCAGCTGGGATATCCGTCAAAAAATTCAAACTACTAATTTAAGGTCAGACAATGTAAGTGACTCTGTAGTTAACAATATAACTGTATCAGATCAGCAATTAGAATGTTTTACTCCCCTAAAAGAAACTGAATTACTTTCATTAATCTCGGCATCAAAAGCCTCAACTTGCGTACTAGATCCC
>JAODOF010000003.1:4173571-4185272 GCA_027576175.1 Sciades proops | reverse complement strand
CTCACTTTCGACATTTGATATGTTGTCTATGTTCTATTGTGAATACAATATCAGTTTTTGAGATTTGTAAATTATTGAATTCCATTTTTATTTACAATTTGTACTTTGTCCCAACTTTTTTGGAATCGGGGTTGTAATATTATAATGAGTGAAGTCGCAACAAACATGGCGACTGACACAGATTTGTCTGCCGTGTTTTTTCCCTCTCTTTTCTGGCTCGTTTTGCCTCTGGTGATGTCAGATACTTCATTAAAATCATCAGGGTTTTTTGTCTTGATTTAGAAGTCTTTGTTCAATCTGGGCGATCTGCCAAGTTTGCTGTGTCTCCGCAGTCATGGCCTCTGACCCACGCATGACCTTGCGTGACTTTTCAGAACCGAAAAAGAACCGAGCAGACTGCTGAGCGGTTGTAAACAGATGGCTATCAGCTCAAACAATTCAGAAAATGGAGTGGATTAAATTATTCCTGAACCAACACATCGACCTGTATCACTTTAAATAACACTTTTTTTTTTTCCAGTGTGTTTATTATTAGTTATAGGTTACATCCCACATCCGGCGTACAAGTTCCTGTGAACAAGCTGTTACTATAGAAACGATAACGGTAAAACGGGCACATTAATGTAAACCTGTCGTTCTACTGGATGTTACTACGGGAAAAGTAATGCATACCTTCTGACCAATCAGATTCGAGACCTCAACCATGCCATAGTATAAATATTTAACAGTTATTCCACGAAATCAAGTCATACATGAGCTGATGGCCAACGAGGTCCGAATCACCAAGTTGTCTATAAGCCGTGTACGACCAGATTGAGTGGAATAACTGTTTTATTCAATCCATATTCACTGGATTTTGAGAAACAGAGTATTTTTATTTTTTTGCAAATTCGATAAATCAAAACTTTATACAAAACGTCCAACAAAATAACTTCCGCTTAGAATGTAAACAAACCGGCGAAATGACAGGAGCAATTTGTGAAAAATGCGATGATTAATTCTTGAAAATAAAAAAAAGATACGTTCTCATCATCTAATACTTTCATTGCTTTTTTTTGTATTTTTTGGGGTTTCGTTTTTGAGTAAAGTTTTGATTTCGTCCTCGGTTGGTTCAGCAACACGCGCTGCCATTTTATTTTTCTCTACTCACGGTATATGAGCTGATATCCTAGTAGTAGAGTAGCCAATCAGACCGCACGATTGCTCATATTCAGTGAATGGGGATAGAATAAATTCAGATATCATGATCTTCGTATTATAAGTTTCTCTCGTATATGAATTGTTGACAGAACTTCACAATACTAAAGTAATAACAGATATGCAAATATTCCTTGAAATGTTTTTAAGCGATTTATTTCGAATCACATTTAGTGACGGTGAACTACGGCGGTTTACAGGAGGAACCTGCATCGGATCACAGTATCTTCAGTCAAAGATCTCAGTTCCTCAGGTCTAATGAAAACGCTACGATGATTTCAACAAAAGGTCAAGTCAGTGTGTTAGAAAGCGTATTAGAACGCAGCCACACACCTCTGACTATCAGGTTCAGAGCAAAATATTGCTATTTATTGAAGCAAACAAGTCATTAATTAAGCGAGACACTGAGAAACACCGCTGTGATTCTACTAACGTTTAATTATGCAGCTTTTTCATAAAACAACACGGTATTAGAAAACATGGAGATCCTTGGCACATAATTGAATAACCTTTTTCAGAAGGAAACTGGTTAATAGTGTTTGGTTAACATTTTTCTGCGAATTCTCCGTAAGGACGGTTTGAGATCACGACGAAGGCGGCTGTGGGAAATTCGGGGAAACTAAATGAACTTTTTGTGTGAGAAAAACCACAGCATGTTAATCAGACCTTTTGAATTTGAATTGAAAATAAAAGTTAAAAATGAAAATAAAAGTGAACATGTCTATACAAGTCAGAAAAAAATGACAAGGAATATATAGATTCTATATTTTGGCTGTTATTTATTAGTCTTATTATTCATTATTCATTTTTCTATAAGCTCGCACCAGTTTCTGATGCTTTTTAAAATCAGATTATCATTTGATTCTTCAGTTAATTACTTGCATTTAATACAAAAATAAAACTGTAAAATATAACTAGCCATTTCTCTGACGAATGATTTAGTTTTACGAGGAGGTTTTCAGCCCTACACACTCCTCAGCCAATGTTTCTGCTTCATGTTTTATGTGCAGTGTGAAAGCAAACCGAAAGAGCAAATGAACCAAATGAATCACTTTGAATCTGATTCAGATTCAGAAACTTGTTCCTTTTCCCCTTGACATATTTCTGACCAATGAATGAACGTTTTACATGTACGCTTTTACACGTACACTCCTCTCCATCAGCGTGCACTTGATTATATGCAGTGTGAAACCAAACCAAATGAGCCAAATGAATCACTTTGACTCTGATTCAGATTCAGAACCATTTTCCTTGCCATATTTCTGACCAATGAATTAAAATTTTACAAAGATGTTTTTGGACCTACATGCTCCTCAGCTAATGTTTTTGCTTCATGTTTTGCTTAATTATGTGCAGTGTGAAACCAAACCAAAATAGCAAATGAATCAGAAGAATCACTTTGGCTCTGATTCAGATTCAGAGACTTTTTTTTTCCCTTGCCATATTTCTGAACAGTGAATGAATGTTTTATGAGTTTGTTTTCACTTGTACACACCCCTCAGCCAATGTTCATTTGATTGTGTTTAGTTTGAAACCAAACTAAAATAGCGAGCAAAAGGAATCGCTTTGACTCTGATTCAGAACCTTTTATCTCGCCATTTTTCTGACCAACGAATTGAAGTTTTACGAGGATGTTTTAAGACCTCCTCAGCAAATGTTTTTGCTTTCTGTTTTGCTTAATTATGTACAGCGTGAAACCAAACCAAAATAGCAAATGAATCATAAGAATCACTTTGACTCTAATTAAGATTCAGAACATTTTTCTCCCCCCCCACCCTTTTCTATTTCTGAACAATGAATGAACGCTTTGTGACGACATTTTCACTCCTACGTGCCCCTCAGCCAATGTTCGTTTGATTTTGAATCCAAAATAGCAAATGAACAAAATTAATCACTTTGACTCTAATTCAGATTCAGAACCTTTTTCATCTTTGTTCCTTGCCATATTTCTGACCAATGAATGAACGTTTTTATGACGGGGTTTTTAAACCTGCACACCCCTCAGCCAGTGTTTGTTTAATAATGCGCAGTGTGAAACCAAACTTAAATAGAAAATGAATCAAAAGAATCACTTTGACTCTGATTCAGATTCAGAACATTTTTCTTTTTGGCCCGCTCAGCCTTTTCTATTTCTGAACAATGAACGTCTTGTGACGACGTTTTCACTCCTACATGACCCTCAGCCAATGTTCGTTTGATTTTGAATCCAAATGAATCCCTTTGACTCTGATTCAGATTCAGAAACCATTTCTTTTTCTCAGTGTTCAATGAACGAACATTTTTATGACAGGGTTTTCAAACCTTCACACCTCTCAGCGAGTGTTTGTTTAATAATGTGCAGTGTGAAGCCAAACTAAAATAGCAAATGAATCACGAGTCGGGTTCAGCCAGCAGAAGACCAGGTTTCGAAAGTGTACTGAAGTGCAGATTTTATGTTTGAGTATTTGTAATCCGTCTGTCTGCTCGTCTGTTAGCCCTTGATGAACTCTGCTCTCCTGATTATCTGCTCTTTTTAAAATAATAAATGCAGTTATAATCCATAATCATGGCTCTGTGATATGAAGATGAGAGCCACTGATTTATTGTAATGTGTGCTGGATCACCCGTCAGGTTTTCTTTTCCTGAGAGAACGAAGTGTCCTCGGTCTGACTGAGGTGCTTCGATGATCAGTAAACATGCTGGGGTGTGAGAAGCACGGATTTCATCTCATGGGGGAAAAGTTTCATTTCTTTAAATAGCTTTTCAGGACAGAAACACATTTTGAAGGCTTCTGGCTCTTAGCTTTGCTTGGGCTTCACCATTTCTCTCTCTTGTCTCCTTGTTTTTTCTGCCGCGTCCTTTCGTAGAGTCACAGTGCACGCTGTGTGCTGAAGCAGAAGGTGAGTGGGCCTTGCTTTACTTCATTTTAAATTTCACTCATATTGCTAACTCCAGGGAACACTTTCAGCTTTCTGTGTGTGTGTGTGTGTGTTGGAGACATACTCTTGCCCAGAGCCTCTTCAGTTTGACTGGATGATTCCTCCTACCTACCTACCTTTGGTCATCATGCCGCAAATGCGGAATACTAACACACAACGCTGCATCCGAAATCGAGTACCGTACGCTAAACGCTGTAATCACCAAGGACATATTTTTAACATCTTAAAGAACAACACATCATACTTTTTAACCATTCATGGTTACAGTTAATATTGTGGAAGGTTTGCAAAACGAACGAGTTCTATCAGTGATAGCTTTCTCGATCTACATTTCTCGTGAACAGTTGTGACTTCAAAAACAAAACACGGCGGACGATCATGGTGAATGACACAACATGGTAGACGGAAAAACGAATGACAAACAAATATGGTGGACAGCAGAAAAACAAATATGGTAGAGGTGTCAGGGATGGTGCTGTTGAGGCGGATGAATGGAGGTGGAGCGTTTATTTAAAAAACATGCAGGCAGACAGATCCAACACGTCTGGCAAAACCAAAGTCGTAAACAGACAAGGGTCATACGAAGTGCAAATAGAGTATCAGAGAACAGGCGCAAGGCAGAGTGAAAACAAACAGACCAAAGTCAGGATCCACAGAAACTCAACCGAGAATCAAGGCTTGGTATAGATGGACAATATGTACTGCGCATGTACTTCACAAAATCCTTGAGTGTTGGGAGTCTTTTTAAGCGCGCACCGTGATTGTGCTCTGATCAGGCACAGGCGCATGTAATGATTAGGCCTCGTGGCATGCACAGTGTGTTCCGTGTGCGTGGACGAGAGCCGCAGCTCGTGCCGAGCCAAGCTCGAGCGCAGCAGACGTGACAGAAACACCCCACACACCCCCAAAGAGCTCCCTAAAGACCTCCTTAGTCAGCCCCGGGGTGAGGACCTGACTCTGGACAAAGTCTCCACAGAGCTCCACTCTGGCTTGGGGAGGACGTGGCACCGGAACATGGGCTTGGGCAGAGGTTTGGGTTCTGGTTGGGCCTTGAATGGGGGCAAAGACACAGGTGGAGGCTTTGGTTCAGGCTTGGACTTGAACTGGGTCGGGGATGCAGGTGAAGGCTTGGGCATGGGTTTAGACATGAACGTGGGCTCAGGCATAAACATGGACATGGGCTTAGGCATAGACATGGACGTGGGCTCAGGCTTAGACATGGGTCCCAGCAAAGACATGGGCTTGAGTGTGGGTGTCGGTATGGGCATGGACTCAGGTGTTTGCATGGGCTTGGGCATGGACCCTGGCATCAGCATGGACATAGATTCGGGCATGGACTCAAGCGTGTACTCTGGCTTAGACTCTGACCTTGGCATGGAATTGCGTTTGGTTCGAGTGATGACATCCTTGCTGAAGTGAGGTGGTGGAGCAAAGAACTCATCCTCGCTGAAGCCAGGCGACGGAGCAACAGTCTCGTCCTTGCTGAAGCCAGGCGGCGGAGTAACAGACTGGTCCTTACTGAAACCACACAATGGAGTGAAGAGCTTGTCCTCCCTGAAGCCAGGCAGTGGAGTGAAGAGCTTGTCCTTGCTGAAGCCAGGTGGTGGAGCAATGGTCTTGTCCTTGCTGAAGCCAGGTGGTGGAGCAATGGTCTCATCCTTGCTGAAGCAAGGTGGTGGAGCAATGGTCTCGTCCTTGCTGAAGCAAGGTGGTGGAGCAATGGTCTCGTCCTTGCTGAAGCCAGGCAGTGGAGCAACGATATCTTCGAAGCCAGGCAACAGAGTGATGGTCTCGTTCTTGCTGAAATCAGGCGGTGGCGTGAAGAGCTCATACTTGCTGAAGCCAGGTGGCCGAGCAAAGGTCTCGTCCTCTCTGAAGCCAGATGGTGGAGTGATGATATCTTTGAAGCCAGGCGGCGGAGTGGCAGTTTCGTCCTTGCTGAAACCAGGTGGTGGAGCAAAGAGCTTGTCTTCGCTGAAGCCAGGCAGCGGAGCAACCTGAGTGATCAGGGACAGGTGCATGTAATGATTAGTCCTTGTGGCATGCACACCACACTCCGCACTCCTCATGCCAAGCCAAGCTCGAGTGCACATGACATGACAGGAAGACAAAAATAAAACATTGTGGAGGACAGAAAAACAAATATGATGGACAACAGAAAAACAAATACAGCAGACAACAGAAAAATAAATATGACTGATGATAGAAAAACAAATACGGTGGATGAGAGAAAAACAAATATGACGGACAATGGAAAAGCAAATACAGTGGACGACAGAAAAATAAATACGGTGAATGATAGAAACAACATGGTGGAGGACAGAAAAACAAATATGGTAGACAGAAAAATAAATATGACGGATGACAGAAGAACAAATATGGCAGACGGCAGAAAAACAAATGTGACGGACAATGGAAAAACAAACGTAACAGACGATAGCAAAACAAATATGATGGACGACGGAAAAACAAGTATGATGGATGACGGAAAAACAAATGACGGATGATAGAAAAATAAATACGGTGAATGACACAAACAACATAGTGGAGGACAGAAAAACAAATATGGTAGACAACAGAAAAGCAAATAGGACGGATGACAAAAACAAATATGGCGAATGATGGAAAACCAAATATGATGGACGATGGAAAAACAAATATGGCAGACGACATAAAAACAAATATGGCGGATGATGGAAAAACAAATATATCGGGCAACAGAAAAACAAATACGATGGACGACGTGAAAAACAAATATGGCAGACGACATAAAAACAAATAAAGTGGACGACAGAAAAATAAATATGATGGATGAAGGAAAAACAAGTATGGTGGACAACGGAAAAACAAATATGGCGGACGACGGAAAAACAAATATGGCGGACGACGGAAAAACAAATACAGTGAATGACAGAAACAACATGGTGGAGGACAGAAAAATAAATATGGAAAAACAAACATGGAGGACGACAGTTCAGCTCGGCTGTTAGTGATATCATGATTGTGTTTTCCAAACACTATTCAATGCTGAGTCATAAATATTAAATATTACTTATGATTTGAAATCAGACTGGACTCGTTAGATTAGAGGGTTTCAGATCAGACTTGACACAACATTTGATTATCCGGGAAGATAATCGGTTAAGATTAGCGTTAAATCATCACACATTTTGCGATCATTCAGACACGAGATTCGCGACTCGACCTCAAGCCGAATCACAGGAGTGTAATTTACTCAGATGGTCAGGACATTATTTCCCTTCCTGAGACCACGCCCTGCTGCAGTGGGAGTGTTTATCTAGGTAATTAAACATGTCCAGTGTTTTACAGTTTTATATTTTGAGCACATTTCGGAAGTACAGGGTTTCGGACGCAGCGCTGTGTTCCTGCTGCCTGCTGATTGGCTGTGTTCATTACAGGGGGCGGGGCTTCGCTCATTGTTTCACACTCAAATGACTTTCATCACTCATACAGGAAACCGAGTGTGCATGTGCACTGAGCGCTAATGACATTTCCTCCGTCTCTCTCCATCGATCACTCCCTCCTTCACTAGATCTCGCTTTCTCTCGACCATTTTCTCTCTCTCTCTCTTTCTCTCACTTTCTTTCAGTCTTGTTCTCTATGTCTCTCTTTCTGTGCCTGTCTCTCACTCTCTCTGTCATAGTCTCTCTCTCTCATTATTTGTCTCTGTCTTGTGGTTTCTCATTTTGTCACTCTTTTTTACTTCTCTTTCTGTCTCTCTCTCTCATTCTGTCACTTTATTTTAGTCTTGTTCTCTGTCTCTCTTTCTGCCCCCCCTCCCGTCCTCGTCTCTGGCTCGCTCTCATGATTTCTATTTCTCTTTCCATCTGTCTTGCTGTGTCTCATTTTGTCACTTTTTTGTCTTTTTTCTTTCATTCTTTGTTTCTCTGTTTATCTCTGTCTCTCTCATAGTCTGTCTGTCTCCCATTTTTCTGTCTCTCTCTCTCATTTCTGTCTCTCTTTCCATCTGTCTCTGTCTTGTAGTGTCTCATTTTGTCACTCTTTTCTACCTCTCTCTGTTTCTCTTTCTCTCATTCTGTAATTTTATTTTAGTCTCGTGTTCTCTCTCTCATTATTTCTGTCTCTCTCTTCATCTATATCTCTGTTTTCCTCTCATTTTGTCACATTTTGTCTTTTTTCTCTCATGCTTTGTCTCTCTCTCTCATAGTCTGTCTCTTTCCCATTTTTCTGTCTCTCTCTCTCCATTGATCTCTGTCTTACACGCTCTCACTTTGTCACTCTTTTTGTCTCTATTTTGTCCTCATACTTTGTTTCTCTCAATCTGGTTCTCTCTCTCTCATTTCTATCTCTCTGTCTTGTAGTGTCTCATTTTGTCACTCTTTTTTGCCTCTCTCTGTTTCTCTTTCTCTCATTCTGTAATTTTATTTTAGTCTCGTGTTCTCTCTCTCATTATTTCTATCTCTCTCTTCATCTATATCTCTGTTTTGCTCTCATTTTGTCTTTTTTCTCTCATGCTTTGTCTCTGTCTCTCATAGTCTGTCTCTTTCCCATTTTTCTGTCTTCATACTTTGTTTCTCTCTCTCTGGTTCTCTCTCTCTCTCTCTCTCTCTCTCTCTCTCTCTCTCATTTCTATCTCTCTGTCTTGTGGTGTCTCATTTTGTCACTCTTTTTTGTCTCTCTTTCTCTCACGCTGTCATTTTATTTTAGTCTCAAGTTCTCTCTCTCTCATTATTTCTATCTCTTTCCATCTATATCTGTTTTGCTGTGTCTCATTTTGTCACATTTTGTCTTTTTTTTTCCTCTCATGCTTTGTCTCTCTGTCTGTCTCTTTCCCATTTTTCTGTCTCTCTCTCTCCATTGATCTCTGTCTTACACTCTCTCACTTTGTCACTCTTTTTGTCTCTATTTTGTCCTCTCATACTTTCTCTCTCTCTGCAGAGCTTTGTCTCAGTGTGTCATGCTTTGCTGCTTGCTATCTGCTCCTCCGTTTTCTCTAACCTGCACTTTACCCTATAATATTTCGACACTCGTTAGCTGTAAATAAGTTTACAGAAACGACACGCAGTCCCAGATCAGAGAGACCTGAAAACGCCTCTGCGAGAGAATCAATACAAATCCAAAAATAACGACATTCAGAACGAAGTGTTTACATGCGATGTTCCTGCCGGACGTGTCCGGTTTTTTTTAAGGCTGTCTCGCAAACCACTTGCCATACTGTTCCTATAGCGATCCTGATTCTGAAATGCTGTTTAGCGCTGTAGTGGGTGTGGTTTGGGACGCGGTCCGAGTCGTCTTGTTCGTGGCCTGGTCGATGTCTCACATGGGGAATCAGTAGAGCTCATGCTGGTCTGCTTATTGGATTAAAACTTAATCAAATCCACTCCCAGAGCTACCACCATGACCTTAGTGCAACCTCAGGAGGGGGTGTGATGGAAAGTGCTCTCTCTCACAACACACGCACACTATACCACAATAGCACACACTCAACATACACGCCGGCATCAGATTTGTCTTTTTTTTTTTTACCGTCACAGAGACTTTTTAATATAGTGAAGTATTCTGATCCAGTGAACAATTGACACACGGTTCCCTTAACTTTCGTTCGTAATTTTTTACACGTCTCGTCAGTGATAAAACTCACATCCAGACAGCAATAACATCACAGGAAGAGTGGGTTTATAGCAGGTTGTATTTTCTACGAACCTTTTAGTGTCACACGGTTACATGATCATGCTCTGTTCAGAATTTGGCGTCTGAGTGGCTGGAGTAGACAAGAAACCAGGTCTTGTTTCAGTTCTGGGGCGAACCAAAGTTCGATAAACTTTGTTAAATCGATTTCCTTTCACTGAACATAGGAATAAAAAGGTGACGGTCAGGACAAGTGAAAACTCTTACTGCTTGTCCGACTGGACGAGGGGATTAAAGAGTTAACGTCGAGCCCTGATTCGTAAAGTGTAAAATATAGAAGAAGCATGCAGGTTTTTTTTTCCACGACTCGGGAAGTGTTTAATACCTGGAGGAGAGGCATTCATCCAGATTAAACAGAAAATCACAGATGTGTATCTAGACTGAAATGATCAGATCTGTAATCAGATCAGGTTTGTAATTTTGTCGGAGGAAGACGGAGAAAAACAGCGACTCGGGCGATCCTGATAGAAATAAAGTCACAGAACACGAGCTCCTGTAAAATCAGGACTCAGCCCCAGGACCCAGCGAATCCTGTCTGGATAGAGCTGATAGGAAATATTTTTTGGAAACAGTTTGAGTATGAGAGCTGTCCAGTCTTGCACGAAACCCGACTAGGAAGTCAGAGCTCGGAAATTTGACTGATGTCGTTTTCAAACTTAAAAACCCGTACGCCTCCGTGTTCGTCTTTTGTTAGTAACATGTGAGTTAGCTAACCGTGACGAGTGGTGTATGTTTTTCTCCTGGAATCAAACAAAAGAGTGAACTGTGCAGTCAGTGTTCCAGATTTTAAAGCGCCGTTATGTGTGAATGTTGATTGATCTAAAGCAGAAACTTGCATTTACGTTAATAACTCCTCTAAAGTGAAGCCGTTTTCTGCTTTGTCGATGAGACGTCTCTTGGGTTGATGAGACCGCGGTGAGTGACGCTGTCATGGCCGCCGCACAGTGACCCGAGTTGCTTGTTAGGACTTTGCAGAAACTTTGTGTCAGTCTGAAAGAGAGAGACTTTTCCCTCTGATTGTCTTCATGTTCCGCGTAGAGGAGTGTGTGTTTCTCTCTCAATCCCCGCACTGCCACACGTAGGCTTTTTAATCTTTCCGGGGACGGTTTTTGGCTCCACGCAGAGAACAAACAAAGCTAAAAGCCGCCTCCAGGACGTTTCTTTTGACATATCAGGAAAATAGCAGGCAGTGAACAGAATAAATGGAGAGGGGCAATTAAAGCAGAATCTCTGTTCTTTGTGAGATAAATAAATATGTCTTCTGTGTTTCAGCCTGAGAGACAGTTTCTCAATCTTTTTAGATACAGAGACAGAACGTCGTGTGTGTGCGAGATAACGCATCAGACAGCTTGAGTCAGGGGAGTGTGTGAGAAGATGGAAGCATCACACCCCTTGGGTAATCACAAGCAGGAGGGAGAGAGAGACAGACAGACAGAGAGAAAGCCAGAGAGACAGATAAACAGGTAGAGAGAGACAGACAGACAGAGAGAGATAGGCAGACAGATAGACAGGCAGAAAGAAACAGATAGACAGACAGAGGGAGAGAGAGAGAGAGATAAACAGACAGAGAGAGAGACAGACAGACAGACAGACAGAGAAATCAGAATCAGAATTACATTTATTAATCCCTGGAGGGAAATTCAAAAAAAGAGACAGACAGACAGAGCGAGAGAGACAAACAGAGAGAGAGAGAGAGAGACAGAGAGAGCGAGATACAGACAGACAGACAGAGAAAGAGAGAGAGCGTGAGATACAGACAGACAGAGACAGACAGACAGAGAAATCAGAATCAGAATTACTTTATTAATCCCCGGAGGGAAATTCAAAAAAAGAGACAGACAGAGAGACAGATAAACAGGTAGAGAGAGACAGACAGACAGAGAGAGATAGGCAGACAGATAGACAGGCAGAAAGAA
>JAODOF010000003.1:4017406-4027832 GCA_027576175.1 Sciades proops | reverse complement strand
AAAACTCGCTTTCGCTGTGAACACTGTCGTTATCGCTATCCATGCTGTAAAATTAATGCTATTCTCCTGAGAAATGCGAAAATAAATGTTGACAAAAATTGCTACTATGTTTGTTGCTGTTGTGAACAAGCGAGTCGCCAGAGGTCCGTAACCGGGGTCCGTAACCGGGGTCCGTATCGTAGGATACGGACCCGCTCGCCAGCCAATCAGAGCGCAGGATTTGATGGAACCCGGACTGCGAAAAAAATAAAGACATTTATTTCACATTTGTGGAACGCAACGACTGTTTATAGCTGCTGTAAAGGAAGTGATAACTTGCAAGGAACTCTTGTTTCATGGACGTTCTGCAACCTTTAACTACAAATGAATAAAAAAGTAATCATCACTGCTGTGGTATAAGAGGAATAAAGCATTTCATGACGTGCTGTTATAGGAAATTAATCAACTTCAGGATGATGAGCATAACTCTGCTTCAGCACGCCACCGAGTCGCTGATTATTTTTCCATAATAGCACAACACAGAGTGTTTTATTCCTTACATAATAGGTATATACACCAATCAGCCATAAAATCAAAACAATTGGCAGTTGAAGTGAATAACACTGATTATTTCATTACAGTGGCACCTGTTAAGGGGTGGGATATATCAGACAGCAAGAGAACAGTCAGTTCTTGAAGTTGATGTGTTGGAAGCAGGAAAAACGGGCAAGTGTAAGGATCTGAGTGACTTTTGCAAATTGTGATGGTGAGATGACTGGGTCTGACTGAGCATCTCCGAAATGGCACATCTTGTGTGTGGGGTGTTCTCGGTATGCAGTGGTTAGTACCGAACAAAAGTGGTCCAAGGATCCAAAGGACAACCGGTGAACCAGCGACAGAGTCATGGGCGGCCAAGGTTCATTGATTTGCATGGAGCACAAAAGCTAGCCCATATGGTCCGATCCAGAAGAACAGAAGAGCTCCTGTAGCACAGATTGCTGAAAAAGTTCATGCTGGCTAAAACAGAAAGGTGCCATGAGCCTTCGACGCCCATGACCCTGTCACCAGTTCACCGGTTGTCCTTTGGATCCTTGGGCCACTTTTAGTAGGCGTTAACCACTGCATACCAGAAGCACCCCACAAATAAGATGTGCCATTTTGGAGATGCTCAAACCCAGTCATCTAGCCATCACAATTTGTCACCTTACACTTGCCTGTTTTTCCTGCTTCCAACACATCAACTTCAAGAACTGACCGTTCTTTTGCTGCCTGATATATCCCACCTCACTGTAACAACATGCTCAATGTAATTCACTTTACCAGTGTCAGTGTTTTTAATTTTATGGTTGATCGGTGTAGGTACATATGTATGTCCTGAACCCTATCCTTAATCCCAGGGCTAAATTTGTGCTAGTCCAGCCATTTTGGAAATTTTCTGCATGTTCTTGCTGTTGTGAGTTGATTCAGTCATGATTTGAAACAAATAGTAGATTTATGTGGCTTAGAATGCCATGCTAGTCCGAATCTGTGAAATGTATATCTGCTTCATTGTGCATTCAGAGCAAACATGAGAACTAGTCTAGAGCATCAGACATAGTAACAGTTTTAGTCAAGGGTGGACAAATCTGTATCCAGGGAACCCAGGACAAACAGATTTCATTTGTTTTGTAGTTGCCTGGTAGACAAGTATGTCTCCAAACAAGTTCCCGACTCCTAATTGACTTTCTCAACAACAACAACAACAAAAAAGTACAAATGTTTAAACAGAAAAGTCTTTCACAATGCTGTAACTTTAGCAAGTGCTTCCCAGTTTCACCACCCGCCGCACTACACACATCAAACAAGACGATCTGGTTGAACGTTTTCTTCTCGGTGGATCAATTAGCATGTACGAATGGCAGTGATGATTTCAGAATAAGGAACAGCCATGCGTGTAGAAACCAAGCCAAAGGAAATGCTGCACAAATCCGTCGTATAGCCAGAAACTTGCGATGTGAGGAGAAAACAATGCGAAAAAGGTGACTTGCTGAGGTCTTGTTGAGGGCATTCTTCTCGAAACTTTATGGACGTTGTAATATTTTCTTAGCTATAACTTCTTAGCCTCGTCAGTTTCAAGGCAACCAATGCATTGGCCTGGGAAATTTCACTTGCTCGTGGATTTATGATTTGTCCACCCCTGTTTAGGGCACATCATGTTTAGAGTTATTATAGTGGATACGACACAAGTGTGCTTATTTGTCTCCTATTGGTATCGGTATCTTATTTATGTAGGGGTGCATGTGTGTATTATGTACTGTGTTTGGCATGGCATGGATGCATGTAATCTGCTTATGAGCAAAGTGACTGTTCTGTCTACCAAAAAATAAATAATACCAAGCAAAAAAAAAAAAAATCCCACAAACCAGGTAAGTTCTGGTGTGCCTTAGAGAGTTAGGCAATGAACCCTATTGAATTCAGACTCTCAGAGGAAAACAAGTAAAGCAGAAAAGGCTGAAAAGTGAAACATCCAATCCAATGATAATTTCCTTTTCCAATCAGTGTCCTTGCATTATTACACTGTGTACATTGTTTTAAGATATCAAATTTTAGATCTCCACTTTGCCCTATTTTCTGGCTAACTCACGGAGGGGTTGAAAAGCGATGAGCTGGAATATGATGCGATCTGGAAATGCTGCCTGGTTCAATGCTTCTCACTCAGTGGGCTTCGTATTCTCTCATTCTCCCGGATTCTGTAGTTTGTTTCCATTCCCTTTATCTACCTTATCTACTTTTCTCTCATTATTTTTCTTCCTGTGATGTGCAGCTGTTTTCAAAACCATGTCAGTGTTGAGTTCTCTCTCCCACAGGGCCTGTGACTGGTACAGCTCTTGAATGTCTTGAGTTTTCAGAGACTGTTAATAATGAATGGTGTAAAAAAAACAAAAAAAAACAATCGAATGGCAAACAATCTTGGAGGAAAAAAATATGAGCATCGTTATGAGACACTCAGATACAGGTGGCGTCCAGTTTTTTTGGCCGTTTAGGAAACAGGGCTAGGGACAGCTGGAGAGACTTTCAGTATGTTTACACTGCCTTCTCACTGAAATATATTTGCTTAAATACTTTTGGTAACTGAACTATATCAGCTCTCCCACCAAACCTTGACTTTGTGTGTCAAGAGAACCCTCCATGGTTCCACTTACTTGGTTATTCCTGGTCAGATTTTTTTAAAGGGTCTGTGTGGGCCTTTCATATTCAATAGGGTTCATACCTGCTCTTCTGAGACACACAGAGAGATTAGGTTGAAAGCTTTGCTCGCATTTGCCTCTTTTCAATGCACAAAACATAGGGCTTCTGCTAGTCGGATGAGGGATGAGGGACTGATTTGATTATGCTCACAGAGATGTGGTTGTTATTATTCTCGCCAGGTTTCCCCTGAGGTAGAACTCTCTGTTTTGTGCTTTGAGACATGGGAAAAGTACATGCAAATAAATGTTTGAGTGAGAAGGCAGAGTAACAGCATGAAACAAACCCACAATAATGTGAGTCAAAATAAGCCCATTGCCTGTAATAACTCAACATTAGCATCAACCATCACATGCGGAAGCAATAGCAACCATAATGCCATTTTGTTGCACATCAAAAGAAGTAGACTCAATTTGCATTATTTGGCAGTTCCTAGAACTGTCTAAGGTATAAAATGTACTATTATTCCAACGGTGGATGTTTTGGATAAATGTAATGATATATAATTTTGAACAATTCGTATACAGACAAACAATGGTAAGAAACCTTTGTTTTCACACAAAGGTAGCAAGAGGGAATAGTTAATCTCGTGTAATTTGGCTCACATGTGTTTGTTTCAGGCTTTGTAGTAAAGCCAATAGTGAGCATCACAGTGTCTCTAGCTGTCCCGACCTGTAGGAACGTTATATACTCTCCCGCTTGTTTGTTTGTCTTCCAGAGGGGAATGAAGTGCTCGAGGGCACTGGTTTACTTAATGAGGATAATTTTTTCAACAAGGAGACAGACATGACTTCCATGACCCAGAGGGATCTGAGCCATCCAAGCAGAGAAAGTGAATCACGAAGCCTGTACAGTAATCGTTCTTCTACAACATTTCCCTCACTGTCCCCACACAAGACCAGCGTCCCTGTTAGGCCACGACCTGTTCCATCAAGCGTACAGGAGACAGCAGACCTTGCCCTTGCAATCAGCCAGCAGTGGAGGGAGGATGTGTCAGCCATGCGAAAGGAACTAGCCGAGCTCAGACGGGACCTGTGCACAGAGCTTCGAGCCTTTAACAGCAACTTTTCTACTTTTGCACAACGCTACAACACCTGGTCTCCAAACTGGGCAAAGAAAACCCAAACTCCTTCTGGTCATGTATCTGTCAGTACCCAGGCTGGGAGCAAGACTTTGGTGCGACAGAACACAGCAGATGCAGCAGTGAACTGCCCTTCACCCATTGATCCAAATGTTTTATCCATGCATCCCCCAGATCCAAAGGCTTTAGATAAAAATGTCCTGCATGTCTCAACATCCAGACCTTTATTCCAGACAGATCCAAATTCACAGTTGGCAGAACTTGATGATCCAACTTATGCCAACTTGACTCCTCCAGAACCTGTGGACCTGTCATTGCTAAGCTGGCCTGAACTGGATCCCGATCCAATGACTCCACCTGATCCTCCAGAACTAGAACTACCTTTAGACACTAGGTATTTTTCAAAAGTTTTGACTTCTGAAAGGGTAGACTCGATTGTGCTAGATTTTACAAAGCTAGAATCTGTAAACCTGGCAAACTTGCACTGGCCAAAATTGGATCCAGACAATATTAGTCCACCAGATTCATCATCACCTCAAGAGTCTTTTGATACATCCATACAACATCCTTTCATTCAAGACCCTTTAGAAGAAGTTGAACCATGTCTACTATCTTCAGTTCTTCATGTAGCAACAGAGCAGCAGCAGCATTCAACTCAAACTTCTGTCAGCCCAATTGTGCTGCTAGAGCCAACTGAAGAAAACTCAGATCACAACATAGAAGACTATACTGTTCTGGAACCAGGTGACTGTCTTGTGCTGAGTCCATTGACACCAGAATCAATGGATCTTAATGATTTGAAATGGCCAAGTTTAGAATCCTTGGACCCCGAGTTGCCTAGTCCAGGGTTTGCAGATCTTCCAGACCCTCCAACCCCAGAAGCAGCTGATTCTGATGAACCTGCTGACCACACAGCTGAAGATCCACCTTTCCCAGAACTACTGGACACCATTTTCTTACAGCCAGCAACTCCAGAACCAGCATATGTAGATGTGTCAAATCCTCAGAGTCCAGAACCTATGTCTCCAGCACTTCAGAGTTCAGCAACATTTGAGCCAGAGGCTCATCCTGTTGTTTTGTGGTCAAAGAGAGAAACTATGGATCTTCATCAATCAGACTCCCCACGAAAAGAACCTCTAAATATAAGAACTCCGAGCTGGTCAGAAATGGATCCTGAAATTATTAGCCCGTCAGAACCAACCTACATGGAATCAAGTGTTGCCTACTTGACTCAACTGCCCCCTCTTGAGAGTGCTTCAGTGACACTTCCTGAACCTTTTTCTCAACAACTAGATGACCAGTACCCTGAAGAATCAGACGACCAAGTTACAGAGTACCCACTCAAACCAGATGCCCTTGACTCTGCTACAATTGACCTCCTAGAGTCAGAGGCAATATTTTCAGCCATCCTGTGTTCAGTGGAACCAGATGATCCTGAATTTGAGACTCTAACTATGGAAGAGACACTGGACATAGTGGATCAAGGTAACAGTTCTCCTGCAACTATAGACCCAGCGACTGTGCACCCATTTAACTTGTCCCTTTTAGAACTTCAGGCTGCCTTAGATGTATCAAAGAGAGAAACAACCGATAACGGGTCACCAAGAGGAACCATGGCCAGCAGCCCGTCTCCGTCTTGCAGAGATTTCCTTTGGATTAGATGGCAACGAAGGTTACGGGGACGGATGCCCATATCCAGGAGTGCCAGTATGGAGATCTACCATAAGACATACTCCAATAACTCAGAGATGTCTTATATGTCTCTGTCTATTTGAGTAACTTGAAGCCACATGTGGTGCATCCATCACAGGATTTCTAAAAATCAAAGGACAAAGAAAAAGTGTGTAGTAACAAATCAAAATGTTTACAAGGTTTGTCTGTTCTTTGTAAGAGTGCAAATGGGTGAATGGAAAACAGAATGAAAGAGGAGAGAGAGAGTTGGCCAAGAAGCCATTAGGGAGGTTTTAGGCTATAAGTGATCCTTTATTCAGAGCTGATGAGCCCCAATGAGAGGTCGTAGCTAAAAGCAGCTTGATGCTCGCACCCGTATCGCATTAGCGTCCCTGGGATACTCAGCGCTTATTTAACACTGAGCAGCAATGACTCATCCATGAACCAAAGTCTCAATTCCACGAAAAACTGCTTCTCGACATTACTTTACAGTCTGCTTGGTTTGGCCATTCCTTCTGGAAAATACATTTCGGTAGATACTGTGATTGCATTGGCTGTGGACAGGACAATTTCTTGGTGAGAAATTCTCAAGAGTTTCTTTGAGAGCTTCTTTCTTTGATAATCTAAGACTTTTAGAGCTGTTTTTTGGTGTTGAAACATTGACTCATGCTGCAGAAATGGAATGTAAAAGTAAAACAAAAAAAAAAGAATAATAATAATAATAATAATGCCTCTCATCCAAATGGGTTTTAAAAAAGGATGAGAACTGAACATTGACCAAAGACTGCTCAAGGGATCTCTTTGATATATTTTGTGGGTTTTGATCATCCTCTTCTCTGAATGTGGACTAATGGTGGTTACGTTCAGATTCAACAGAAGTCAGAGTGATTAAAAAAAGTATTAAGAAATGTATGAAATGATGTTCCAGGTAATTCAAATACAAGTCTTCAAAGCCAAAGCCTTGCTGTGAAACAAGCAAGCGGGTTTAGTACTGTGAAACTTTTGAAGACGCATTGGGTTGAACAGCTGCAGTTTGCACAGTTAAATGTAACCTTCTGAATGCATTCTGTATTTTATTGTTCCATACACACATACATATATATATATACATATATACAATCAGACGTATATACTGTACATACATGGGATGAATAATACTGAAATGGTGGTTGAATCCTGCTCCATAGATTATCATTTTTATATAAATATAGATATTCCTTGATTTATTGTGAATATACAGTTGAATGTATACTGTGGGGTTTTTTTTTCTTTTCCTGTAATGACCGAAGTAATATATGACTGTCAGTAGGTATGGAAAGAGGAAATATTAAGTTTTACATCAAAATAAGGGCCACCAATTTGTCTTATTCATGCTGGAATATAAAATAGGGCAAAAAAACAAACAAACAATGGGCAAAACTCTACTAACCGTCGAAGATAAAAAGAAGAAAAACACTGTTGATAACCATAAGTAATATGAGAAGTTGGTAATGTTGCTTGTGGTAGAATTTAATCAGTGTGTATTTAGCTCGTCTGTCGGTAAGGTCCGTCATCCGTCGTCCACAATTCACTCAAATCGTATCTCCTCCGTCAGGATTTCCGTTCCGATCGTTTTGTTTGAAAGAACTCATCACTCCGCACAAAACTTGGTTGTTGTTTTGTCAATTTTTTTTTGCTAATGAATTTGTAATTAGGCCAAATTAACATATTTTCCAGGCCTCTCGCTAGAATTGTATCTCCTCGCTCAGTTATCATCCGATTCCAGTTCTGATCGATGTTTTGCGTCGATCTTCCCTCGAGGAACAAAACTTGGTCGTTTGTTTGTCGATTTTCCTGTTGTAAACAATTTGTCGTGGAGGTTAGTCCTTTCTCACATTGTTACATTTCAGTTCTGTTTGTTGTTTTGATGGCAGACCAGACGATCTACTACGCCCTTGACATTCTGGTTTTCTGTTCAAACTCCACACTAGTAAGTATTGGCGTAACAATCAAATGATTTGGTTGATCTAAAAGGCAAAGATTAAAATAAACCTCGGCAACAGTCAGAAATCTATTATTACTGATTAGCATTGTTTATGAAGCTATTTTAAAGCGATTTTTAAAAAGGACAGACAATAGACAACAAAAAATCTTTTTTTTTTTTAACTGATGTCCAAATGAACAGACTAGCAAGGTAATTTGCTCATAGCGCTGATATTTCAAATAGTCTTTCTCTACATCATAATAATTTGTGAATTAACAGTAGATCTACCCCAGATTCCAACTGGAGGATACGAAACAATATCGTATCGTGTTATATCAGATTCAGTCGTATCATCAAATATCGAATCACTGCCTGAAGAATCTAAATTGCATCGTATTTTGTGGAAAGCTGAGGTTTCCTACATCCCTACTTGTTCGGTATTTCGAAAATTCTGAAATGACATGGATAAATTCTTTGGTTTGAGTTATTTGTCAGACAGAAAGGATGTGTTTACACTTATTGTAAGTTAGCCAGCCACCTAATTAACAATGAAAACATGTCTTGCAGTGAGAAAGTCGGTACTTTAGCGTAAAATTTCAAACAGGTTCAGTTCACCTTAAATCTGCTCTCTGTTAAAGGACACCCTTTATCTTTAATGAGTTACTCTTAAAGCAGTATAAAAACTATACAAAGAGGTGAAACTAAATAAGTAAATAAACAGATATATGTACAAATAAATTATTATTTGGAATATATGGAATATATTATTCTAGAAATAGTGGGAAATATACAATGCAATAATCTATATAATGTACAAGATATATACGATAATAAGTAGTCAGTCAAAATTTATAAAATAAGTAGAATATAGCTTTTGGAATTAAAAAATATATATATTTTACGGTTGCAGAGATAGTGATTTTTCTCAAAATAAATCGCGAGTGACCCCCATCACCCCCACCTCTACCTAACGTTGTAGCACAAAACAGAAAGGATCTACATGGTCCTAATTGGTACTGTTAGAACCAGAAAAGGTTGTAGTTTTATGAGCAGTTTAGTTTCGGAGGTTAACCCTAACAAAATTCTTGGTACATGCACACGATGCATATGGCACAACGCGTCACTCACTTCTGCCTGCTCCTGCGCTGAATGTGAAGTACCTAGAGAAGGTGGTAAAAAAAAAAAAAAGGAACATATTTAAGTTTCTTTTTTTCCCCGACATTAAAATAACTCAAATTAATTCATAAAGATTTGAGGAAAAAAGTTTTTGTCCAACAGATCTACAGTCCATTGGCCTTCTTCAAATGTCGTGTCTGGTTTCATCGGTTTATGGACTATTAAAATAAATAATTCATTCTGTTAAAATTCCAAGAATGGTACAGATTAATATGTGGTTAAAGTGTATTCATAAATGAGTTAATTTGCCCAAATTGGAACAAAGTAAATGGCCAAAAATATCCAGAATTGGATGTGGACTCAAGCCCAGTCCTGGTAGCTCATGCCCTCATTTGACGCCACTTAATATTTCCCCTTTGCTGCAACTCTTGGGTTTTCTGGCAAGTAATAAAAAGTGGGTTAAATGCACACATTTAGACTGAACCCACCGGTGCTGTGAAGTACAGTAAAACACTGTACAGTAGCGTTAAAAAAGAAAAAAAAGAACAAAAAGAGAAAAATATTCTTGCTTGCTCATTGCGCCATAACACCATAATGAATCTTAACATGTTTCATAAGGCAGGAAGTATCGGACTGAGCCGTACGGGTAATTTATCGCATGGGAATTTAGAAAGTGTATATTTTTTAAAAAAACTGAGAGACTATTTTGTTGTAGTTGCATATCCATGCATAGTAGATGTCATGCCATATTTTCCAGACCATAAGACACTTCAAAGTATAAGAACCTGATATTACGATACATTGTAGTGGTTGGGTTTCATCTGGTTTCATGCAATTAAAGCTGGAAGAAGTTCTTAATCCAAAGTTTCCTAATTTTTCATATGAATTAAGTAGCACAAATTGTTTTGGGTGTTAGCCGATTCATCAGTTTACATTACATTACATCACATAAACAGAAAT
The DNA here is from genome assembly GCA_027576175.1 of Sciades proops. Classification (NCBI taxonomy): domain Eukaryota; kingdom Metazoa; phylum Chordata; class Actinopteri; order Siluriformes; family Ariidae; genus Sciades; species Sciades proops. The sequence continues at coordinate 4,017,837 of JAODOF010000003.1, read as the reverse complement.
ATGCAGTACCGGATGTACAGTTGAATTCAGCGTTTGAGGGTTTGGTTGAAGACTGGGTCTTACTCAAGCAGCAGCTTCAAAGTACCTTTCCAATCAGTCACTTGGAGTCTTAATGACTAAAACACCAATCAGCACTTAGCACTGACTGATAACTGAGCTGATCCACAAAGAAAAGAGGAAGGACATCCCTCCCACCAATACCCGTTTTCGACCAACAGGGAACGGGTTCTTGAACTGGTTCCGTTCAGGATTCTTTAGAACCTTGTTGCCAGCTAGTGAACTGGCCCACGTTTTCACCAGTTTTTAATGAAACCATTGTAATCAAGAATGTGTCATGGACAGAGGGTGTGGCACAATTTACAACAAGAGTAAACAGAAGGCGCAAGATGGCGGTGCCAGTGTTGTACTTGAGTCACTAAAACTTGAGTCAA
>JAODOF010000003.1:3944756-3955059 GCA_027576175.1 Sciades proops | reverse complement strand
GGGCCTCGCTCAGTACTTTCAAGACCTCGGTCACGGTATTTCACCATACGGACCTCCCAGCTGGTAAATAACATATACAGTATGTATGTAACTCGTGAAGAAATTGATGAGCGAGTTGTTTTGATAAATTTGCGGACTTTTTGTTTGTCAGTGTGTCGATATAATAAAAAGAAAATCACATGTTGGCTTGAAGATATGAAGTTTATCATCTCGTGTTGAAAAACTTGCATTCTTCAGACGAAATACATCACGGATCTGAGTGACATATTTAAATAATATTGGCTGGCGTTGAGTGGGATATCAGATATAGTCCATTCAGCTAGCATGATACTGAACGAGTCGAAGACGAGTTTTGAAACATCAAAACACACAAGTACACTCTAGAGTGGAGTGTTCACTAGCGACCAGCTGTCAGTTACAAAGCGATGGACAACGACCAAATCACTTTCTTTCTACGTGGACGACCCTTTACTGTTTTCCGATTTGGAAACCTCAAGCTACAGCTTTAATACACTTTAAAAGGGATTGTGTGTATGTGTATCTTGCCAATATGTTCATTTAATAAATTAATTTAGTGCACATATCATCATCACGGCTGCCATGATGATGCCTGATCCATGACTGCTGCTTCAAAACTCTCAGATTTGAAACAATGGGCTGCTGATTCACTCTCTGTGCTACCAAAAGCTTAAAGTCTAATCACGACCACGGCCATTTTAGGACTAGCGCTAACTTGGCTAATTTGTAGCGCCATTAGCTTTTCAGAGTCTCCAGCAAAAATGAGCCCGCCGTCTGTAACAGGTTATAATTGATCCTTAAAAATCTGTTTAATTGAAATCCTCTAATCATTAAGTATGCAAAACTTTCAAAACCACAGTATGAATGAGCTCATTCAGGAAAGTATGCAGGCTAGTGCTAATGCTAGCTTATGTTTATATTGTCTATGCATGTACTTATAGAATAAACAAAATAGTTGAACAGAATAGTTGAAGAAACCGCTCATATCCTATGTATAAGATTGGCGTGAAAACAGAAAATGGGAATCAAACCTAACTGTATAAAGCACTTCGCAAAATCTAAGCTACGTTTTCTTTCTTCCTGTCACAAGTCCAGTTCGTCCTCCTTCAGATCTCCGTGTTCTTGAGAAAACAATGAGGTTGGAGTACAAAATTTAGTGGTGTGGAAAAGGCTTGTAAAAGTTGCTTGTGATTTGGGTCGTGGTTTACCTCGCAGTGGAACAGCTGGAAAAACATCTGTGAAAGATGTACACTTTGTATGTTGTGTTTGCGCTCAAGTGTGACACACAGTAAATGATCCTGGGAGACTTGTGACATTAAAAAACAAACAAACAAACAAACAAACGAAATAAGTGTTCTGTTGTTGTTCTGATGAAGCAAGATAGACTACCTAAAATGGAAAACTTTGTCGCCATGGTGACGCTTGCTAAGGTAAGAGCAGGGTTATTACGGGGTTGACGGCATGGCGGAGATGAGTACTGTATTTATTATTATTGTTCTTTTTTATTATTTATGTCAATGAGTCAATCAATCAATCGGTGGTATTTGTGGTGATTGTTTGAAAAGTGTCCGATGGAAGAAAAATCGTTCAGTCAAGACACTGAGTGAGTTTCTACTATGAGGTAGGTCCAGAAAAGTATTTTTTCCCCAAGTATTACTGGGGCACTTCTGCTCCCAAACCCCAGCTTATCAATTTCGTTCTTGTTCGGTCATCAACTCAGTTGATTGGACTCAAACGCCATTGCATGACTTATAAACTCCGCCCCCTAGCACCGTTCCTGTTGCTATAAATAAACTCCACCCCTAGCACCGTTACGATCACTAAAGTGCAAACTAGCCTATGGTATTTGTCCAAAGATCTCAAACACAAGTTTGCTAACATGTTTGGATTGTTGCGTAATTCCAAATGCTATCCTAGGTAACGTTAGCTTAGCTACAAACTTCCAGCCCTCTCTTCATTCACTGTAGTTTTTACAAAACTATCTAAACAACTAACTCTCACTAGTTTGTTTGGATTTTTTTTTTACTCCGTCGTGTTTTGAAGGCTGGAACCTCTACATCACCTTCACTGCCCATGTCAAGCATTACTGCTCAGTCTTTGATTAGATATTTTTAGATTATGAATTTTGGGGTGCGACGGAGGTGGAGCACCTGAAGTAGCACTGAAGGGAGGTGCGGATTTGTTTGGCTGCTGGATTCAAATATCAACAATCTTTCTCCAGAACCGTGAAGCCCATCTTTAACGTTGTCGAAGGTCAGCAAACGCACTTACTCATTGCTTCACCGGCCTCTTTTTTCTCTCTCTTGAACTTAGTAAGACAAAAAAAAATGCAGCTTGTCATGTGACAGAGAAACGTAACGCCTCCTGTCCTGAAGATGTCTGAACTAGCTTTACATCGGACACTGGAGACTCCTTTCAAAGATGTTTAAAATAAACATCCAGAAAACAAGGATATCAAGGATTGCTGATCTCGTAGTAGAACAACCGCATTAATATAAACCTGTGATTTGAATTATAGTCAGAATAACTCTCAAAGGTGATGTCGTACAAAATTATTCAACACTTTTAACATTGGAGGAGGCCCCGGGGAAGACCCAGGACACGCTGGAGGGACTATGTCTCTCGGCTGGCCCGGGAACGCCTCGGTGTTCTTCCCGAGGAGCTGGCCGAGGTGTCTGGGGAGAGGGAAGTTTGGGCTTCCATGCTCAGACTGCTGCCTCCGTGACCCGGCCGTGGATAAGCGGAAGAAGATGAGATGAGATGAGATGAGAGACTTTTAACATTGATCAATCAGGATGGAGAAGAATTCAACAGTGCTGTAGTATAATTTCTGAATATCCTGGATGAACGAACTAATCAGTGTGTTCCTGATCGTTGGAGTCCAGAACCTCTTACTGAATTCTGCTTGGTATGCTGCTCACTCATCGATTTCTTACTGGTTTAATAACCACATGACCTCAGCTGTCACCAAAAAGTTTTAATACACCAAAGCCTGAGGTCTCTGTTCTTGGTTTATTAATTCCTCTTCCTTGAGCTTTGTCTCTGCATGCCCAGGCTAAACCTGGCTTTGCCGCTGGACCTCTGGATATTTATACACCCGGCTCTGGGGTTCTGCTTCTGGGTTTTAATATTCTCATGTCTCTGAGTTATAAGAGACTGATAAGAGACAGTAGCGAGAGGAATTTTGAGAATGTTCTCTGCAGAAAATGAAAATGTTCTTATCGGAAAGTGCTGAGAGCTGAAATCTGCCAGGAGAGCGTGTAGAAGCCTGACCGGCTGTGTACTTGACGACATATATAAGAGGAGAAGGGAAACTGGTTGTTGAATTTTGTCCTGGATAATCCTTCAGGTTTTTTTTTTTCCCCCTCAGGAATTGATGATGTGATGGCAAAGTTCGCTTGCTTACTTGCTCCACTTTATAACAACATAGAAAAATTTATTTATATACTATCTTTTGTGATCCTGTGCCTGGCATGGTCGTTATCTGTACAGAATAATTCAAACTATGTTTGCACTTTCCGTTATTTAAATAAGTGCTATGAACATTATGGAATTCAGCCAATCTAAGTAATTCTAAGTGAATTACTAATTCGATGCATATACTCACCACGGTTGTAAAGAGTGATTATATGAGTTACTATATCCTTCCTGGCAAAAAAGCTCGAACCACGAATCTGTTCATTTTCCTCGGACCTCTTATCAACAAAGCATTTGTTTCCACCCACAGAACTGTCACTCACTCACTCACTCTCTCGATGATGTTTTTTGTTTTCTGCACCATTCTGTGTAAACTCTAGAGACTGTTGTGTGTGAAAACCCCAGAAGATCAGAAGTTTCTGAAATACTCAAACCAGCAGTCCGTCTGGCTCAAACCAACACCCATGCTACAGTGAAAGAAGGTCACAGAAAAATTGAGATCACAATTTTTCCCAGTCTGATGTGTGAACATTAACTGAAGCTCCTGATTTGTATCTGCGTGATTTGATGCATCGTGCTGCTGTCAAGGGATCGGCTGATTAGAGAACTGCAGAAAACGGCAGGTGGATGTAGGGGTGTTCCTAATAAAGTGGCCGGCGAGTGTAATCAAGACCTTCTGACCGATCGGAATCGTGGAATGATTAAAAATCATACACACCGTCGGTGTCTCTGCTGTACATTTGTATCTTTTCTCATGAGAAAACATCTCCAGGATGGAATGGAGTGCACAGTGGTGTGTGTGTGTGTGTGTGTGTGTGTGTGTGTGTGTGCTTTGTTTTCTGTGTGTCTGTTTCATCACTTTCTTTCTCTGTATCGCTCATCTCCTCTGTTTTCATAGTAAATCAAAGTGTGCTTTCAGGAGCTCTGTTGCTTCAATTGCTCCCATTAATCATTCCACTACGATTTGTAAAAGGTGTGTGTGTGTGTGTGTGTGTGTGTGTGTGTGTGTGTGTGTGTGTGTGTGTGTGTGTGTTCAGGTGTGTGGTCCCTGAGCCAATAACTTCCTCCGTCCAGACTCGGTAAAAGCCTGCAGCCTTTTTTTCACTAATCTGAGAGAAGAGAGTCACTGATCCCTGAGAGTACTGACTGATCCTGGATCAGCTATACTGAGGATGAGGATAATTTAATCCTCGATTAACAGTGATGAAGATTATCGCTGTTGTGATTAGCTACTGATGTTCAGTAAGGTAAAAGGAGGTTTGGGAGCATGCCGGTTAGATGCGGTTACTGATCTGAGATCAGCTGCTCTAAAACCGCTCTCTAGTGCTGTGACAGGAATCACTGATCACAGATCAGTTATAATAAAGATAGCAATGCTGTTGCTAGTTAGATACAATCACTGATCTTGGATCCTGTTCGACCCTCACTGATCTCAGATCAGCTATTACTATTCTTATGCTAGTTAGACACAGATCTCGGGTCAGTTATAAAGACGGAAATGCTATTTATTACTCATGCTAGCTGAACATTGTCACTGATTTCGGGTCAGTTATAAAAAAAAGAAATAAAGAAATCTTTTTGCTCATGCTATTGAGATACCATCACTGAAGGACGGCAGTGCTAATGCTAATGCTCTTATTATTTATTAGTTAACACTGCCGCTGATCTCAGATCAGTTATTACAAGGACACCTATGGTATTTATTAGTCACAGTATTTATTTAGACACAATTCCTGATTTCTGATCAGTTCTAGCAGGGCCGCGGTGCTAATGCTCGTGCTAGTTACACACAGTCACTGATCTCAGATCAGTAATTACAAAAAAAAAAAAAGATGATGCTATTTGTTGTTCATAGTAGTTAGACAGTCACAGATCTCAGATCAGTTTTTGCATGGACGACCATGCTATTTATTGTTCATGTTAGACACTCACTGATCTCGGATCAGTTATAAAGCTGGAAATGCTATTTATTACTCATTTACTCATGCTAGCTGAACACTGTCACTGATCTCAGGTCAGTTCGACATGATCACTGAAGGATGGCAGTGTTAGTGCGAACACTGATGTTCATACAATATTAGTTAACACTGTTACTGATCTCAGATCAGTTATTACAAGGATGGCAGATCGACTGCTCATGCAGTTTAGACACAGGCACTGACATCGGATCAGTTCGTTTGTCACTGGAAATAAAAATAGTCTAAATTAGAGACTGATTTCATTAAAAAAGAAAGTGGATTTAGACCCACAGGCGTTTAATGAGATAACATCAAAGATAATTAAATTAAAACAGTGCAGTGTTTTATAAAACATGAGCCACTACTATTACTTAACACCGTGTTTTTGTGGATTTCCTACAACCAGTTACTGATCTCAGATCAGCGTTTAGAAATCTGTTTTTATATTTGGGGTATTGTGCATGCTAATTAATATTTACAGCGAGACTTCCTGTGAATATAGTCACTGATCGAGGATCAGTCGTAATTAATGTGGTGGAGTTGTTGTTGTTTCCCCTATATTCTGCAAGGAGAGTCACTGATCTTAGATCAGCTCTTTTTTAATCTGATTTTGTCCAAGATTAGTATAAATTTGGGCGACTGAGAGCGATTTTTGTCCAAATTAAGTCGTGCTTGTTCTGAGAACGTGCGTGATCATGTTGTTTTGTTAATATTAAAGAAATCACTGACCTTGGGTCAGTTGTAGTGATTGTGATGGTTGATTTCTGGTTACTTTCTGAGAAGCAGCCACTGTTCTTGGATCAGTTGTAATTAATATTGTTACTTTCTGCTTGCTGTGACTGCAGTGCCTGGTCTTGGATCAGCTTTGGACCACTGATCTTGGATCAGTTATAATCTGGATCATTGTACTTCTGTTTTTGCTAATGTGAAGCATTTAATGATCTTGGATCAGTCATAAGAAGTCTATTCATTGGACCAAGATGCTGATGTTGTAACAGCTGTAATAAGAGCAGTGGTGTTGAAGTGGACACACACTGATCCGGGATCAGCTATAATAAGAACAGTGGTGTTGAAGTGGACACACACTGATCCGGGATCAGCTATAATAAGAACAGTGAGTGGTGTTGAAGTGGATACACACACTGATCCGGGATCAGCTATAATAAGAACAGTGAGTGGTGTTGAAGTGGACACACACTGATCCAGGATCAGCTATAATAAGAACAGTGAGTGTTGAAGTGGACACACACTGATCCGGGATCAGCTATAATAAGAACGGTGGTGTTGAAGTGGATGCACGCTGATCCGGGATCAGCTCTAATAAGAACAGTGGTTTTCATGTGGTTTTCTGTTTTCTCTCTCTCTGATCTGAGATCAGCTTTGTCTGTGTGTTTAAACTTTGAGCTCAGATCAGCTTTAATGAGAACAGCGGTGTGTTTTGTTCACCCCAGGTGGAGGCAGCTACGGATTCCGAGTCAGAGAGCAGAGGATTACGGGAATATCATTCTGTAGGGATCCAGGTGGAAGATGACAAACGGTAAGTGTGCAGTTTTCCATTATTGAGTTTATTGTCTCGGGTGAGAAGGAGATTTATGTGACTCAGGCTGAGATACAGAGCTTCTGATATTACTGTTGCTTTATTCCATCTCTCGGAGTCTGTGTAAATGGGTTTGTCCATTAAAACCTCTGTTACTTCGACATCTATCACATGTCTGGGTTTGTCTTTTTAGTTTATCGGTTTTCAAGCATTTTGTTCAGATGTACTTATTATAAGCAAACATCATCATCAGAGTGAGACGTAAACGTCTACGTCACGTTTCTAGACTTTCCAAAGACAAAGTACGTACAGTGAAGAAAATCTGGTGCTTTTAAATAACAAGATGTACATGTGAGAAACTACACATAACAATACTGACCAAGGGGTGTGACCAGGGGGCGTGGTCAGGGGTGGGTACAGAAGAGAAGCTGAAGAAAAACAGGGTAAAAATTTTAGTTTAAAAATTTGTAATAAACCAATTATAGGGGTGTAATAACTATTTTATTAATTAAAGCACTATTTTAATAAATAATTTATTACTGAATCTTAAATTAAAATGTTCAGACAGCCAGACAGACAAGACACCAGGAAGTGAATCACTGATCTCTAATTGTATCTCCCTCTACGCCCCAACTCTCTGTCTGTCTGTCTGTCTGTCTGTCTTTCCCTCTCTTGTTCCCTCTCTCTGTCTTTCTCAAACTCTTTTTGTTTGTCTTTTTGTCTGTCTGTCTGTCTGTCTGTCTGTGTCTCGTTCTCTCTCTCTGTCTGTGTGTCTCTCTCTCTCTGTTTTTGCCTCTGTCTGTCTTTCTGTCCATCTGTCTGACTCTCTCTGTCTGTCTCTAACTCTTTTTGCCTCTGTCTTTCTGTCTGTCTGTCTCTCTCTCTCTAACTCTTTGTCTCTGTCTCTCTCTAACTTTCTCTCTCTTGTGCTCTCTCTCTCTGTCTGTCTCTCTCTCTCTGTTACTCTTTTCCTGTGTCTCTTTTGCTCTAACTTTGTCTTTTTCTCTGTCTCTCTCTTGCTCTGTCTCTTTCTCTCTCTCTCTCTCGCTAACGCTTTTGTTTGTCTTTTTGTCTGTCTGTCTCTCTCTTTCTCTAACTCTTTTTGTCTCTATCTATCTGTCAATCTCTCTCTCTCTCTCTCTGCATCCCAGCGTGGGCCGGTTTAAGCGCTCTAACAGCGTGACGGCGGCGGTGCAGGCTGACTTGGAGCTGGAGGGTTTCCCTGCGATGGAGGATAAGAGTCTGCAGTTTGGGGGCGGTGGTCTGCAGAGGCACAGTGAGCCGAGCACGCCCACGCAGTACGGCGCCGTCAGAACTGTGCGCACGCAGGGCCTGTTCAGTTACCGTGACGACTACCGCTCAGCCAACGAGCCGTCCAGCCCGCAGCGCAGCGCCGAGCCCTGGCGCGAGACCTCCGTGCCCACCGTGGCTGTCACGGTGACCCCGCCCCAGGCCTCCGACTCGGGCCGGGCGTCGCCCTCAGCCAGGAGGGACGGCACCTGGTTCATGCAGCTGCTGCACGCTGAGACCAAGAGGATGGAGGGATGGTGTAAAGAGATGGAGGGAGAGGCAGAGGAGAACGACCTGTCTGAGGAGAGTGAGTCCGAAATACTGACCCTGATCACTTTTACACGATCAGACACTGGGATCACTTCAGGCCAACATGTGTGTGTGTGTGTGTGTGTGTGTGTGTGTGTGTGTGTGTGTGTGTGTGTGTGTTCAGTTCTAGGCAAGATCCGGAGTGCAGTGGGCAGCGCTCAGCTCCTCATGTCCCAGAAATTCCAGCAGTTTTATTGGCTGTGTCAGCAAAATCTGGTAGGTTACACATCATTTTTGTGTGTGTGTGTGTGTGTGTGTGTCTTGGACGTTCCACAATTTTGAATGTAACTATAAATGGATAAAAAGTCTGACATGTTGTTTGTTTAATTAAGACACTTTGTAATCACTGACACATGCACCGTGGGACAAAAGAAATAAAACACTTCAGAATGTGCTGTTTGAGGAAAATAATCAACTTCAGGTTGGAAACAGGAAGTCCACTTCATCACACCACCCCATCGCTGATTATTTTCCTAAAACAGCACAATGTGGAGTGCGTTATTGCTCACTGATCAAACCTGAGAAGGTGTGAGGTGGCAGAAATGGAGGGCGTTTGCTTAAAGCCCTCACAGTGAGATTGAGCAGGACCTTATCTGCAAAATGATCCGATAAGAGCTTGGTACTGATCCAGAATCTGTGGAAGACACGAGAGGAGACGGAAGGGGAGAGAGAAGGGAGGAGAGAGGAGGGGAGGAGAAGAGAAGGGAGAGGAGGAGAGGAAATGGATGAGAGGACATGAGAGAAGCGAAGTAGAGGGAGGAGAGGAGAGGAGAGGAGATGGATGAGAGGAGGAGAGAGAGGGGAGGAGATGAGAGAAGCGAAGGATAGGGAGGAGAGGAGAGGAGCGAAGGAGAGAGAGGGGAGGGGAGGAGAAGAGAGATGAGAGGAAGAGAGAGAGGAGATGGACGAGAGGAGATGGATAAGAGTTTGAGAGAGACAGGAGTGTGTGCTGGGAATAAACATTAGCTGTTCACTGGAGTTTGCGATGCTCCGATTAAATCCCACTTTATATTCAGATTTCCTACATTAATATTATTCAGCGCATTCGAACCTGAACATTACTGAACTGTTTCTTTAAGTTCACATTCCCTGCCATCAACTGATGTTTACATGTGAAATAAATAACAAACTCCTGCATTAACCAACATTTACTCCACACATGACTTTAATGAATACATGTGCAGGAATTAATTGGTATAATTTATAATTAAGGGCTACATTTACTCCACCCACTGACCTGAGATCATTAACAGCATGAAGTTTGTAAATGTATAACGCATGTGTTCTAATTTAAGTGGTAAAGTTTCAGTTATGGATGAAATAAACATTCATTAATAATAGAAGTGGCGGCATTTGGTGTGTAAATAATGTTAGTTGAAGTAATCTTAATTTATAATTCAAGTAGATTACCGTTTAGATAACTCAAATATTCCAGGAACAGATACGAATTTGATTCGTGAGTTCAAATATTGCTACGTTTTTATAAAAGCCAAATCTAATTTTTAAATATAGGGCTCCTTTAAAGCAATACGGCTTTTTAATTTCATAAACTCGGCGAAATTTAGTTCGCTCTGAAATGTGCTCATTGTGATATATGTTTATTTCTGTAATATCTCACAAAATACCAGGCCATTCCGTGGCTGGGAAGTTATTTAATTTGAGGGGATTAAAGCAAATAATGTGCATGAAATCGCTCGCTTGGCGCAGTCGAGCAGACAGAGGAAGTCCGTGTGCGCATGCGCAGGTTTACCTTCTTCTTCTTCTTTTGGGTTTT
>JAODOF010000003.1:3644092-3655042 GCA_027576175.1 Sciades proops | reverse complement strand
CTTTGGACTGTGGGGGAAACCGGAGCACCCGGAGGAAACCCACACAGACAACATGCAAACTCCACACAGAAAGGCCCTCGCCGGCCACGGGGCTCAAACCCGGACCTTCTTGTTGTGAGGCAACAGCGCTAACCACTACACCACCATGCCGCCCAATTATTATTATTAGTAGTAGTAGTAGTAGGTCCCTAAATTGAACAATTTAGTTAAGCTGATTTTGTGTTATGAAAGAAACACATTGTGAACATGAGTGAGATTATTGTAATTTAATCAACTGCATATTGTATGTATACTACTTTTAAAAGCATTCAACCCTACATCAGTTGCTTGTATGCTATTGTGTTTTATTTACAGCATTACACTGAAATTCAACTACATTCCCTTTTATTTGTATAGCTCTTTATATATATATTTTTTTTTACAAAGATGGAGATTTAGATCCTTAATGAGCAAGCTAGAGGGGAAAGTGACCAAAAAAGTTCCGTAACGTATTATGTGGCATTAAACTGTCTAATATAAGCTAATTCATGGTTCTTGTTCTATATTTTATGCTATAGCTGGTGTTTCAAAAATCTCAATAACCTGCTAGTGTAAAAATGTCAGTATGACCCAGCTGTAAATAACACTGATCTTTCTAACATAAGAAATTATCCCACCCGTCAATCTATGTCACATTTATTAAGTGATAGGAAATTACTGAAGTATTATTGAAGAGTTTTGAAACATACCGGAAATGTTAAGGAGCTAAACAATGACTGTTGCAGCTTTTTACATCTCACTGTTCTTCAAAGACTTTCAGTAATATCTGACTAACTGAGTAGCTCTTTGTCATTTTCATATCTGATGACGTCTTTGCCTACTTCCCAAAGGAATTTGCATAACAGATGACAGGTGTTCAGAGATAGTTGCTGCACTTGGCGGCAAATTTTAACCCTGTAGAACTTGGAGAAGGTACCCAGTGATGGAGTGGCATGGTGGTGGCATTTTGGAGCCAGTCACTGATAAATTTTTTCAATTTATGAGCAGGTTGCAGCAGTCCAGACCCAAAGATTACTCCTGGCACTGATCATACATTTGTGATACGTCTTCTAGCTGTAGATTGATTGCTATGCCTGTGGCCTCGTTGATAAAACGTTCTTACGCACAGATTTGATCGTAGAATACGTGTACGCTCAAATCCACACCAAAGTTCAGACTTGCCTATAAAAAGTCTTTGACATGGAAAAGTACTTAGTTCCATGTAAAGTCCCAACTTGGCGTATGCATGTTTCCTTGTGGCAGTATTGGAGTATTGCAGGTATTTGGAAATCTAAGAACGCCAACATGTCATCTGCTGCATAATTATTTATCATTATTATTATTAGTAAATGTTGTAGTTGTATTGCCAGATTGAACACATTGCTTACACTAAAAAACAAAATGTTGTAAAACCTTAACAAAATTGGTGTAATCGATCACAATAAATATTTGACATTGACTCAGTGTAGTAATTTAGCTTATAGGCGAAACTGAATAAATTATTTACATCGAGTCAATGTCAAATATTTACTTCAATTCTTTAAGCTGATTTTTACACATTTAATTTTACTAGTGCGTCTCAAAGTATTGGACTTGGTCCAAAGTCCTCTTTTCAGATGAAAGCAAGTTTTACATTTCATTTGGGAATCAAAGTCCTAGAGTCTGGAGGAAGACTGGAGAGGCACAGAATCCAAGGTGTTTGAAGTCCAGTGTGAAGTTTCCACAGTCTGTAATGATTTGGAGTGCCATGTCATCAGCTGGTGTTGGTCCATCGTGTTTTATCAAGTCCACTGCGCAACAGTCCAGTTCTTTCTCTCCTTAGCCCAGGTAAGAGACTTCTGACATTGTCTCTGGTTCAGGAGAGGCTTGATAATTAGGAATGCGGCAGTTGTAGCCCCTTTCCTGAAGACGTCTGTGTGTGGTGGCTCTTGATGCACTGACACCAGCCTTAGTCTACTCCTTGTGTAGCTCTTCCAAGTTCTTGAATCAACTTTTCTTGACAATCCCTGTTGCGTAAAGTGACTGACTATGGAATTAAAAAATGCCCTATATAAGGTACATTTTATTACTATTATGCATTTTCTTTTCACTGTGTAGTTGTATTGCTGTTTCGTGCCAGGTCCAACTTTTGGAATTAAGGTTGTCAAGAGTGATTGCTCTTCTTAATGGTTTTCTGCAATGATGATGATTGGATCATGCATGGTGTTTTCTTTAGAGGGGTCTGTATTGTTTTTTATTGATGCTTCCCTCATGCTCCAATTAAACTAAATTAAATCTCTTCTTTCCATGGCTTCTTTGGTTTCCACGAGTATATGATCTCACGATGGTATATAGATGGTTTGTAAAGTGTCTACACTGTACTAATCTTATATTACTAAAAATAAGAAATTATCCAAAGAAATGTCATTTATTTATCCCAAATTTATGTCAAAACATTTCCCATTAAGTCATAGGAAATAACTTAAGAACTGAAGTAGAGTACTGAAACATGCCTGAGATGTAAAGAAGGTAAACAATATTTGAGTTTTTTACATCTCTGTGTCCTTCAGAAACTCTCTATGATGCGTGAAAAACTGAACTGCTAGTTGTTTTCTTTCAGACTTAATGACTTGCGCAAACTGCCATGTCCTTGTTCACCTACTTTACATAAAAAATTTACTTAAATCAAATGAGTTCGGAGCTGAGGGTCCTGCGCAATATCTTGGCTGTTCCTAGGACTGCGCTTTTCTGGACAGAGATCTCGGATGTTGTTCCTGGGATCTGTTGGAGCCACCTCTCCCAGTTTGGGGGTCACTGCACCGAGGGCTCCTATCACCGAGGGGACCACTGTTGTCATCTTCCACATCTGTTCTACCTCTTCTTTCAGCCCTTGATACTTATTGAGCTTTTCAAGTTCCTTTTTCCTGTTATTGTTACTTGGTATTGCCACATCTATCACCACAGCCTTGTTCTCCCATTTGTCCACCACTACCACGTCTGGTTGGTTAGCCACTACCAGTTTGTCCGTCTGGAAGTCCCACAGGATCTTAGCTTGGTCATTCTCAACCACCTTCCGAGGTGTGTCCCACTTTGACCTTGGGACTTCCACACCATACTCAGCCCAGATGTTTCTGTACACTATGCAGCCACTTGATTATGGTGTTCCATTTATGCTCTTCTTACTAGCATCTTACACCCTGCTGTTATGTGCTGGATTGTCTTGGGGGCATCTTTGCACAGTCTGCACCTGGGGTCCTGCCTTGTGTGGCAGACCCCGGCCTCTATTCATCTTATGCTTTGGGCCTGTTCCTGTGCAGCTATGATTTGTGCCTCTGTGCCGTCTTCCAGTTCAGTTTTATCTCGCCACTGGTAGGATTTTTCAATATCGGGCACTTCTTCTAGCTGCTGGTGGTACAGCCCATGCAGTGGTTTGTCCTTCCATGATGGTTCCTCTTGCACTTCCTTCTTGGGTTTCTGCCGGCTGAGGTATTCACTAAGCACTTCATCATTTGGGGTCATCTCCCTGATGTACTCGTGGATCTTTGTTGTTTCTTCCTGGATAGTGGCTCTGATGCTCACTAGTCCTCGGCCTCCTTCTTTCCTCTTAGCGTACAGCCTCAGGATGCTAAACTTGGGGTGAAACTCTCCGTGCATTGTCAAGAGTTTTCTTGTCCTGATGTCAGTGGCCTCCATCTCCTCCTTTGGCCAGCTTATTATGTCAGCAGGGTATCTGATGCCTGGCAGAGGCCTGGACCTTGGTCTTCCCATTCAGCTGACTTCAGTACCTTTGTAGGTATTTGGCTGTTGCTGCTTTTATAGCAGCCTCTTCATGGTTGTCATTTGCCTGCAGGATTCCAAGGTACTTGTAGTTGTCTTCCACGTCTCCTATTATGCCATCTGGTAGCAGCACCCCCTCAGTTCTGACTGGCTTCCTGCTCCTTGTTACCATCCGGGTACACTTATCTAGTCCGAATGACATTCTGATCTCATTGCTGTAGGTCCTAGTGGTGTAGCTCAGTGAGTCGATGTCTCCCTCAGACATGGCATACAGCTTGAGGTCATCCATGTAGAAGAGGTGGCTGATGGTTGCTTCATTTCGCAGTCTGTATCCATAGCCGCTCTTGGTGATGATCTGGCTGAAGGGGTTCAGTACTATGCAGGACAGCAGCAGGGATAGGGCGTCTCCTTGGTATATGCCGTACCTGATGGTGACCTGTGTTATTGGCTTGAAGTTGGTCTCTAGGTTTGTTTTCCCACACCTCATCGAGTTCTTGATGAAGGTTCTGAGTCCTGTTGATGTTGTACAGCTTTAAGCATTCCAGGATCCATGTGTGGGGCATCAAGTCATCAGCTTTCTTGTAGTCAATCCAGGCAGTGCACAGATTGGTATGTCTGGTTCTGCAGTCTTGAGCTACTGCACTGTCTACCAGTAACTGATGTTTTGCTCCTTGGGTGTTCATACCAATTCCTTTCTGGGCCTCACTTCTGTATTGAGTCATGTGCTTACTCATCTTATCCGCTATAATGCCTGACAGGAACTGACATGTTGTGCAGAGGCAGGTTATTGGGCGGTAGTTGGATGGGTCTGCTCCCTTCTGTGGGGCCTTCAGGATCAGGACTGTCCGGCCTTCAGTCAGCCATGAGCAGCTGGTTCATCTGTGCTGCCAAGCGCTCATGTAGTAAGGTTAGCGTCTTTAACCAGTAGGCGTGAACCATATCCGAGCCTGGTGCTGTCTAGTTCTTCATTTTCAAGACTCTTACTTGGATGTCTTCCACAGTGACGGTTACTGGATCTTGTTCAGGGAGATTGCTGTATTTGGCTCTCAGGTTTATTAGCTTCTGAACACTGTAGTTATGTGATTTTTTTTTTTTCCTTCTCCCATATCCCGTTCCAGTATTCTTCAGTCTCCAGCCTTAGTGGATCTGGAACCATGTTGTTGTTACCCTGTCACTGGGTGTACGCCTTTGATCTTTGCTTGTGTACCTCCTTAGACGGGTAGCCAGGGCTGTGAGTCTTTGGCAGTCTCTAGGGCCTTCAGGTATGGACAGCTTGCTGTATTTGTGCTTGATTGGTACTTGGGAAAAGAAAAAAAAAAAAAAAGATCCCAGCAAAACTTTTGTAAACCTTTTGGGAATCTTTATTTCAGTTTGGCCTACAAAAACCTTTACACCCAAGTTTCTGAAAATATTAATAAATTAGGCTACTTTTGCTATACTGTTACATCCAATAATGCTATTTAACAAACACTGGCAGCTGTCGTCACACTCATTTACATCCTCACACTCGCTGTGAAAGTAAAATAAAAAAATTGAAGCACATCATTTTTAAATAAAGACTGAAGATCCAGGTAAAAACATAATCCAGTTTTCATTATAAAAATTTATTCGATATTTACAAATCCATCATACAAAAGAAACATCTGTTTAAACCAGAAGAATTTTAAGTTTTCTCTTCACACACAAACGTTGTGCAGGTGCTCAGACGTACTCGCCACAATCAGATATAATCACCTTCTGTTTGGGTTTGCCATCTTTACATCCCTGAGCCTACGAAGAAAATACAGAAGCAGCAATTAATGTCAAGATTCAAATCTAATGCTCTTAAATATGGTCACCAGGACATGTTCCGGGTATCAGTTGTGCTTCTTCAGTCTTTCACTGGACTCTCTTACACACATTTCCAGAAAACGGATATGAAGCCAAAAAAATCTGGGTTTTTTTCTTTAAATAACATCACTAATCATCTAAAAGAGCAGCACAAAGAATCACACACACACCTCCATGGCCCGCATCACGTCCATGCCCTCCAGCAGCTCTCCGAACACCACGTGCTTGCCATCCAGCCAGTCCGTTTTATCACAGGTGATGAAGAACTGTGAGCCGTTTGTGTTCGACCCAGAGTTCGCCATTGAGAGCAGACCTACACACACACACACACAGATATAGTGTACATATTCACATCCTCTCAATGCTAATTTTAATACACAACATGCAAATGAGTCCGTCCAGGAAATCCACTAAATATTTATGAGCCACAAGGTGAGAAGTTTTCTCCTTGGGTCTGACCATAAAAACTCTGACACAACCTTAATAAAAGACTAAACGAGGACCATCGTCAGCTTTGATACGACGCCTGTGATTTTCACTTCGTACAGATCCTCACCTGGGCCGGTGTGTTTGAGCACAAAGTTCTCGTCGTCAAACTTGCGTCCGTAGATGGACTTGCCGCCGGTGCCGTTGTGGTTGGTGAAGTCTCCTCCCTGACACATGAACTGAGGGATGATTCTGTGGAAGCTGCTACCCTTGAAGCCAAAACCTTTCTCGTGTGTACAGAGGCAGCGGAAGTTCTCTAGCGCAAAGAAGCACAATGAATAAAATTGACACTGAGGAGCTAAAGGTGCAGCTCACTGCGAGTGTTTAATTATAAAAATCACAAAAAGCTTCAGTTAACTTAGAAAACTAAACACTTTCTTTTTCCATCAGTGTTCATGAAATCAAGAGAAGAGGGGAGAAAAGGAAGACTGACAGCTGATCGTCCTCAGGATTTGACTTCGTGTAATGGCGACACCCAGTGGTTGAGTCAGGAACTTCATCTAACTTTTTCAAAACAATAACTGATTAACTTGCGCTAGCAGTACTGGCGCAAATTGTTACCCTCACTCAGGATCTTTCCATTTTCTTCTTTTTATTATCCTAACCTTTTTTTAGGATGCTATTTCACATGAATACCTCTGCGCTAAATTACTTTGCTGTGACTTTTGGTGCTGATCTGGATCACCAAACTGGAATTTTTTTCATTCACTTATAACTGAAAAAAAAAAAAAAATCATGAAAATTGACAAATCAGTTCAGGGAATATTTTATAATTGCACTTGTACCTGCTGTCATGGGCACCACATCTGCTCTGAGTAACATGCGCAGTCTTCCTGCAGGTTTATTACCGATCTTGATGTCCATGTAGACCTGTGGGTTCACCCTGCCCTTCTTCACTGGTAGTTCACCCTAAACACACACACACTAATCAATAACATCATGTGAACCTTTATTTAACTGACAAAAGTATAAAGGAAAGATTGTCAATTCTTTTACTGACCAACTTAATTGTATTTTGTAAATATAAACAGTTACTTTTTGATGTCTTTTGGATTTGAGTCATTATTACATCACCGTTCCTTTAATAACACTTTTTAATCGTATGGGATCTGAGGATACTAATTGTTGCAGTTTTGCAATTGGAATTTGTGTCCGTTCTTGCTTGATGCAAGATTTCAGCTGATCGACAGTCCGTGGTCACCGTTGTCCGATTCTCCTCTTCATGATGCGCCGTACATTCTCAATAGGACACATATCTGGATTGGCAGCAGGCCAGTCAAGCGCACGCACTCTGTCTACGAAGCCATACTGTTGTAGCCCGTCCAGAATGAGGCGTGGCATTGTCCTGCTCAAATAAGCATGGACTTTACAGGAAGAGACGTTGCCTTGATGAATGTCTCTCTAAAATCCCAATATATCAATCAATGGTACCTTCACCCATGCTGTGGGCACTGATGCCCCCATACCATCACAGATATTGGCTTTTGCACCTTTCTCTGATAAACTGGATGGTTGTGTTCACCTTTGGCACTGAGAAATCGACGTCTGCTTTTCCTGAAAACGAGCTGAAATGTGACTCATCTGACCACAGCACATGTTTCCGCTGTCTTTCGGTCCATCCGAGATGAGTTCATCAGGCCCAGAGAAATCAGCAGCGTTTTTGTATAGAATGCACTGATGACTTCCTCCTTGTGTAATACAGTTTCAGGTTGCATTTCTGGATGCAGCGGTGGACTGTGTTCAGTGAAAACGGTTTTCTGAAGTCCTCCCGAGCCCATGGGGCTATATTTGTCACGTTAGCATGACGGTTTCACAGGCAGTGCCACATAAGGGCTCGAAGGTCACGCCCATTCAAGTGGTTTCTGATCTCGCCCTTTGCACACTGAGACGTCTCTGAATCTTTTCTTTTCACAATATTATGGACTGTAGATTTTGAAAGATCTAAAATTTTGCATTGAAAAACGTTCTTTTTGAATTAATGAACAATTCTTTCACGAATTTTAATAACAATATGCAATTTATTTAGCACCTATACAAATATGATCCAAGCGCGTTACAATAAGAAACTAGTAAATAATTCAATAACTAATTAAAAAGACTAATAACTTAAAAAAAAAAAAAAACCGATAGATTAAAAGCGAGCCGTAAAAAACAAAAAAGGTGTCTTAAGTCTGGCTTTGCAAACATTAACGTTCTCGGAAATATGCACATGGTCAGGCAATTTATTCCAAAGAAACGGAGCATGTGAAGAAAAAGACCTGAAGCCATAATTGTTCAGTCTGTCGGAGACTGGGACAAGCCGGATAGCAGAAGTAAAGGAACGCAAGGTTCTTCTAGGTCTATAATACACTGTCAAAAGCTCTTGTAGGTAGGTAAGAAGGCGCGAGACCATTCAGACATTTAAAAGTAGATTAATCTTGAACATAACTCTAAATTCAAATGGCAGCCAATGCAGCTCCTGTAAGACCGGCGTTATGTGATTGTATTTGCCTTTCATATGAAGAACCCGGGCTGCAGCGTTCCGAACCGTCTGAAGTTGGTTGACTAAACATTTAGGAAAGCCAAAAAGCAGAGCATTACAGCTATCTATCTATCTATCTATCTATCTATCTATCTATCTATCTATCTATCTATCTATCTATCTATCTTCGAGCACACAAAAGCATGAACTAAAATCTTGGTAGTCTCTAAAGAGAAGCGCCGTTTTATTTTAGCAACAATCCCGAGATGGTAGAAGGCAGATTTAACAACAAAGTTGAGTCAAAAATGACTCCAATGTTCCGAGCATGAATAGAAGTATAAACAGTATCGTCACCAAACCCAGTGATGGGTAGGAACGGAATTTGGAACGAAGGTACAAATGTTCAGTTTTATCCTCGTTAAGTTTAAGTCTGTTGATTTGGTACAAAGCAGTGAGCCACGCCCCTTCCTTCCAAAGACTGAACCCTTGGTGCTGCTTCTTTTAGACCCAGTCATGTGACCAATTCACCTCCTTATTGTGGAATCTTCCACAATGGTGTTAGTTGAATATACAATAAACTTTTCAGTCTTTTGTCTCCGTCCCAACTTTTTTGAGTGTGTCGCAGACATCAAATTCTAACTTCATTCGTATTTAAAAAAATAAAAATACAGCTCGTCAGTAAAACTCTCGAAAATCTTTTCTTTGTACTTTTGTCAGTTTGTTTTTATTGCATTTTGGGAAAAAAAAAAAATTCCAATGTTTCCCAAATAGGGTTTGTATAATGACATTCCATGCGTTTTGCTGAGACGTAACCCAATCACAGCTCGTCTTTTTCCTTTTACCTCTTGGGTCGGGGTTTTGGTCGCTTCTCCAGCTGGCTCCGCCTCCTCGGCCTCCTCTATCGTCTTCCCTGAGAACTTCTTCAGCCAATCATCATCAGACCAGACTGTGAGGAGGGGGAAAAAAAACAAACCCTAATGCATAAAAACACTAAGCAAAGACAACGAGTAGAAATTAATTAAAACCTGTAGCCTACGTGAAATGTGGAATTTTAAAAGCAGGTGTTTGCACTGACCAGGTCGAGACGAGCCCTCTTTAATCCTCATGGGTTTGGCGACGTTCACTCTGATGGTCCGACCAAAGAGCTCCGACTCGTTCTAAGAAACGCAGCGATAAAAATCGAATTATTTCATCACAAAGTAGCTTTGTGGGAAGAAATAATACAGCTGAGGCTATACACTGAACTTGTGCACTTCCTATCTTTTTAATTAAAAAGGTGTAGCAGTAATTTGTGTGTCTTTTCCACCAGCTATTAATCCATTTTCTGAGTCCAAATCAGATTGAATTGGATTGTTCTCACTGCACATAATTAAACAAACCCAAAAAATAAAAACGTTGGCTGAAAACATCTTCCTAAAATGCTTTCATTCATTGGACCGAATTACAAAAAGTTAAAAATGTTGCCAAGTGTGTACAAATGATTTCATTCAATCTTACCATGTTATCAATGGCCGCTGCAGCATCCTGGTAAATAATATGGTGTTTAAAAAAACAAAACAAACAAAAGACAAAGTTTCCATTAGATCTCTGATTAGACCAATACAGAAATATTTCCAGCAGATTGCATTTTGTCCTCGTGTTTATGAGCTGAATGGAAAAACGAACAGCAATGAAACTAATAAAATAATCAAAACCAAAAAGTGATCACCTCAGCCAGCTCAAACTCGATGAAGGCAAAACCACGATGCTTCTCTGTGAGGAAAATAAACACCGAGTTCAGCTCAATAATCATAAAATCACATGATGGTTTTGATACAGTTCCGACAAAAACACTTCTATCCCACTGAGATGAACGTCTTTGTTATTATTATTACCAGTTTCATAATCCAGAGGGATCTGAATATCTGTGACGTCGCCAAATGGAATGAACGCTGCATGCAAGACTTTCTCATCCACTTCTTCTGCTAAACCACCTAAAAAACACACATTTACACACGCGTTACAGTCCTAATAGGACTAAATCACAGAGTAGACATGTATTCCACTTATGTCATACATTTATACTGAAAACTATCCGAGTAAACCTTCACTCTCAGGAATAAAAGATATTAAACAGAACCGTTCCTTATCACTGATATGGTGTCGTTAAAGTGTATATCCTGGACCAATTTTGTTTTTTGATATGAAAGTATGTCCCTTTACACACTCATCCAGAAGGGTAATTTTGCACAAGGCAGCAGAAAAAAATAAAATAAAACGCGTCCGAAGCCAGATTCGTAACATTACCTGCGGAAGCGCCAGCAGGCTGTGCAAGCTTTGCATGGTTTCAGTGCACAGCCTGTGTACACCAAGCGCTCCCATTTCTCTCTCATTGTCCGGTCTTTTGGAAAACGATGAGT
>JAODOF010000003.1:2848384-2861658 GCA_027576175.1 Sciades proops | reverse complement strand
ACAGGGATGCCCCTGCTCTGGTAGCACTCGGTAGGTCATTCCACCAACGTAGGACAACACATGAAAAGAGTCTGGATTGTCTTGTGCGCGATGCTGTAACTGCCAGATGGTGTTCTTTTGATGGTCCGCTTTGAACACTCTAATTTTTTTCAAAGTAAACGCTCCAGGCCCCGGCCCCACACCCTGGGGAGGGGAGGGGAGGGGGCTTTTGAGCCGGACACCCAGCCAAGGGCATCCGGGGGGCGCTGGGGGAATGTATTTGTCATCTTTATCATTATCGCGAATTATATTTTCTAGAAATCCCTCCACGAATCCCTACGTTTCCCAAAATCCAACTGCAGTGAAGAGACGGTGGGAAGCCAGAGTGTAAACAATGAGCACATGCTTGTGACCAGTAAAAGTCAACTACACATAATGACCAATGAGTGCCAAGTTTTTGACCAATCAAAGTGCATCTTAATCCGCCTGGTGTGGTGGTGTAATTATCTCTGCATGAACCAAACAATGGCACAGTCTAAACAGAGTTTTTTGGGTGGGGTTTTTCAAGCAATGAAAATGATTTAAGGGCTGAAACAGCCACGGGGGAGGCACACTCGGAGCCCCGACTGTCCCCGTGCTCATCAGACAGTGTTGGTAATGCAGGGGTTGGTAAAAAGCACTCGGAGCCCCAACCGACCCCGAGTACGTTGGACAGTGTCGGTAATACCGGGGTCGATGATAAAAATAATAATGCCAAAGTGAAAGTGCTGTCAGCCGTGGCAAGCAACTGAAGGGAGCTACATTTCAGGTGGCTAAACACTTAGGGGGGCACTTTCAGGTATGGCGTGTTGAGTTCCTGCAGCTAACATGATGAAAAATGCGGTGTTATGCTGTGTTCAGCTTGTAAATTGATGGGAAAATCCAATTCCTTCACTGTTGGTTGTTTGAAGATTCTTCTTGACTCTGTTCAGAAGCACGCCAATACAAAAGACCACAAGCAGGCTCCTACCGATGAAAGAAGTTTGGGGTCAATGGACCGGGCTATTGAAAAAAGGTGCAAATCTGAGAGTGGAGTGGTTCTGAAAGCTATGAAAACTGTGTATTATTTGGCTAAGACAGGTTGTCCTAATTTGGACTTTGGTGACGTGGTAGACTTTCAGATCGCCCAGGGGGTTGAAGGCTTGCAAGATCTTCATGTCGATAAGCATACTAACTAACAGAACTGTCGTCTATAAAGAATTTCAGCGAGCCATCGTTAAGGTGATGGTGGATGATCTGTTGAAGGAACTTTGTGACTCTGGGATGTTTGGAATTATCCTGGATGAGTCAACAAACAGGGCAACTGAAAAAAACTTGAATCCTCATTATAAAATACCATACACGTGGTCATGTGAAAACTAAATTTCTCTGTCTCCCAGATCTTGATAGTGGTACAGCTGATGCAATGTATCAAACTGGTGTTAATATAGGGTTAGATCTTAAGAATTGTGTTGTTGCTACTCATGGGGCCTCTGTAATGGTAGGAACCCACTCAAGTGTCACCACGAGGTTGAAGCAGGTCTGTCTATTTATTGCATCAGTGCACTGTATTGCCCACAAGCTTGGTCTTGCAGTTTCTCAAGCTGTCCCGTACCTGGACACTTACCAGGAGACCCTCAATGCCATTTACAAATACTGTTATTATAATCACAAGCGTCAGCCAACTGTAAAGCATATTCAAGAAGTATATGAACAAGCACAAATTAAATATAAGCAGGTGTTTGACACCAGGTGGCACTCTTTTGAAGGGGCTGTGGAGGCTGTCCTAAGAAATCTGAGCCCACTGAGCTCTGCCTTGCTCCAGGATAAAGATCCAATGATGAAGAAAATGGGTACATATAAATTTGTAGCTACAACTCACTTCCTTACTGATGTCCTGACCTTGGTTGGTCAACTGTGTTGGGTTTTTCAGAAGAAAAACTTGGATTTCTCTCAGGCACACAGATCTCTCCGTTCCTACATTAGTGCCATTTCTGATTTGAAAGACAATCCTGGTATTAATTTCCAGATGTTTCTTGATGGTTTACCAGCTGCACCAGAGGAGTCCATAGAAGGGTCTTTCAGGTGGGAGGGTCATGCTATTGTTGACAGTGTTGCAAGGAGAAAGAGGTTTGAAAATGCAAAGGGACAATTTCTTACTAATCTCGAGACCAACCTCCGGTCCAGATTCCCTGATGGGGATATCCTTGGGGCTTTCTTGATCTTTGAGCCCTCAAACCTACCCCCTTATGGGGACCTTGCCAGATATGATAATGATGAAGTCAAGACCATCTGTAGTTACTTTGGTAGAAAGAGAGGTGAGACCCCTGAGGTGATAGTGCTGCATTTAAAATTGAGTGGTCAACTTTCAAATATCAAATGACTGCAGAATGCAGAGACTTGTCCTTTGATGGAAGGTGCAAAGACATTCTTTCTGAGTCTTCTAACTTTTTTGAAGGACTATCTACAGACCACCAAGTTGCTGTCCATTGCTTTGTGTATCTCTGTTACCAGTGTGTATTGTGAGAGAGGTTTCAGTAGATACAACCTCATTAAAACCACCACAAGGAACAGGTTAGAAGTCAAAGTGTAACCTTCTCATTCAACTCTCTCATGACACCCCACCTATTCTGGACATGGCAGATCCCAACAAAGCCAACTTTACAGGAAGAAAGATGCTCAATAAGTAATTGGCCTTTAATAGCATATAGTGGCTTGAGGACAGTCCAGTTACCTGTAAGCAGAGTGTGTGTGGGAGGAGATTGAGTGGTTGAGGGTTCCAGTAGTCGTGAGACTTGTTGGAACCAGAATTAAAACTCAAATGTTTAACGCTTCAAATGTTACCATTAATTCAAATTTTATATGTAATTGAGAGGCCTGTATCTGTACAAATATTTGAATTATGCCAGTTTGGTTGGTATGAACCTGTATGCAGTCCACTTTGATAAGTTGGTAACTAAGAAAAAGTGAAGAATACTTCTTTGACTTTTTATTTTTCAAGTAAAAAAGAATATTTTTCAGAACCCAGGGGGAACCTGGAGTTTAGAACCCTGAGTTTTGCTGCTGCTGATGTGGTTTCTTCCAGCAACTTGAAGTGTTTTCTGAAAGACCTCCACCAGCCTCCTGTACTCTGTTTTTTGACTCGTCTCCATTGTGGGTGCAGCCTGCAATGGAGGAGGCACCAGAGGATTCTGCAGGTCGTACTAACTGGTGGTGCTCTGGAAGTCTGGAGAAGGGAGACAATGGTTTCCTATCGCCAGCACTTCTGACACAGGCTTTTGATACCTCACAAGTGGTCGCAATCCAGGAGACTGTAGATGCTTGCAGATAGAAGTTTGCTCCCCTGTCAGAAAGGCAGGATAGTGTTGAGGGTACTGGAGAAACCAAAGAGCATGTTCCTGGCAGCTTTCTTAACATGCCAAAAATCCAACAAGATATCTTTTCTCTTGTGTCTGGTGAGCTGTGGGTTCTTTCCTCTGCACCACAAGATTTCCACCAGCCTCCTTTATGTTGTACTTTTGGTTTGTTTAATTTGTGGAAGCTCCCTACCATGGAGGAGCCCCTGTGCTGCTCACCATCATCAGTTCTGGTGCTCAGAAATTGTGGTCTGTTGATTTGCAATACAGGAGTCTGTAGGGGCATCAAACATGTTCCCCAGTTAAAGAGTCAAGAGGTCACAGACACACCCTACAATGGAGGATCCATTGGAGAGCTTCTGCAGGTGGTGCAAAATGGTGTTATTCTGGAAGTCTGATAGGATGAAATGCAAGGATGACTGCCTGCCCTGCCCTACTCTGCCTTGCTCTGCCCTGCCTACTACCACACAGTTCTGGTGCATCGCAAACTGAGACCAGTTGGTCAGATAGTCCTTGATCCAGGTCACTCTAGGTGCATCAAGTTTGTTCCCCAGTCAGAGAGGCAGAAGTCAAAGAACATGATCCTGACAGTGGGTCTGAAGAGCATGTAGATCAGATCATCCTCCACACCCATGTGTGCCAAAGTGTATGAGGTCCTGATTGGAATGAAACAAAGGTTGGAGAAGTCTGAGGAAAAACACCTCAGAGATCTTAATGATGTGAGAGATGAGTGCTTCTGGTCTGTAGTTATTAATCTTTTGCAGTTGGTGGACAATGTTGAACTGGAAACTATTCACTTCTGTTTCATGTTAGCGATGTTGGCCTGGATGCAAACTTGTCGCCAAATATGTCTTGGCTGATCGACTACATCTTGAAGGGACACTGTGGACATTTAAATTTTAGCCGATTGTCGGGTTAAAATCAATTTTTATAATTTTTTGCAACATTCTGCTTGAGGGTTTAACCTTAGCTTGCTTTTAATTTGTGCTAGATTTAGGTAAATGGTGCCTGAGATAATTTCACATAATGTTTTTGATTTTACACAATTTTTTTAAAGTGGAATGTGGCCTTTCTGTAGATTTAGGAGCAATTATAAAAAGTCTTAAAAACCCAAGTGAAGTGAATGATTGATTGATTAATAGGTGTTTTTATATATTCTTATTGTTGTTTTTTAAACAAACAACATACTTTGGAGGTACTCAACATTCATAACATTACTGCGAAACTTTTCATCACGGCTAATCATCTACATCCACTGAAGAATCAAGATGGCATCCAAGTTGCGATCCAGTTTGGTTTTTAATGCACCCTTGTCCACTTCCATTCAGTTTAATCCTCTTGAATACAGTTGCAATAATAAAAATACTCTTGTTGTTCGAGGGTTTTGCCTAAACAACTCAGTGGTGTCTGGTTTTGTATGATAACTGTATGCTAACTACGTATTGATGGTTACTCTATGCTAACTATGCTAGCTATGTATTAACACCCCTGTCACTTACTCTGGCTGGTTTTACATTGTAATTAGCTACAAGTCAAAAGTGATTATTCATCGTTAATATATATGGTGACCTCAGAAACTAAGCTCCACCCATGAGATGATGTGGTAGTCAACTAGTCAGTCAGGACCGAGAGTTCAGGATCCTGGGACTCAGCCACAAGGTTTACTTTCTATCCAGTGCTAACAGCACAACCTGACTGGAATCACCTATTGCTTTAAGATGGTCGAACTGTTTTCTTTGGTTGAAAACCATCATAACTTTGCTAGCAATAACTTATCCCAGGAGTAAAGGAAGAACTGCACCAACCAACAAGTCAGCACCAGAATCGCTATAAAACATCTTTCAAGGTGGAGTTTTCCTTTAAATTCCGACATTGCTCCACTGCTGTTTAGTTTTCTGGTACTGAATTTATTCACACTATCAAATTAGCCAGAAGTTTTTCACGAATCAGCTTTTTGGTTTTGTACACGTTCTGTAGCTAGCTTGGGCAGATATTCTTGCCTGGTGCTACCGAGGAAACTACAGCAACCAGCAGTAAATATAGGACATGTCCACTAGCGATCATTGTAGAGTGGTTTTAACAATGCAAGGTCAAAATGTGTGAAATAAACATCGTGGAGAGACCAAGCGGTTAGCATTAGCTCTACACATCGCTAACTCTTACATAGTCACCGTCAAGCAATATACCTTTTTCTGTTTCTTGGCTCTCTCTCGAGCTTTCTTTTGGTATCTCTCCATTTTCTCCTCCATCTTTCTTTCATCCTGTTTTTTTTTCCTCTCAATATTTTAAAAAAATCTTTTTTACTCTTTGTCTCTCTTCTTTCGGTATCTGCCTCTCATTTTTTCCCCTCTTTAATCTTTGTATACGTTTAATATATTTGGCTCTGTCACGATGATTAAAATTGGCTGATTGAATGTCACAAAACGATGGTCACTTTTGTAATAAGCGTAAACAATTGTATAAAATTGTAGTGTGAAGAGGAAAAAAATATAAGGAGTAAAACATTGTCACGCTGTTTACAGGAAAATAATCAACGACGGCTTCTTATTGCGCTGTGATGTGATGAAGCGAGGTTACGGTTACCATCATGAAGTTAATTATTTTCCTATAACAGCACATCCATAAGTGTTTTATTCCTCTTATACTACAGCAATTTGCCAATGATTACAGTTTTTTAAATTAAAGGATGTAATATGTTTTATTCATTTATTTTAAATTTTTATTTAATGTTGAGGTACATCTGCCAAAAAAGTTGCTCCGGTAGAAATAATTATGATTAGTCAATCATGGTTGTGGTTGTGACAGGCCTGTTATTACTTTATCTCAAGAATTTATTCTTTCCATTGAAATCTCTTTCTCTCTCTCTCTCTCTCATGTATACGTGCCATGCTGTAACTGTTACCTGTAATGTTTGTGGTGCTCTAAATAACACATCACACTTTATTTTGTTTTATTTGTTTTTATATGAAACCTCTAATCTGGACGATGATGTATTGAAACTGCTCTTCTGGTGAAATTGGTGTTAAATGTTAATAAATTAAACTGGTGTCCCGTGCATCTGCAGTTATTGGCGACTTTAACAGGTCAATAATGAGTTTTTCACCACAGCGCACACTTCACCACACTGCTGTGCCTTTAAAGAATGCTTTATTAGAAGAACTTAGTAAAACGATCCAGTGACAACTGAAATGATTGGATCAAATGATCAGTGACTGCAAGTTCACTCCTCCTTTTCCTTATTCTTGGCCGCAGCCTCCTTTGGACCTGCAAACATATTTAAAAAACAAAATAGAATTATATTGGTAAAATAAAAATGATTGTTTGTACATCACAGTGCTGTTATTCTGGATTAAAAACTGCTGATTAATTTTCTATAACAGCAGCTCTGACAGTAGCCCATCTGCAAAAAAGAAAA
Organism: Sciades proops; assembly: GCA_027576175.1. Classification (NCBI taxonomy): domain Eukaryota; kingdom Metazoa; phylum Chordata; class Actinopteri; order Siluriformes; family Ariidae; genus Sciades; species Sciades proops. Next base: position 2,854,890 of record JAODOF010000003.1, on the reverse strand, counting down.
AAAAACAGGTTTATATTAACACGCTTGTTCTAATATGTCATTGTTGCTATAGCAACAGCTCATTTACTGGGACTTTTGACATTTTAACTTCATAACGTTTATGGAAAGTGTCTCCAGTGTTGGTGCTGTGCAACAGAAAAGAGCATCATTGGGATAGCTTCAGTACGCCACCCCGACGTTGATCATTTTACTGCAACGGCATGACTCAAACTTTTTTCTTCTTCTTACATAGTCACCATTGTTGGCTTCTATGTCTCATTTTAGAATAGTGATATAACTTTCCATCATGGTTAATGATATCATAGCAGTCTAACAGCCTCTAAAATTCCACTATAATGTGAACAGAATTGGAATAACATGGATAATAACCACAATCAAACGCCAAAATGAACTTCCATTGCCCAGAAATGATGCCTCTTAATGTCATTTTTTTTTAAGGGGGCTAGCAATGTTGCAAATGTTTATTTTGCCACATGCATGCTACAGAACAGTACACATTTAGTACATATGCAAAAAAAAAAATCAGAATTAGAACACATTGGGAAGAATCTAAGTTAACCTTGGAACATGGTTGATACAAGCGTCACAACCTCAGCATCGTAGGCAGAGCGTAAGCTTCGCTTCCTGTGCTGATGGCATCCTTTGCGACATCGTGAGTTGTGGTCATCGTCAGCACAGGTCAAGACATCACATTTGAAGAAGACAGGGTTGTGTGTGCCCAGGAACGTGAGTACTTGGAATCGGAAACGAGCGTAATATTTCTCTCCATTTGTGTAGATGTGGAGTGTCTTATCTCTTGGACACCTTCAAACAACAAGAAGAACCGAAGAACATTGTTCAGTCTGATGCACAGAAAAGTCTGAATCCACTAAAATTCCCGTTTCTCAAGCAAGACAAAGGTGTGTCTCAAATGATAAGCCTAATTATATACTGAAAGGTGGAAAGGACACTGGGGCTTGAATTTAGCAAAATGAGCGTTGACAAATAACTGCCTGATGGTATCTTTTGGGTAAATGGTGAAAAGTAAGGGAGTAAATCAAAACCCATTCAAATTGGAAAATTGGTCCAAAAAACCTATAATAAAGCATTGTTTACTAACTGAGATCCAGTTTGAATCAAAATGCAGAAATGTTAAACCAATACTGCTGTCAATCATCAACGCACACTCCCCAATTCTTGTGTGTGTGTGTGTGTTAACCCTCTGGTGCCTTCCCAAAATTCCCCTATTTTCACTAATGCCTATTCAAACAAAAATAGCTTGAGGTTGGACTTCATGCTATATTCCATTTTAAAGCTTAATGAGACCATCAGTGACAGCATAGCTCCCTCCGGCCCCATCGAGTCCATAAGGAACGATCTAAAGTCGGCCACCTTGCGTAGTTCTACTCTCAACCATCCATCCATTATCCGTAACCACTTATCTGTCAGGAATGGCTAGCTGAGGTGAAGTGAGGACCTAAGAGCAGATTCAGAAAACAGGCAGTGTAAAGAGAAAACTTCTTTAATGAAGTAGATGGCAGAAAGACAAAAGTACCATAGGGCTCAGGCAAAAATCCATAGTCAAAAAACAGGCCAGGAGGTCAAAAACACAGAGGAGCAGGTAGACATGATCAGGGACAAAAAAAAACAGGACAGAGAATCTTCACAAAAACTGATGAACACAGGGACAAGGGAAAATCCAGGCAGAGGTAGCAAAGGACACAATTCAAAAGAACAGGCAGGCAACAACAGGGACAAAAAACTGGACAGAAAAACTTGACAAAAAAACAAGGAAAAATTCAAGCAGGGGGAATCAAGAAGACACAATACCAATGAGCTGTAGCAAGGCAAGGAAAGTCTACAAGAGACAATCTGGCAAATGGAGTAGCTCCAAACAGTTCTTAAAAAGCCCTAGCTGATGGGAGAGGAGTGGTAGCAGGTATGGGAGTGCCGCTTCAGGAAATGGCCTTCAGCAAGGCAGGACTGAATTCCTGTCCTCGATCCGGCCTGGAGCCAGCATGGAAGTCCCACAATCTAAGGCATGGATGGACTGGACCAGACTGTGACAGTTTTATCAAGTACAAAGTCAACACAGCTGTCTACCAGGAGACTTGAGAGCACTTCCTACTTCCATCTCCTGACAAGCTTTATCGAGATGTTGATTTCCTTTTCCAGCAGGACTTAGCACCTGCCCACAGTGCCAAAACTACTACCAATTGGTTTGCTGACCTTAATATCACTGTGCTTGATTGACCAGTCAACTCGCCTAACCTGAACCGCCTCAAGAATCTATGGGGTATTGTCAAGAGGAAGATGAGAAACACACAACCCAAAAATACAGACGAGCTGAAGGCCACTATCAAAGCAACCTGGGCTTCAGTGACACCTCAGTGGTGCCACAGGCTGATCACCTCCATGCCACAACGTACTGATGCAGTAATTCGTGATAAAGGAGCCCCAACCAAGTACTGAGTCTATAAATTAACATTCTTTTTAGAAATTGGATATTTCTGTATTGTAAATCCTTTTTGGATTGATCTTAGGAAATATTCACATAATTTGAGACACTGGAGTTCTGATTTTTATGAGCTATAAGCCATAATCATCAAAATTAAAACAAAAAAGGCTTCAAATGTTTCACTTTACGTGTAATGAATGCAGAATATATGAAAGTTTACCTTTTTGAATGAAATTACAAAAAAAAATTAACTTTTTCACAACATTCCAATAGTGTGAGATGCACTAGTATGCATTCATATATATATATATATATGTATGTCAGGTCAGGGTCGTTGACTCTGCTACTGGTAACATGTAACCCAGTACTACCTGCCGCATGGACGAGTGGTCGGCATCTAAACCGGCTCCCCCACCAGTGCATGACACTGGTGAAGAGGGTGGCATGTCACCCAGCAGGATTAAAAACAAAACCTGGCAAAGGGTGGATGAGCTCCTCGCAAGCCAACGGCCAACATGCAATATACGGCGGCTCTACGGGAGTAAACCCCGAAAAAAAAAATCAGTTAGTCTTTGCTTAGGTCAGCCCACTGACTTTTATCTGACCACTCCATTAGCACATGATTTAGTGATTTGCATCTCGTATGAGTCCACTCTACTTCAGTTGCTGGTGGAGGATGTAAGTACGGAAGAGGGCAGCCTACTTACACTGCGGCTTGAGGTTAGCACCCTCATGCTGCAGACTTTCATACTCGCTAAAGTTCCCCCAAAATCATCGAATCAACATCAGCATCGTACGCCTGGGCCACCCCGCCCAGCATCGTACGCCTGGGCCCCCATGATGAGCCACAGGTAAAGCCGTGAGGACCCCATGGTTCTGATACCCCCAAGCGTGTCTGCAATTACATGAAGCAGATCAAACTTGCTTCCTGGAATGTAAGAACCCTGTCTGACGACACCACCACCACCAAGCGCCAGGCTCCCAAATGCCGATCAGCGCTCGTTGCCACTGAACTCAAGAGGTTTGATATAGCTGTCGCCTGCCTCAGCAAATGCCGTTTACCTGAAGAGGGCAAATTCATGGACGGTGACTACACGTTCCTGCACTCTGGCAGACCCAGTAATCAACCTAAACAGGAAGGCATGGTGATTGCGCTTAAAACCAGCCTTCGTTCATCCGTGTCCAGCTGGAAAGGCATCAACTCTCGAATAATGAGGATGTGTATTAAGCTTGGTAAAACCTGCAATGCTACAGTCATCAGCATTTATGCTCCGACCTTCAAACAGCCTCTCGAAGAGCGGACCCTTTTCTACGATCAGCTATCAGAAGTTTTGTCATTTGTTCCCAGTGGCGATCGTCTCTTTCTTCTTGGTGATTTCAACGCAAGAGTTGGCAGAGATACTAAAACATGGCCCAACGTCATTGGCCCTCATTTTTAGAGGTGTTCCATCAACGGTCCTTGCGTTGCTTGCTCAACATCAAGTGGTGGCATCACATCACGCGCACTGAGATCCTCAGACGTGTAAAATTAACCACTGTAGTGACGATCATCTAAGGCAATAGGCTCTGCTGGTTGGGCCATGTCTGCAGAATGGACGACACCCGGATGCTGGAGCAACTTCTCTTCAGTGAGTTAGCACGGGGTTCAAGGCCAAGGGGTCGACCGAAGAATGACTGCGTAAAAGACGACTTGAAGGCTTTCGGTTTCGACAAAGACTGGCATGATATTGCCCTTGACAGAAAGTCCTGGCGCTTCAACATCTGTTGGGGAAAAGCGCTCTCAGAATGCAACTTCGAAGATCATCGGCAGGCCAGACAGGCGAAACGGCATAGGGGGGACCCCAATCGTCAAACCTGACGTGGATTATACGCATATATATATATATATATGCATACACGCACACAAGCATGCATAATGAAGGTACCAGGTTGTCTAAAGGAGGAGTAATATTTACATGTCATTAAAGGAATGAACAAATAATCTGTGGGTAAACCTTGAGCCTAGTAACCACAGCTGACTCTGGGATCTGTCATGTTTTATTCATGCGACTGTAAATGTTCCATTAACTTTCATGAATGTTAAATTACCTTAGAGGCTCTTTACTGGAACGCATACAAAGCAGATAGAAGGAGACCATAAGTAATCTTTTTTGAAAAGGTGCTTTCAAGGTTCCAAAAACATTACTATGCATGTCACCCTATGAGATGATTTCCCAAAAGTGCACTGGACCAAGGTATTTAGGGAAGATTGTGGAGGCGATACAGTTTTATGATCAGTCACTGTTTCTAGGTTGGAGAGAACTGAAATTCACTATAACTGTATTCACAGATAGGTTGGACAAAATGTAATTTCTCTTCTTCTTCTTTTTTTTACTACCACTGGTTATGACAATGACCGTGCTAATTGATTTTTCAGGAATGATGTCAGTTTGTAGGCTTGGGAGCTGCTCTAGTTTCTGCAGATCCAGTTTCCTGAGAAAAAGAGCTCAAATGCTCACCATAGCTCTAATGTGTGTACAGTATACTTAGGGTCAAGAGAAAAATAATTGATTCGATTTGAGTTGTCATATTGTCCATAAAGGTTTCCATCTTTCATTGCAGTCAACACACAGTTGTCTGGATTTAATGCATCAGAGCTAGTGTAGGGTCTGCATTAGAAACTTTGAGTTCAGCAGTTATGCCTGGCCAATGGATATTTGTACTGCAGAAGTGAATATAGTGATGTGGGTAACTTGTATATCAGCAGAAAGCACCACTCAAGCTTTACTATCATACCAGTAGTAAGTATTGCCTCACATAAGCCTTATAACCCACTGGCATTTAGAACTGGGATATATAATCATACGGTATGCTATGAACACTGAGAAAGAATTATATGATGAAATCAGCACTTATAAAATGCTCAGGGAATGTTTCATAAAACAAGAGATTTAGACAAATTATACAGATTGTTGAAAATAACCAGCTCTGTCAGGACCATGTCCATCAAGAAACTTAATTTATATTGCAATATTTGCAACAAGTTGTATTTGGCGGATGGCTCTGTTCTGGGATCTCCCTGCCCTTCCATGTGCATACGTGGAAAGCCTTGGGGCAAGGAGAGTACACCTCCCTGCCCTACCATGTGCCTACATGGAAAGGCTAAAGCAGGGAGAGTGGCAGCAATGACCCTGCACATAAGGTACAGAACAAAGCAGGCATCAAGGACATGGAAATGGCATTGATTAAGGGACCTCCCTGCCCTTTCACATGCCTAAGTGGAAAGCCTTGAGGCAGGGAGAGCACACCTCCCTGCCCTTCCATGTGCCTAAGTGGAAAGGCTAAAGCAGGGAGGGTGGCAGCAACAGAAATGGCATTGATTAAGGGACCTCCCTGCCCTTCCATGTGCCTAAGTGGAAAGCCTTGAGGCAGGCAGAGCACACCTCCCTGCCCTTCCACATGCCTACAAGGAAAGGCTAAAGCAGGAAGAGCAGCAACAAAGACCGTTTGTATTAGCAGGTCTGTATGAGACCGAAGCACCCTGCATTTTTGTAACCCTTCTGTTTTGCTGCCAGAGCCATATGCTCCGCTACTACTGATCGCCTAGCCCCTCATCCTCTCCACTCCTGACCAGGCTGCTGTCTGTCCTCACTCCCCGTTGGTGGGATGACCTTCCCATTGAGGTCAGAACTGCCGACTCCCAGACCACCTTCAAGCGCAGACTGAAGACCCACCTCTTCAGACTACACCTCTCCCCTGTTTCCCTTCCCACTGTGTAACTGCGCATTGGTCTTGCCCATCCCAGGCTGTGTACGGTTTAGCCTGGTCATGATGACTTGGGGTTAGCTGTTGGGGTTTGATTTTCTATATTTAGTTGTACTTTGTCAGTTAATTTGTATGGTCAGTTCAACAGAATATTACACTAAGTCTTATTCTGTCACTTGTTCAGTTGACACTAGAAAGTTCAACACTTCTTGGACTTGATTTTTGCAGTTTTTGTACACTGCTCTGGATAAGAGCATCTGCTAAATGCCTGTAATGTACTGTAATGCTGTTTGTTACCAAACATCATTCATCTTCAGTAACCACT
>JAODOF010000003.1:2582971-2594696 GCA_027576175.1 Sciades proops | reverse complement strand
CCTCTCTCATCTTTTTAAGTGGGAGAACTTGCACAATTGGTGACTGACTAAATACTTTTTTGCCCCACTGTAATGCTCACGTCTGTGTCTCGATCACTGAATTTTGCTTTAAAAAAGAAAAATCAATGTAAAAAAGTCACTCACAGAAAATGCACACTGTAACCATGACAGCTACTTGAAGCTACTGTTGATTTCTGGACTGATTGGTCAGAAGAGATGGTGTTGATTAATTCTCTATAACCGCAACTCTGACAGTAGCGCAGGTTTATATTAATGCACTCGTTCTGATACGTTATCATTTCTATAGTCATAGCTCATCCACAGGGGCGTGTCCAGTGGATGATCCACGTAAACGGATTAAAAACTGTCCAAGAGTTGATTGTTTTTCTGATGTTTATTGAAGGTTTATTGATGGAAGGAGTCTCCAGCGTCAGATGTGAAGCTGTAACTTTGTTTTCCGACATCTTCAGGAGAGACTACTTAATGCTTCTTGGTGGTTCCTTGGCAACAGGACAAGTTTGCCTTATTTACTTCCAAAGCGAGAAAAACGAGAGGCTGATGAGAGAACGACTGTTTCTATCTGCTATAACAACATTAAACAGAACACGTGTGACATTCTCGAATTGTAATCATTCTTGTAAATTATCGAATTACTGTGGTATAAAAGGAATAAAACACTTCAGGACATATGGCTATGGGAAATCGTCTATTTTAGGGTGCATTATAGATATAGAGGCTTTGCACCGTCACGTGACCCTGTAGCAACTGTAACTATGCCACCATGACAGGGGGCATGCTTGTAGTGCTTCATTCAGATGAATTAGCTTTTATTGATCGGTATGGGAAGGTTGGTTTTGCTGCGTTTTTGGATGTGCAAATCATTTTGAACGAAACAAAGACATCAGATTTTTTAATTTACTGAAAGTCATTCATCACTGGGAGGAAAAATAGAGAAATTTCTAAATGTAGAAGGGAAAAGTGGGGAAAAAAACATTCAGCGGGACTCTGTGTTGAACGGAGAGGTCAAAAACCCTTCCGGTATGCTCACTTCATTTCCACAAAGGTGAGAATTAATAATAATACTAATAATACTACTACTACTAATAATAATTTCACAACTGCAGCGTGGTGCTCATTCTTATCCAGTGACGTGAACATGAGCCTCAACACAGTGGCTCAGCATCATCTAACCTTCAACTGGACTTAAAGTGCATTTACATTCGGGGATCCTTTGGAGTGTGTTGTGTGCACGTTTGTGACCCAGTCATTATGGGAAACACCTGAGTGTAATCAGTACACACATATAAGGACGCAGAGCCTTTGGGAAGTATCCTCGTTATCACTGTCATGTTTGTTTCTAGCCATGTTTATGACTCTGCTTTTGGTTTTGTTTTTCTAAATATCACGCCTGCTAGTAAACACCCTTCCTGCACTTAGACCCGCCGACTGCCGCATACCTGACACAATACTTCAGAAAGTCTCCGTGTCCTTATCTGCATGTGCTGATTGCTCTCAAATCAGTATCAGATGTTTCCCATAATGACTGGGTCCCAAGTGCACACACAACACACTCTAAAGGATCCTCGAATATAAATGCACTTTAAGTCCTGTTGAAGGTTAGAGGATGCTGAGCTGCTGTGTTGAGGCTCATGTTCACTTCACTGGATAAGAATGAGCACCTCACTGCAGTTCTGAATTTTTTTTTTTGGAATTCTTACCTTCATACCATAGGGTTTTTGACCTCTCTGTTGAACACCAAGTCCCGTTGAATGAATGTTTTTTCCCTTCTGCATTTAGAAATTTCTCTATTTTCCCCCAATGATGAATTACTTTTGGTAAATTGAAAACTGTGATGTCTTTGTTTCATTCAAAATGATTTGCATGTCCAAAAATGCAGCAAAACCAACCTTCCCATACCGATCAATAACAATTAACTCGTCTGAATGGAGCACTACAAGCGTGCCCCCTGTCATGGTAGTGTAGTTACCATTGCTATGGGGTCATGTGATGTTGCAAAGCCTCTACTGGGAGTGTGTATTGTTGAGAACAGCACTCCAGAATAGTGCACTAGGTAGGACACAGGGTACTAATTCTTTTTAATAGCATGAGTAAATCCGGTATTAATGACTAATGAGATGACACGGATGACATTTTAAGGGCTGGGGATGGGGACTGATAATAAATATGCCTTAAGTTCTGTAAAGCAGCCTATATGCCACTGATATATTGAGACAGGACTGTTTAGGGAATAAAAGTGGAATAAATCAATAGGAACCAATTAAAGCTGTAAAGCCATAAAGGATAGTGATGGAAGGGATCGTAATTGTCTTCATCAGTTTTGCCACCTTTATCTGACGCTTACAGCCTCCCAAATGGGCTTCAGAAACACACTTCTTCCCTCTATCTTTATTCTCCTTCTCATATGAGGTGTGTGCACCCTCTCTCTCGCCTCGATTAAATCTTTCACTTCATTCCTCCCTGGAGATTTTCGCATATCTGCCTTCATATCCTCATCCTTCATCTCCACTTTCTCCCTCTCTCTCTCTTTCTGTCACACACACTCTCTTATAAAACATTTGATTACTTCATTTGCCTCCTCAAAGAGGAATAAATTGCTTTTCTCTCTGTGGTGGATTCAGATATGACGAACTCTCATGGATATTGAGCCTCTCCTTTGTGTTTCTGTCGGAGAAATAACTCATGAATTGGATATAAAATATGCATGAAACAATTACATGGGGGTTTTGCTATTAAAATTAATTGTATATGCTCTTTCACTGTTTGTAGTGATGCGATTAAATGCTTTTTTAAATTATTTTATTTAAAAAAAAAGTTTATTTGTTTTCACAATTCATCTCGTTCACTTTTACAGCTCCGTCTCAAGCATGACAATTTAAGGCACAATCTGGTGGCTCATTAATGTCCCCATAATTTTCATTTTTCTTCTTACTTTCCTCTTTTTTTTATTCTGAGTGCACTCTGAAGTGATTTTTACTTATTTTAGATTATATTTGATGCCTTTTTTTTTGTTGAAGAAAACACTTCAGGTCTTGTGGTTACAGTAACCACACTGAAGTGGATTATTTTCCTGGAACCATAGGAATTTATTTTCCGACCCGGCATCCCGGCGGTATTATTCATCATTCGTGGTGTAATTTAATATTTTAGAGAATTAAATGATCAAATATCTCACAGCAGTATGGCGCTATTTGTTCATTAAACTCAAACAGTTTTCTGGTGAACAATGCAGCTCGTGGAAAAATCTGCTCTCTTGCTCCTGACAAAGCTAACAGACACCCACTGAAGACACCGTAATGCCTGTTAGTGTCTATGGTGTTTGTGTACTAGCTGTTTGAATGAGATGAAAGATGAATGCTCATTAGACAACAGGCTTTAATTTAACGTGTTTGAGTCCCAGCCAGACGCACGGTTTCACTGGAAGTGAATGGGATATAGGCGGGTGACTTTTTGCACAAAAAAAAAACAACTCCTCGGCATTTATCTTTCCTGCCTGGATTATGATTATACACAACTCCAAATGCCAGAGACTTAATTCTAAACTGGAGAAACTTAACCCCTAATGGGAGGGACTTAACACTGCAGGGGAAGAACTTAACCCTAAGTGGGAGGGATTTAACCCTAAACAAGAGAGACTTAACCCTAAATGGGAGGGATTTAACCCCACAGGGGAAGAACTTAACCATAAACAATTGAAACTTAAGCCCAAATGGGAAGAACTTGCTGTAACTCTACTGCTCTCAAAAAGAAAAACAAATGAATGAATGAAAAAAAAAAAACAGATTATAGCTATGCCTCAAAAGAATGCAGGCTGGACCAAATTGAATTTAACCTCAAATGAGAAGGATTTAACCCAATATGGAGGAGACTTTTCTAAAAGTGGGAGGAAATTAACCCCAAATGGAAGATACAGAACCCAAAATGGAAGGGACATACCAAAAAAATGAGAGGAATTTAACCCCAGATAGGAGGAACTTAACCTCAAAATCTGAGGGACTTAATCCTTAATGGTAGGGACTTAACCAAAAATGGGAGGGACTTCACTCCAAATCTGAGGAGATTAACTCAAATTAGACTTAATTCTAAACAGGAGGGACTTAAATTCAAATTGGAAGTGCTTAACCCTAAATGGAAGGGACTGAACCCCACATGGGAGGTACATAATCCCAAATGCCAGAGACTTAATTCTAAACAGGAGCAAATTAACCCCAAATGGGAGGGACTTAATCCTAAACAAGAGACACTTAACCCCAAATCTGAGGAACTTGACTCCAATTGTCATAGACCTAATTCTCAAGAAGAGGGACTTGACTCCAAACGCAAGAGACTTAATTCTAAACAGCAGGAACTTAATCCTTCAAGGTAGGGACTTGAGCCAAAATGAGAGCAACCAGTCCCCAAATGGGAACGACTTAACCCCAAGTAGGAGGGATTTAACCCCACAGGGGAAGAATTTAACACCTAATGGGAATAACTTAACTGTAAACAAGTGAAACTTCAGCCCAAATGGGAGAAACTTACTGTAACTCCACTGCTTCTGCTGACTGGTAGATCTCTCAAAGGGGGAGAAACCTTATACCCAGCAGCCAATCAGTAAATCAGGACTGTAACATGTCTGATAGTTCAAACTTCCACATATCTGCAGCACAAATTCCTAATCAGTTGGAGTCTGAAGTTGGTACAATTTATAAACATTGTGTAAAATAAAGTCAAAAGTTCTCTTTGATTTATACTGCATTCGTTTCTGAAAAGTGTGGTTTCTAATTCTAGCTGTCACTTTCTTTTTCAGCTTGTAGCGTCGCTGTTTTTTGGGCCGAAATGTCTTCATAACTTAAAAATAGAGAATAAAGACCGTGAGGGAAAGACTGTTTATAGCTGCTATAATGTAAGCATACTTGCCAACTCTACGAGTTTTGACAGGTGAATCCCGCCTACTGATTTTTGTTCTAAAAAATAATCAGTGAACACTGTTGGATTCGCTCTTCTGATCTCGCTTCAGCTGTTTTTGGCACACGGGATACAAGTATACAGCGTCAGAGTTATATTACGTGAAGCCAAAAGCCAATGGAATGGCGCAATAATGGTGTTGAATCTAAATTGTATTGCTCTATTGTATTGGCCATTCCGCTGGTTCTTGTTATGGTTCTAGCCAATTGGCAATGAGGTCATGTTACAACAAATTGTGGCAGTGTTTGTGAAAAAATGCTCTGGTGATTATGAATAATGAATTCTCCAAAGGAAAAAAAAAAAGATTCGCGATTAAAACAAGTTCAAGGCGACTTGAACTTGGCATCCAGCATCAAAGCATTGAAGCGAGGTGAGAAGTAACATTTTTGTAAAGTACATCAGTCCAATTTCTTGATTAATTTGCTTTAAAATATGGCACTCAGAATGCAGGAGAATGCACTATTTTACACTTTTTTCCAAAAATTTCCAGGAGTGCATGCCTCGAACCCCCCTAGAAGGGCGTGACTGTCACTCAATCTGATCTACCACTTGTCATTCTCAGGGGATTGGCACTTAGGTATGCCTAAGTGACAACAGGAACTTGTCTTGCAGACCCTATACATCATCCAGTGTAACTGTAAACGGTTAAAAAGCACAATGTATTGTTCAGTAATTAATTAAAAATTGTAACTTTTGGCAAGTCACTGTGGTATAAGAGGAATAAAATACTTCAGCATGTGCTGTTACAGGAAAAATGATCAGCTCATGGTGGGAACAGGAACTCCACTTCATCACACCACCATGTGTTGATTATTTTTCAGTAACTGCACAGCCCGCAGTGTGTTATTCCTTATTTATAAACTTTATCTATATGCTATATGTAAATAGCCCCATTGCCTTGTGGGCGGCTAGGGATAGCCAAAGGCTAAGGGAATGAACCGTGGCAGAAATTCGGAGTGGAGCCCCGTAGGCAGCCTGGTGGTAATCCAGTCACTGGCAACTCCTGCAGTCAAACTGGTCCTGGACATACTGGCTACGCTTTTCCTTCGGACTCTACCAGCAAGACTGAGAGGGGGATTCTGGGACATGGACAAACCAGTTTCTCCATATATACTGCCCAGGCTAGCGCGTTTTTGGAGAGGTAACTTTAGCGTGTTGTATGGCTTTGTCTGGCATGGACACAAACTGGGGAGTGGCAATAACTGGTTCTAAGTCATGGCTCAGTTGGCATAGAGCCTGATGCTAGGGGTCACTCCTGACAGTGGGAGGGGCTTTTTAGCCCCATTGGACATCTACCACCTGCTTAAAGCTGGGCAGCCCTGAGTCAATAAAGTGTTGTCCCGCCACGGTCAACCTGTCCTGCTGAGGTGAGTGAGAGTCAAGTTTGGAAACAGCCTGACAAGTGGACTGCAACTCTTTCACCTAAGAATCCTACCATGCGCTCGTCATGGACTTCGTCCGATGGCTGCCGATGAATAAACTTTATCGTTTTTAAATTGGTTTAGATCAAAGTGTGAAATTTGAATTCTAACTTCTGGCTGATGTCATGGGAGTTAGAGCAGCCGACCAATGAGCAACTTCGATTCAAGTCACACTGAAAGTCATACGTTCATTAGAGTCGAAACTGTGATGACCCCGCCTCTGTTGGCTGCTGGGTGGGCTGCATGTCTGTTTGATGTTGCAGATGCCCAGTAGGTGCGGCTGATCTGTTACTGGGAATACCTGGGCCCGGTGTTCCTGGTATTTAAGCTCACACCACACTTGTGCCCAGAGGAGATAGGAAAGAAGAACCTCTGCTCCCCTACGCACCTCGCTCCCTGTTTTTTACATTCCATCCATCCATCCATCCATCCATCCATCCATCCATCCTGACACTACTGATTTACTGACTGTCGCACCTCATAACCTTTTTGATATTTTGAATATTGGTGTTGCTTTTGAATAAATTAAGATCTTTTGCTTTGACTTCTTTTCATGCCTCTGGTGATCTGTCATGATTTTGAACTGGTCATGACATAGTGGGGGCTCGTCCGGGATAATGAAAAACGCTCATTTTAATCACACACTTTCTTTCTTTCCTTCACCCCTCCATCACTTATCTCCTTGTAATTCAGTATTTCTTTCAGGACATGTCTTTTTGTTTGTTTGTTTTTAGTTAGTATTAGTGAGATTTACCGAATGAAATCTTTTCTCTCCTTCAAATCAAATCAGTATTCTTTGTACGATTTTAATTTTCAGTTGTACTGAATATGAATATATTCTCATGTAGAAAACAACAAAACCTTCCTTGTCATATCCCCCTTTAAAAGTTTGTGAAGGGTTTGTTCTACACATGTTGTTCCATTCATAATCCTCGAAATTTAATGCTCACAGTCAGAAATGACACTCCACAGCGAGAACAGAGATAATGTGAGTCTTCAGGCTACAGCGAGCTTTATGTCGACTTTTATGACTTTTTTATGGTCACAATTCTGCATTCTCTCTCTAAATGAATATTAGCATTAACAAAAGTTCTTCCACCATCACACTCAACATCGATTTCTCACTGCATGAATGATAAACACACATCAATATCCTCTCAAGCATTTTTCACACTGCTATATTTTCTAGAGTCATCATTTCACGGAATAAGTGCTATTATTACCAAATCACACGCTTATATAAATTGCTCTAAACAGCTTTCCACATTTGTGCTAGCACGGCTAATCTTTCCTGTGAGTGATTCTGGGGCACTGATCCACAGCATCTAACAGTCCACAGTCAGAAGCATGATCGTGCCAGACAGATATGATAACTGCTCAAATAAGTGCAAATAATGCAACAGGCAAAACAAAAACAAATTAAAAATATAATAAGAGAGTATGGCCGTGCCTCAAAAGAATGCAGGCTGGACCAAGTTGAAATGGGAGGGACTTACCCAAAAATGGGAGGAAGGAAATTAACCCCAAATGGAAGATACTTAACTAAAAATGGAAAGGATGTACCCAAAAGTGGGAGGGACTGAACCCCAAATCTGAGGGAATTAATCCTTAATGGTGGGGACTTGACCCAAAGTTGAAGGCATGTCATTCCAAATCAGAGGAAATTAACCCCAAATGGGAGGAACCTAACCCTAAATGGGAGGTATTTAACACAAAATGAAAAGGGCATACCAAAAGCCGAGAGGAATTTCACTCCAAATGGAAGGAACTTAATCCTTAATGGTAGGTACTTCACCAAAACTAGGAGGAACTCCCTCCAAGTGGGAGGGACTTCACTCCAAATCTGAGGAGATTAACTCTAATTGACTTACTTCCAAACAGGAGGGATTTAAATCCAAATTGGGAGTACGTAACCCTAAATGGGAGGGACTGAATCCCAAATTGGAGGTACATTACTCCAAATGTCAGAGACTTAATTCTAAACAGGACCAAATTAACCCCAAATGGGAGGGACTTGATCCTAAACAAGAGAGACGTAACCCCAAATGGGAGGGACTTAACTCCAATTGCCATAGACTTAATTCTAAAGAAGAGGGACTTGACTCCGAATGAAAGAGACTTAATTCTAAACAGGAGGGACTTAACCCTTAAAGGTAAGGACTTAACCCAACATGGGAGGGACTTAACCCCATACGGGAGAGACTTAACTCAAAATCTGATGAACTCCAATTGCCAGAGACTTAATTCTAAACAGAAGAGACTTAACTCCAAATGGGTGGGACTTAACTCTAAATGAATGGAATGTAACTAAATGTGAGGAACCCAGCTCCAATTGCAAAAGACTTAACACCAAATGGAAGGGCTTTAACTTCAGATGCCAGAGACTAAGTTCCATATGGGAGGAGCTTTACTCCAAATGGGAGGGATTTAATTCCAAATATGAGGGGCTTAACCCCACATGGGAGGGACTTGACTCCAATTGTCAGAGACTTAATTTTAAACAGGAGGGACTTTAAGTCCCTCCCATTTTGGGTTAAGCTCTTCCTATTTTGGCTTAAGTCCAAATGCCAAAGACTTAATAGTAAACAGGAGAGCCTTAACTCCAGATGGGTGGGACTTCAACCCAAATAGCAGGAACTTGAACCCAAATAGTTGGGACTTAACTCTAAACGAGTAGACTGTAAATAAATGAGAGGAACCCAGCTCCAATTGCAAAGGACTTAACATCAAATGGAAGGGACTTAACTTCAAACACCAGAAACTTAGTTCCATATGGGAGGAGCTTAACTCCAAATGGGAGGGATTTAATTCCAAATAGGAGAGGCTTAAACCCACATGGGAGGGACTTAACGCCAAATGCCGATATAGGATGCACTTAATGCCCTGGATCAAAGAAACCTTCTCATCAGCCATCAGTAGACTCAGGGCTCTGCCGTCCCAGTGGGTGGTGGTCCAGCATGCAGTCAGACCCTCCTCATGCCTCCTGGCTGTTGGGTTAGAAATCAGTTCTATAATTCTTTTATTAACTTGTAAAACATTAGTATGGATTACAGCCATAAGGAAGCAGAGCGGAGAGCGCACTACAGCTTATTCCGTTTATTGGAACTCATTGATCACCGACCTGATGGCAAAGAAACTGATGAGTGTGTCCTCAGGGACAGAAATCCACAGCCAGCTTGACTTTTTTTTTTTTCATTTCCTCTCTCTTGCCACAGCCAGTGGCACGTCCAAACAGAATTAGTATGGAGGCTTCCTGAAATTGAGTCGGAGAAAATGGCTGCTTCTGGCTAGAGGAGAGCGAAACAGAATGACACACACAGGACTTCAACAACATACACTTACCTATAACTGGATAAGGAATAAAGCACTTCAGGATGTGGTGTTATAGGAAAATAATCAACTCTGGCATGTTGACAGTAACCGTCTTGCTTTCCTGTCATGTTTCTGTGCACTTAGCGCAATGTTAGCATGTTGTCGAAGTTGCGGATTTGTTATTTTGGTCTGTGTTTTTCTTAATATAACCCAGTTGGTGTTGGACACATAACTGTACCATCTTCAGAAGACGGATTTCCTCACTGGTCTTTGTGTTGCTCCTGTCTCCTGTGTGTGTGTGTGTGTGTGTGTTTTCAGAGGTAATCACCTCCAGAAATGACTTTTCTCTTTTATGTCTGCTCTCTCTTGCAGTATTCATTTTTTTTCCTTCAGGAAATGGAAAGAGATTTTCATTTAAAGCCACGAGTCATGTTGCGTCTCGTCTCTGCTTCATTCCTTCTGATTGAAATGCTGGACTCCTGCCATCTCTCCTCCATCCATCATGCCTTCCTTTCATGCTTCCATCACATTCTTTCTCAGGTCCTCTCTTTGTGCCGTATCACACCTTTCCTTCCTTCACCATCATGTCTTCTTTCCATCCCTTCATCATGTATTCCGTCCAACTCTAATCTTGTCTTCATTATCCCGCTATCCTCTGTTCTAGCAAACATTCATCAAGTACATCTGCGGCTCGGGGCAATAGACAGACAGACGGAGAGACTAATGGGTGAATGGACAGATGAATGGACAGGCAGATGAACATAAATACAGAGGAATAGACAAAAAGAGGGCGAGCCAAACAGAGGTGAAGATGGACAGAGAGACAGATGGATAAATGGACAGATTGACAGAGGGGACAATAAGAATGGAAAGACAGATGGACATGCAGATGGAAAGAGACAGACTGAAAGATTGGGAGAAAAAACAGACAGACGAGTGATTATGCTGTCGTTTGGTGTTATGTAATTTCTCTTTTGTGTCTTTAACACACAGGGAATTATACATCTCACACACACACATACACACACTGCAATTAGTGTGTCAGCCATGAAAATATGGGTGACAATTACTACTATGAGCTCTCTGTCAAAATCTTCTGAAATTACTGTGCTCATATTTATCATATTGATGAGACATCATGCACTCTCTTTCTCTCTCTCTCTCTCTCTCACAAACACACACGCATGCATGCACGCACGCACACATGCATACAGTGTTACACTTGTCCCGTCAGTGTGCAGATGCAAACACAGTTGATTAGCAACAGCTGTAAAATCATTTATGCTAATTGGTCGTGGTGATTGATTGCCGTGTGTTTAGCAGTCATGATGAATGCGCATTTTACAGAATGAGTTCAGTGCCAAAGTCATTGCACCAAATTATACAAGCCACGAGAAAGAAATGATCCAAATGTTTCAAATGTTGCAAATACAAATAATGAGAATGAAATCAGACTGGAGCGTCTTCACTTCTGCTTGATTTAATGACTGTGAAATGAAACCTAGTGTGAGACAGGAAGAAAGAAAGAGAGAGAGAGAGAGATTTATTTTAAACAAGTCACATTAAACCCAGACCGCGAGTTCGTCTAGTGGTTAACGTGTCCGCCTCTCTACCGGGAGATCACGAGTTCTACTCATGGTCAGGTCATACCAAAGACCATCATAAAAATGGTACTACCATCTGGCAAGGCACACTGCAATACAGATGTGAGTAGGGAAGTTAAACTCTTGCAGTTCCCAGAGGACCTGCCCCCCCACTGTAACCCTAGCTGTATAGGCGAGAGGCCGAGGGCTATGGAAACGGAGATTGGTGCCGCACCCGTACGCCTCAAAAGACCTGGTTAGTACTGGGATAGTAGACTGCCTGGCAGGACCAGATCCTGGTATGAAAGGGACTTTGACTTGACATTAAAATCATTAAATAATAATTCAATAAATAAATATTTCAGACGGCGGCACGGTGGTGTAGTGGTTAGCGCTGTCGCCTCACAGCAAGAAGGTCCGGGTTCGAGCCCCGTGGCCGGCGAG
>JAODOF010000003.1:2554978-2567491 GCA_027576175.1 Sciades proops | reverse complement strand
TTTTAATTTTTTTAATTCAATCCATTCTGTTCATGTTATTATACAGGGTGTTTCAAAAAATGTGATGATATTTGAGATGTAAATATCCCAGAAACTACATACTCTCGGCAACTGAAACTGAACAGGCTTAATGTTGAGCAATATACAATTTATTCCTCAAAATTTTGAATGAGAAATTCACGGGTATGTGGATTCCGTGAACGATTTCACAAATTTTCGACTTGTTCGACTGTGTTCGAGCGTACTCTAACTTTTCTTTTCCAGCAAATTGCATTTAATACCTAAAAAGATAAAAACAAAAAACATTAAACATAAAATTTTGACCTGTTTCCATGCACGCTGTTAAAATTTGAGGTCAACTGAACGAGAATTGGTAAAAAAGTTATTAGATTGTGAAATATCATCAATGTTTTTTTTTTTGTTGTTGTTTTTTTTTTGAAACACCCTGTATATTACTTAAACTGAGGTCTGATTGCTTTGAGTTAAAAAACTGAGCTGTTGGCTCTCATGGCTAAAGATTCTCTACATGACAGATGCGTACAGCTAAGAACTTTTGCAGCAGAAATAATTAAACCATAAGTCAATATGATTACATTTACTACATCTACATATATTACGGAAACTGATCCAGCCATTCCTTAGGAAATGGTATTTCTGCTTGTCATTTAGGCACCGACGATATAAATAGATCTTAATCAAACCCTGTTTCGAGCATTTCGTGTTGGTTTGACTGGTTTTACTGTTATGCGGTATCCTAAGCACAAAAACTAATACAGTAACAAAAACACAAACCGTCTTTGGTCACTCTTTCTCTTCTGCAGCGCCACACAGAGAACTGAAAAGCCTGATCTTACGCTCTTTAACCATCTGTAATATACACTGGAATTTTATTTCAGTAGTTATATTGTACAGATATACAACAAACAAGATGTTTAAAGACCTAATAATAGTAAAGTGTTAATGGTTGTTGTTTCCCATGAGCATTAAAACAATAAAACAAGCTCCACGTTCAATAACATATCCACAAATGACCTGGTGTTATTAGCATCAAACCTGTAATTTTAGGCTTCTGATCATAAAATATAATCAGATTTTTTTTTAACTCTTTAATTAACTTCATATTATGGTTTATATTCTTTCAGGCCATGTGATGATCATTATTGCTCCTGTTTAAGATATTACACTCTGCTATTAACACTTGAGTACTGAATATTATAACATAAATTGCACTAGGTTTTGAATATCATTTTTGCGCTTATTTAATATTCAGTATAAATTACAACAATTTCCAACAACAACAACGCTGTGCAGAGGAGCTCTCGGTGATTGAGGTGATCTGTCCATATGAAGTAGGCAAGTCACCCTTTATTTAATCTTCTTTTCAGTTTTCGTGTGCTGCATTGTAAAACTGCATGGAGCTGAGAGAGATAGAAAATGAAGTGGTGCCTAAAATCATAGCGTGTGTGTAATGAGGGCATTAATTATGTATAGCCATTGGTGCAGATGGACCTCATTAATTGTCTGCTGTCGCCTTCTTGATTACTGTACCTGGGAGGGAGGTACTAATGCCTGCCGCGTTTTAGCAGGTAATGCAAACTGTTTTGTCACCGAGTGTGTGACAGTGACGGAGCAGCCGTGCGCTAGAACTCTAATCTTCGCCATAATTCTCCAGAAACTTCATGGTGACATTGATTTTGCTAATGGCCGCTGATAGCCCCCGAGATGTTTTCGCAACTAAAATTGCATCAAGATTCTAACAAAGCCACAGCGTTTGTCTCCCCGTCTCTCCTTAATGTGTTTCCACAGGCGGAATTTAGGGAACACCGAAGGTGCTTTGCAAAACAACGGATTGGTGGGTGGGTGGATGGGTGGGTTGGTTGGGGGGCTGTCATGAGAGGCAGCCTGCAGAATTGAGGCCTAATGATGAGCAGACTGTGTTGTTTTTTCTTTATCTTTATTCTCTCTCCTTCTCATATATTATTAAGTCAGTGATCGGCAAAACCTCTGCTCTGATCTGTGGCCTCAATCCCGCACTCGCTGCACAGTTAATAACAACGCCAACTGTTGCTTGTACATCTTGTTACGTCACGTCTCTATGTGAAGAGTTTGGTTCCAAAATGCTACATATACACAATTCCATTGTTTCGAGAAAAAAAAATCACTTTTTCTGACTATGGGAAGTGATAAAAGGAAAACCATTGTATCCTGTTTTAAAATTTATTGACTAAATCCTTAATGATAATAAACTTCAAAAATGAAATCCAGAATTAATTAACAGCTTTTAACTGAACCAAGTAATTATTTTTTTGTCAAGTTGCTACATATCCACGCCACGGCATTTCCCCCAAATGCTACATATCCCTTTCTATTTAAAGTGCATTTAACTGTGTTCTTTCCTGACAGATATATCTGAAATTGGATATATAATGTGCTTTAGTATCCTGAAAAATGGGCAATGTCAGCTGGTGTGAGTTTATCAGCATGGCGAAACACACGTGTATGTGCTTTGAGTGCACACAGTGTCTGGTATTTTCCCGACACCCGAATGCTGCATTTTCTTAACGTATTCTCGCTTATGATTTGCTTTTGATGGTCTACGTTTCTTCCCCTCTGGTGAAACCATCCCGGCCTCCTCCGTTCCATCGAAGTTATTCATAATTCAGTGTGAAATTGTCCAATAAATGCAAGAAGTGACGAAATGGTTTTACTTCATGGGCATAGCCATCTTAGAAGACTTCACGCCAATGGTGGCCTCTGATTGGCCAAATGAATACGTCTGGTTTTGAGTAAAATCAGTGATGGCGCTTGTTACATTGTGGAATGAAAGGCCATAATGCAGTGTGTAAATCAATGGCAGATATCGCGTTTTGGCTAAAACTGAATATGGTACGAGTAAGATGTGATAATTGCTGATGGTTTGGTGGCAGGAGTTTCAATTTTTCATATTTGGCGTTTATCACGTTTCGGAACCAAACTTTTCAAATGTACACATTATTTACACAAGTGACTGAGTGTTCTATCTGTACAGAGTTCCTTTTAAAGGATGTAAAATGTGTGTGTGTGTGTGTGTGTGTGTTGCTCCCAACTCTCAGTTTATATATATTTCAGTGCACACAAACTGAGTAGCTCCATCCCAACTGATATATCTTTATAACTTCCCTCAAGTCCTTCTCCCACATAAACCATGCAGCTCATGCTAACATCGAATAAATCAGTGTGTCACAGAGATTAGCCAAGTGTTTACTTGTATCGTCTCCAACACCTGTAATGCTGCTGTTATTGCACAGTTTGTAGCTTTAAATAAATATCTCTATACATCACACAAACTCATCTGACTTATATATACTCTGCTCTTCTTCAAATCAGTCAATGCGCATCACTCACTCGGTGTTTCGTATCGCCTCTGTTGCTGTCCACAGTCGCTGGGTTTTAGGTTCAGT
Organism: Sciades proops; assembly: GCA_027576175.1. Classification (NCBI taxonomy): domain Eukaryota; kingdom Metazoa; phylum Chordata; class Actinopteri; order Siluriformes; family Ariidae; genus Sciades; species Sciades proops. The sequence goes on along the minus strand of JAODOF010000003.1, from coordinate 2,564,051 downwards.
GCAGGGTCACGGGAGAGCTGGAGCCTATCCCAGCTGACTATGGGTGAGAGGCGGGGTACACCCTGGACAAATTACCAGATCATTGCAGGGCTGACACATAGAGACAAACAACCATTCACATTCACGCTTGCGGTCAATTTAGAGACACCAATTAGCCTAACCTGCATGTCTTTGGATTGTGGGGGAAACTGGAGGAAACCCACACAAACATGGGGAGAACATGCAAACTCCACACAGAAAGGTCCCTGTTGGCCACTGAGCTCGAACCCAGAACCTTTTTGCTGTGACGCGACAGTGCTAACCGCTACACCACCTTGCTGTCCCAGGTCAAAGGTGATGGATGTAATCATTTATGATGATGCCTGGCACAGCTGACCGATCATCGGGATCTCATCTGTAGTCAGTAAACTTTTTCCACAAAGATCAGATCCGTATGGGATCAGTGTGAGATTGGTTTCCAGTGAGTATGAGACTAGTTTGGGATCAGTACAATATAAGTTTAGGATTAGTGTGTGACTAGTTTGGGATCAATTTTTGGTATTAGTCTGTGGGGTTGGTATGATATAATCTGGGGATTTGTGTGGGTCTACTCATATTATTTTGGGATCAGTTTGTGATCAGTACCAAACTGTGATCAGGATGGAATCTGTGTATAATCAGTATCAGATTAGTTTGGGCTCAGTATGTGATCATTTTAGTGGGGGGGATGACACGGTGGTGTAGTGGTTAGCACTGTCACCTCACAGCAAGAAGGTTCCAGGTTTGAAACTCATAGCCAATCGGGGCCTTTCTGTGTGGAGTTTGCTTGTTCTCCTCGTGTCTGTGTGGGTTTCCTCTGGGTGCTCTGGTTTCCTCCACAGTCCAAAGACATGCAGGTTAGGTAAAATACCCAGCCACAAGTCAGTGCATACTTAGTGCGGGTCCTAAATCCAGATAAATTGGGGAGGGTTGTGTCAGGAAGGGCATCTGGTGTAAAACCTACGCCAAATCAAATATGTGGATCATGATGGGGAAGCCATGACCTGATGGTTAGAGAAGCAGCTTTGGGACCAATAGATTGCTGGTTTGATTATCTGGACCAGCAGGAATGGCTGAAGTGCCCTTGAGCAAGGCATCTAACCCCCCACTGCTCATCAGGCTGCAATGGGTGTGCTGTACATTGCTCTGGATAAGATCATGTGCTAAATGCCTGTAATGTAACATAACATATATGATGATCTGCTGTGGCGACCCCTAACAGGAGCAGCCAAAAGATGTAATGGATCAGCATTGGCTCAATGTGGGATCAGATATGTGTGGAGTCAGTGTTGTCACTGTGTGATGGATATCTGATTAGGTTGGGATCACCGTTGGATCAGAATGGAATCTGTATGGGATCAGTGTTGGATTAATTTGTGCTCAGAATGGGGTCTGTGTTGGAATAGTATGGGATCAATGTCGGAACATTATGGAATCTGATGGATCGGCATCATCTAAATGTGGACTCTGTATGGGAGCAGTATCTAATCAGCATCAGCAATTTGTAAGATCATGGTCTCATCACGATGTGATCAGTATTGGATGAGGTTGGGATCAGTGTCAGATCAGTAAGGAATCTGTGTGGGGTCTATATTGGCTCAGAGTGGGATCAATGTGTGATTAGTTTGGGACCAGTATGGAATCAGTGTCAGATTACTGTACTATCAGATCAGTGTGTGATCAATATATGATTAATTTGGGATTAGTATCAGATTAGTTTGGGATCAGGGTGGTATCGGTATCACGTAAGTTTGGGATGACTGTGGGATCAGGATCATATTAGTCTCAGATCAGTGTTGGATCAGAAGGAAATCTGCATGTGATCAGTACTGGGTCACTGTGGGGTCAGTATCGGATTAGTTTGGGTTCAATATAGGATCCAAGTGGGATCAGTATAGGATTGCTGTAAGACGACTGTAGGAATCAGTGTCAAATCAGTGTAGGATTGGTAAAGGATTGAGTGATGTGTGAGATGATTCTGGTATCTTTTGTGGATTGAGTTGGTATGTGATCAGTTTAGAATCACTGTTGAAGGATGGAGAAATTGGAAATGGTGCATCCTTAAATGTTTAGCATTTTTATTAATGGTGGTTTAAAAGTTGTAAGATGAAATGGGGGTTATCTCTTCACTAACCAAGTTCCCCTGCAGTGAGATCCTACCTGAATGCAAATCCCTCCCGAAGAGCAAGGTGTATAATGGTGATGAATTTCCAGTGTGATAAAAAAATATATATACTGCAGGTACTTTTCATAAACTTTTCCCAACATTTCCTCCTGGGGAACAGGACACATTTTTAGTTCCAAGATCAGTTTGCAGCATCATTGACAATCCAGGCACAGTGGTAGAGTCGTCCTGTGTTACGGCTGTTGGAATTTTGCACCGTTCCATGGCTGTACTTTGCCCTGATGAAGTGCTGAGTGTGGAATGTGGAACAGGATTGGATCGTTACTCACTGACTGTAAGGATGGCATAATGAACCTTACTGATTGCTCATATGCAAGTCTTTTACAGAATCACTGACCCTCTTAATCTGCCATGCTTTAAAACCTGGGATTACTAAAGCATGATTAATATTGGAGGCAGGCAGCACAAGTGGTAAAGTGGAACATATTCATCACATTTATTTTTACACAAGTGATGAGTCAGAGTCAGCGCAGAAGCATATGGGTACTTGATAATTACACACTAAAGCAGCACAATGAGAACGGTTTCAGCCTCCTCCATGCACACCAGGTCAGTGAAATGCCATCGCTGTCACACAGTATGTATCACTGTTATTCTCCTGACAAGTACACTTCCTATAGGAAGAGGAACTCATCCTGGAACCGGAGAGGAACACTCTCATTCCTTTGTTGGATTGTATGTGATTAATAATGCTTTCAGTGCATGATAATATCTGGCTGTTTTATAACACTGCAGCTGGATCTATTCATGTCTATAACGGGACTATTTTACATTTAATTGATTTCTGTGGTATAAGAGGAATAAAGCACTTAGGGATACGCTGTTAGAGGAAACATAACTAATTTTGGGGTGGTAACAGTAACTTCACGGTTATCACGCATTATTGATTATTGTATTAGAACAACACATCCTGGGAGTGGTTTTATTTTTTGATGTCTGTCTATCAGTCTCATCAGCAGCTTTTCCTTTAATTGTGTGAAGTGCTGAAGTTTGTCGAAGATGATAACCAGTGTGAAATTTCCAGCTGTTTGTGTCACATCTGAGGAAATAAAGTGTGGGTTAATGAGTGCACTGTGCTGCCCTGCAAAGTCACCTTCACTCAGCGGTGATCTTCCAACGGCACTACAGGGAACCGTTTGGCATTCAGCTTCCTGCACATTACATGCTTAGATTGACTCAAGTGATAGTGGATAGTTCTTACTTTCCTAAATATCTTCTACTTCGACCCCTCGAGAACAGAGTTCTACATAGAACCCTACATTAAATTAAATCGTTCACGTAGAGATACAAACCAAAGAATCATTTCAGGTTCTAGATTTAACCATTTCTCTAATAGTATATGTATAGTACTTGACGCTTAACATGGAGCCTTTTACCTCCTATATGCTAAGTGCACATTAATGGGTATGTCATGTGACCATATTCCCTTTAGTATGGAACCTATTTACATTGTTCCTTAATTTAGAACCTCACTACATTGGGTATGAACCGTGAGCTGGCCTAGTGGTTAGCATGTCCACCTCTTGATCGGGAGGTCGCAAGTTCTACTCGCGGTCGGCAGGGGCGCGGATAGGATTTTTGAGTTTTCTAACTGAATGAACATTGGTAGACAAAGGCCTACCTGGTCAACACTAGCCATACATGACCAAATTGTTATTTGTCTGGTATGTTAATCGCGCTCCAAAACTTCATGTCTTCTGCATGTTTTATTTAAACATTTGCTGATCTCAGCAGGATGAAGAATCTCATCACAGAAACTTTAACTGTAACTTCTAACAAAAAGGGAATGTCCAAAAATTAATAACAAAATAAAATTGAAATGATTCACACTCGTGCCTTCATGTAAATGATTAGAAACATAAAATGTGTATGAAAACAGAAGTATAAACACTTGAACAACAGATTCACACAAATAAAAATAAAAAGTATTTTTTCCAATAAACAAAATTGATCGAAAAATTTTTTTCCCTCTGCAGCCAAACAAATTTACCGTCTAGAAGCAGACTCAATAGGTCCCAAAAACATCTCTCCTCCTTTCATTTCCCTGAACATATTGCTGGGCAATATCTTGTCTGTCCAGTTTGTCAAGTCTGTCTTGGTGAATATGGCACACCGCAGTGCCATTGAGCCTTTTTTGAGTCATGGTTGATCGCAACCATGTTTTCAATCTGCGTAACGCACTGAAGCTGCGCTCTGCCTCTGCAGATGATATGGGCACCACCATCAGCAACCTCACTAGTGTCTCTACCTGATCAAACAGGCCACGGACTTCAGGGTGCATTTCTTTCAAAGCAGCACAGCATCTGCAGTTGTGTTGACCTTGTACTTGTTTTTAAACAAGGCTAGTTGGACTCTCAAGTCTTCTCCATTCAGTTCAGGATATTTGCGGACTGCTGTATCGTTTGTCATGGGAGTCAGGAGTGAGTTTTCCAGTTCTTTTAATGTTTGAATGCCTGGTTGCATAAACCTCTCAGTGATTTGTGCATCTACTGTATCTAGGACACGGTAGAACTCTGGTCTGTAAAAATCCACAGCTGATCCAGGTGTGTATGCAGGAGCCTGACCAGAAAATCTTTTAGGGGGCCTATGTGTGCGTGGTGGAACAATGGGTCCTAGAGACAGATTGTCACACTTGTCCTCTGCCTCCTTAAAGATCGCCTCAAAGTGTTCAGTGTTTCTTTTGGATTTCAAGCTGTCTTGGACAAGGGAGACTGCAGACAGCATGCCCTCCATTGTCTGAGTGTTTTTCTGAAGAGATGCGTTCAGAACCTCTAGTTCACTGATCACATCTAAAGCAAGCAGAAGTCCCAGTACAACATTACCCTGTTGCAGTCGAACACGTAAACCCTCTGCCCGGCTTGCAGACTCAGAATGATTTGCAGCCATCTCATCTAGCGCATTTAGCACCATCCCATATTGGCTGAGAACAGCACGGATAGCAGGTGAGCGCACAGTCCACCTTGTGGGACATAAAGGCCTGATGGACACCGCTGGCCCTTCCCCTTCAGCAGCAACAATGGCTTTAAACTTGTCTTTCAGTTTACCAGACTGCCCAAAAAATGTGCCAAGGTCATGTATCCAGTCAAGTGCATTTCGCACAACATTGGAGGCTGAGCAAGCTTGTTGTGTGACCAAATTGACACAATGTGCTCCACAATGTACATATGGTGCTAGTGGCTGTGCTCGCTGAATAACAGCCTGTGCACCTGAGTGCTTTCCAGCCATATTTGAAGCCCCATCATATGCTTGACCTCTGAGGCCTGATATTGGCAAATTCAGCCTCAACAGAACGTCCAAAATGATCTTGGCAAGGTTTTCACCTGTCGTAGAAGTTGTTTCATACAACCCTATGAAGTCTTCGTGGACCATCAAATCAGCGTCAACATAACGTAGGCACAGCGCCTCCTGCTCAACACCAGAGACATCCCTTGTTCCATCCATAATAATGGAATATTGCAACACTGGTAAGGACTGTATCTCATCTGCAATTTTCCTGATAATTGTTGAACTCATCAAATTTATCCGCTCATTTTGACAATCCCAAGACGTGTGCACGCCTCTCTTTGCAGATAATAACCACCTAGTGAATGACTGATCACCTTCAGCTTTGTATTTCAAAAGCTGGTCAAGGTTACCTTGATGATGTTCATGACCCCTAAAGGCCAATCCCTGCCTCGCCAGAAACATCTCAGCTCCTATTATTTTTAACAGGCTAGCTCTGTTTTCTGCTTGCTGTGTACTGGCTGCACTGCTCAACTGTGTAGTAACAGGCCTGGTTTCATATGCAGCAGTTGTAATAGCCACTTTGTGACCTTCTGATTTCTCATGCATGGAAAATTTTTCAAGTGCTTTTTTCCAGTTTTGAAATCCAGTACTGACAAAAGCTGGGTCTATACTCTTGGCTTGTGCTGGTTTCCCTGTTTTAAAGTATTTCGAGCAGTGAAAACACAGAACACCCTCAGTACCCACACTAACATGTAGCCAGGGATACTTCTCGTACCATGCTTTCTGGAATGTTAGTGTCCGCTCTTTGAGCACTTGTCTTTGCATAACTTTTGGGTCAGGTTGATTTGGCTCTGTGTATGTCATTATTATCATGTCACCGTCTCCCTCTGTGTCACCTCTTGTCCCTCCATGTTCTCTCCCTGCATCTTCTGTCTGTATTCTTTCTGTCTCGCCTTCCTCATGCTGTCTTTTTCTACTGTGGCTGCCCCCTGGCAGATCCTCTCTCGACTGACTAGGGCCTGCCTCACTGTCATTAGGAATTGCCTGCAGGCCACGAGGACAGTGTTAACATTTTAAATCTTGTAATTTGAGTTAAAAGTTGCTTACTAAAATAACATTAATAATAATATTAATAACAGCCTAAAAAGCTTGTTATTTCACATTTAGCCTACTTCAGGTAAGTGCAAATGCCTTCTTATTATTGTCAGACTAGCTACTCAACATTATAAAAAGAATATCTGCCACATCTGGGAAAGTTAACAGGCAATATGATACTTATATTGCTCGGTTTTTGAAAAAAAAACAACAACGCTGTAATTGTTTTTTGTTTTTTCATTGTTGACCCCACCAGGGATTGCCTGCAGGCCAGGAGGACAATGTTAACATCTTAAATCTCATAATTTCAGTTAACAGTTGCTGCTTACTAAAATAACATTATACATAAAAATAACAACATTAAAAGATATTCACCTACAGCCTAGAATGCTGTTATTTTACATTTAGCCTACTTCAGGTAAGTCCAAATTCCTTCTTATTATTATCAGACTAGCTACTCAACATTACAAAACAAGTATTTGTCACATCTGGGAAAGTCAACAGGCAACAGGCATAGGATATTTACATCTTTTGGTTCTTGAAACAAATGCTGTGATTTTTTTCCCTCTTCTCTGGCTTAATGTGGCAGAAAGATCACCAGCTCAGTCATTAGACAGTTGTTTATGATCACTATGGTTACCGTGACAGGCAAAGTCACCAGCTCCCCTTAGGACCCCGGGGTCGAGATGGTGCGTTACATTTACATTGGAAGTCGGAACTTGGAGCTCCGAACAACATAACCTCAGAACTGAGCGCTTCCCAGTTTAAAAACTGGGACATCATGGAACATGGAATTCGAAAAAAATGGACAGTTAATGAAAGGAAACGAAAACCCCAACGTTTATGCTGGTAGATGCTAGATTTCAATGCTTTTCCGACTTCAAACTTCCAACTTACGAGTACAACTGAACGCACCATTAGTCGTAGCAGAAACACCGTTGCTATCAAATGGATCAGCTGTGCAGTGTTATTAACCGAGAATTACGTGGAAAATTGAACATCTTGCTTTCCCAACTCTGCAAGGATCTGCTCCAGCCGTTCCCCTTCTTGAATCGGTGTAATGTGGATTGATCACAGACAAGGCTACTGCTGCTGCCATTTCAACTTTGTGCTGCAATGTAAGTTAGCCTAACTAACGGAACATTAATCCTCACTTTTTCTACCTATGTTTGGCGTCTTACGTAGGGACAGTGGGTGGGGGGGACATGTCTCCCCCGTCCCCAGTGCCATCTGCGCCCTTGCCATCATATAATGTTTGTAATGTTTATCCAAAACTACTAAACCTTCCACCGTTAATATTTCAGCCGTCTTACACCGGATTAATTAAAACTTTATTCAGAGAGACTTGGAGAAGCTACAATATACAAACATGAACTCGGAATTTTTGAGAGCAGCCAGTGAGAGACTATTACCATCACTAATGATTAATTACATACTTGTTTTTTAATCTTTCCACAAATTTATGGATTGTGAGGAGACCAGACTATAGTTATATTACACAGACACGAGTGTCTTACTGGGAAATACACCACTCATATTTTTCATACGAGCTCCATCTGGGACATGGAGAACCAAAACCATGACAAAAATCTCTATATGTCACTCGTGAGGAAGTTGATGAGTTGTTTTGATAAATTTGGGGACTTTGTGAATGTGTCGATATAATAAAATCACACATTGGCTTGAAGATATGAAGTTTATCATCCCGTGTTGAAAAACTCACGTTTTTCATACGAAATAGATCACGGATCTGAGTGATATTTAAATAATATTGGCTGGCATTGAGTGGTATATCAGATATATTCCATTCAGATAGCATGATACTGAACAAGTCGAAGAAGAGTTTAATATCATGCTAGCTGAATCGAATATATCTGATAGACCACGAAAAAAAGCCAGGCAATATTATTATTATTATTATTATTATTATTATATATACACAGTCTTCATATCAGCATTCTCGAAGGCCAACGCTAGTTTACCCGTGACTCGGTGCTGTTCACGCGGCAGTCCAGTTACCTTCTAGCTGGTATAGTGTTAGCGCAGGCCAATGCTAGCGCAGTCAATCCAAATATTATTATTTTCCCTGTGTAATTTACTTAGTTACTTTTAAAATCCACATCCACACACAACAGAGTGACCCGGCAGCCAAAATTCTCTCAATCTTCCACTTTTAACGAAGCAAACCTCGTGGCCGTGTTTGTTTACAAATGGTCACAGTCACTCGCTAGTGTGGAAGTTTTACATCTCCGACGTGTCTCTTTTCCAGTTTTTTGATGCCCGTTGGTAAGTTTTTCTCTTGTAAATATGCGTGAAAAATATACACTATACTACCAAAAGTATTTGCTCACCCATCCAAATTATCGGAATCAGGCGTATAAAATCAAGCACCTAGGCATGCAGACTGTTTTTACAAACATTTGCGAAAGAATAGGTCGCTCTCAGGAGCTCAGTGAATTCCAGCATGGAACTATGATAGGATGCCACCTGTGCAACAAATCCAGTCGTGAAATTTCCTCACTCCTAAATATTCCACAGTCAACTGTCAGC
>JAODOF010000003.1:2016650-2026870 GCA_027576175.1 Sciades proops | reverse complement strand
TCTCATTGTTTTCTCGCTCTTTTTTAATATCAGTAAACTCCGGTGTGTTTCATATGACCGCACCTCCTACAAGACGTGGAGGTATAAATACTTCACGAGTGTCATTGCCGTACAGTGTAGAAATCAGCCTGTAGGACAGGAAGTGAGGGTCGTCTGCACTTCCTCTGTGGTTCGAGTCATCACCTCATTCTGAACGTTTCTTCTTCACTTAATCAGTTTTCAGGCTGTATATCAGCCTTCCGGTACATTCCACAGGGTCACCTCTGAAACCTGTCGGTCAATTACAGCGACGTGAGCGAATCATGGGCGTCTGAGAGATGAGGGATGCAGAAGTGGGCGGACAGCGCGTTCCTCCTTGTGTGCTACCCCGCCCCCTGGTGTCATGTGCCTCAGAGGAAGTGCATCATGACCTTTGCCCTCTCTGATTGGTGGCTACTGCGTGATAGTGATAGGGGAGAGGTGTCTGGTGGGTGGGAACCGGCTACGAATAAATTAAGGAGAAATTAGTGGGGGGGGAAAAAAGAAACAAAAATCTCCACGAACAATAACATGCTGTTCTGTTCCAGAATTTACTCTACAGGAAGTGCTAAAAAATCTGCACAGAACTTTCCTCCCTAACCTCCATGTTGTGCTTTTACAGGAAAATAATCAGTGATGGATTGGCGTGATGAAGTGGGGTTCCTGTTAACACTGTGAAGTTGATTAATTTCTGATGAAGTGTTTTATTCATTTCTCTTACAGTGCACTAAAATGCTCACCATTTATTGAATAAACAACAACACTTTATCTGTTTATAGCTGCCTTTAATATTGTAGAAATGTTGTCCATGGAATAATTTCTCGCTTGCACTGTAGTAGCTATAAACAGCTGTTCCCTCCTGAAGATGGAAGACTTCCAGCCCTCAACACCTTCTGACCAATAAGAACCCAGGATTCTGCAGCACGGAAATTTGGGATCTTGCTTTTCGTTTCTCTCAGATTTGAGCTGACGTCATCATTCACGACCCTGAGGTGTGTTCTCGGTCTCTGTCCCACTCCGGTTTTGTCTCCTGGGCATCGTCTTCGTTGTCAAACCGGAGGAGGGGAAAATCGAGCTGCTGCTCCATCCAGTGAGCCACCGTCAGCAACTTCCTGTCCTGGAGGTGCTGGCCAATCAGCTGCAGGCTGATGGGAAGTCCTCGGCTGGAGAGGGACGTCGGGACGGCGACGGCGGGGAGACCTGGACGGGAGAGACACACAGGTCGGGCTTTTTATTTTTTCCAAATTTGCATTTTAATGTCATCTGTTGGTTTTGATTGAAAATGAAAATCAATCATTGACACAAAGATTAGAAAATAACCTCAATAAATATAAAAACATTTCCTCATTCATTAAGACATTTATCATATGTGCACAGTCCAGGCTTTGCAGTTTGATGTGATGGGTTTCTCTCTGAAATAACACCAAGAACATTCCATTAAGTAAAAAATAAAGCACTTTAGGGGCACGCTGTTACAGGAAAATAATCAACACCGTTTTATGTTCTGGTTAGCCCAGTGGAAATGATTATTTTCCTCCAACAGCATGTCCTGAAGTGTTTTCACTCACTTTTATACCACAGCAACCTGATAACAACAATCAAAGTTTGTTTTGTACAGCATTAGTTTGTCCTTTTTATCCTTTTGTAGCTACATTTAAATGTTATGAAACAGACATGAAGCAAGCTCGGAAGTTCTAGCAGCTATAAACACACATCCCTTCACCAGCTGCTCTTTATTCGGTCTCTGAGACAAAAAAAAAAAGGCAGATTTTCATGTGAACAGGAAACTGGAAAGAAGCGTAAACTTGTCTGTCGTGAAAATGTCAGAAAATTTAAAGTTACAGCTTCGCCTCCGACACTGGAGACTCCTTCATTAAACAAACAAACATCAGCTAAACCCTGGAAACAACTTCATGGAGCATCTACTGTCCATCCAATTCCCTGTGAATGAGCCGTTACTATGGAAACGATAATGTATTTAAACAATAAGCAGTGAAGGGGGGAAAAAACAAACAAACAACAAAACAGTTGATGGTAGGAGACGGTGCTGCTGGAGGGACAATGGTGGCAGCCGTGGCCTGAAGGTTAGAGAAGCAGCCTTGGACCCAAAGGGTTGCTGGTTCAATGCCCAGGACCGGCAGGAAGAATGTGAGGGGGGTTGAGTGAATGAAGAGCACTTTCTCCTCCCTGTGTATCACAGCTGAAGGGCCCTTGAGCAAGGCACCAGACCCTCAACCGCTCCCCGGGCACTGCATCATCGCTACCCACTGCTCTGGGTGTGTGTGTGTGTTTTTTCACTGCTCACTTATGTGTGTTCACTGGTTCAGATGGGTTAAATGCAGAGGAGAAATTTCACTGTGCTTGAGTGTGCGTGACTAATAAAGACTTCCTCTTCAGAAATTACTGTGAAACACCAAAGTTGTATGTGTGTGTGTGAGAAACTTCCTCTTCTTTCTAAATGAGTAACTTATAAATCAAAACGTCAGTCATCCGTCATGTTGCTAAGCTTAACGCACAATTCGAGCACTGAGAATCTTCCTCTTTTCGTTGGAAGCTTCTTCAGTGTCTGATGTGTGTGCATGCGTGCGTGTGTATTATTTACTGTACTTCCTGTGAATGAGGGATTAAACAGCGGGAACGCTGATGAAGAATTCCGGACAGTCCGACAGGACAATAGCTCGCGTTCTCCATCATCTTAAACCCCATTCCATGTTACTGATTAGCTTAGAGTTAGCGCGCGCGTGTGTGTTTGTGTGCGCGTGCATATGTATGTGTGTGAACTTTATTAATAATTAGTACTGATGTAAAGTAGGTGGTTAAAGATTCCCAAATTCAGAATGCTGAACTTCATACGGCGACAGACTGTTATAACCTTACTGTTATTATTACTGAACAGAAGGAAACGATTATATTCAACTGTTCTTTATCTTTAAAAATAACCCAGCAGCAGTCTCAGGTACACTCCGTGCACATTTAGAAGGAAATGAGCAGGCTGGCTCTTCCCAGAATCTGAGAAATAAAGAATCCATAAATAAACTGGAAAGCTAAAGACTAAATTGTCCGCCTGGAATCCGCTTCACGCTGGACAAAAACCGTTTCAGGGATTTGACCTTGCTGTGACCTTGATCCCGATCGGATCAATTCCAAAATTTAATCCAATAAACGTTCAACCAGTCGTTCCTAGGGTCAGAGATCACGAGAATGACAATCTCCAACGTAAAAAACTGCTTGAGTGTCTCACATTACCAAGCCTTATATCTGTGTACTGCGTTTCTGTTTTGAGCTTTCTTTTGTGTATTTGGATGCCGCCTTTCGTCTTTACCACCACCATTCTGTTTGTGTCCCGCGTGACCATCGCCCATTTCACGTCTTACGTTTTTGTCCTGTTTGCCTGCCTGTTTGTAAATAAATACTCTTCCTGCAGTTACATCCGTCATTCGCCTGCTCTCACACACACACAGACAGAGCCATGCGCTCCTCTTCCCCCAGACACAATCAGTAATCAAGTCCACAGTCGAGTGAACGATACGTGTTAACGCCACAAAAAAGGCTTAACGAGCCTCGCTTAGGGGTTGATCACTAACGATTATCGAGAACGCTGATCAAAGGATCGATAAAAGGACCAAATGACTGCTGACACCGCTAAACTTAACACCTAGTTAAAGTGTCCTGGGGTGGTTTTATACCCCCCGCCCTGCGGCACGACATAATTGATTAAAAAAAAAAAGCGCATCATGAAGCAGTTCTGTAAACGGCTTTGGTGCGTTTATCTCAGAGCACGCAACAAACGCTTGGTTTAATGGTGGCACACGGGCCAAGCACAAAGGGTGCCAATAGTTTGTGAAAATACTGAAGAGGTTCAATTTTTTTTTTTTTTAATTATCCCTTGTGGGAATACTGCAAAATAAACAGACCCAATCAGCACACAAAAATATCTTCGTGTGCAGGAATGAGAATTTCCAAGCACAGGATTGGTCGAGATGGTCATGTGATGGTCATGTGATGTCTCACCTGCTAAATTGACCGGCTGAGTGAAGATGTCGTCCTGCGCGCTGCGAGTGCGATTGTCCTCCTGGATGAAGTCTGAGTAAGACATGGCGTCTCTCAGCGTGGTGGGCGTGAGGAGGACGTCCACGCCGGAGGAGAACACGCGCCGGAAATCCTCCGCAATCAGACGCCTGATCTGCTGAGCCTTCACAAAGTAGCGCTCGTAGTTCCTAAACACACGAGACGTTAACGTCACTCGGGTTAAAATGGGTAAGGTCAGAACTCCAGACTGTTACACTCTAAGGGATTAGAACTTAGAACCACAGACTGGTTCAACGTTCTAAATGTTAAACCATTTGATTGGACCGGGGTTCTATGTTATAAGCCGTTACATTGTAACAGTCTGGGGTTCTAAGTTCTAAACCATTACATTGTAACAGTCTGGGGTTCTAAGTTCTAAAGTGTTACATTGTAACAGTCCGGGGTTCTAAGTTCTAAAGTGTTACATTGTAACAGTCCGGGGTTCTAAGTTCTAAAGTGTTACATTGTAACAGTCTGGGGTTCTAAGTTCTAAACCGTTACATTGTAACAGTCCGGGGTTCTAAGTTCTAAACCGTTACATTGTAACAGTCCAGGGTTCTAAGTTCTAAATCGTTACATTGTAACAGTCCGGGGTTCTAAGTTCTAAACTGTTACATTGTAACAGTCTGGGGTTCTAACTTCTAAAGTGTTACATTGTAACAGTCTGGGGTTCTAAGTTCTAAATTACAGGAGAACAGTCTGGAGTTCTGTCCTGTAGCAGCTGTACATTTCTTGAAAAATATAAAAAGATGGCACAGGGAAGAGAACAGGAAGTCCCTCACTGTTTCAACAGGAAGTAGTTTCCCGAGAGGACCCTGCGCCGCACGACGTCGTTAAAGCCCTCGTGCCGTGTGGTGGCGTACAGCGCTTCAGTCGAGCTCTCTACTGAACTGCGGTGACCTGCAACACGACACACACACACACACACACACACACACACACACACGGTATTGGTGAGGGTTCGTTATACACCTTTAATCCATTTCTCTCTCTGACGCTTTATCCGTGCCGACTCTCACCGTACTGCAGGCCGTCGAAGCACGCCATGTTGGACGCCACCTCGCAGCAGCAGAGCACGTGGTAGCACACGATGGAGTACAGAGTGTGAGGGAGCGACACTTCACACACCCGCGCCCCCGCTCGCTCAAACATGGCTGCCACACGCGTCCACTGGGACAGTGTCTCGTCCGACAGACCCGGAGCGTGGTACTCCTGCCACACACACACAAATCAAAATCTGACCAATCAGAATCCTGATTTCAACAGAACTGTGGAATAAATTAAAATATTACACACACAGAATTAACGAAGGTAAAATGATGCTGTTCTTTATTAGAGAGGACGCTGTGAAGCAGGTAACAGAGTTTGTGCTCCTAAAATAAAATCTGTCCCATTTAAAAGGAGGACAGATTTGAAGGCAGAGTCACACGTGTCTCCACAGCATGAAGAGGTCAAAGCTGTAGATAAATCTATTGTGTTCTGTGATACATGTAGGGCGGGGCATGTGACCTGCTCGGTGAGAACCACCAGGATCTAAAATGCAGTTACTAACGTAACGAGTGAACGGTTACCTTCGGGATGCCCACGCAAAGATCTCTGACGTCAAACTCCCGAAGGAGAGCAGTGGGAGAATCAGGAGCCGGGACCGTGGTCGAGTCTTTTACATCCAGACCCTGTAGGACATCTGCACACATCATACACACTCAGGAAATTATATCAAGAAAATAAAATAAAAACACTACTACTACTACTACTAATAATAATAATAATGTTTTTATTGTCTGAAAACACTATAGTGTATTTCTATCATATTTAATAGCTAATTTTTTTTTTTACTTACAAAGAATTTTAAGGCAATACGTATTTGCCATTTTTTATTCAATCAATCAACAACTTTATTAGTGTCAAACTTATAGATGGCCACAAGTAGCCTACTAATTGGGGACACTAGCTATAAATAAATAAGATCTGAAATATCTACTTCTATCTATATTCTTAAATATAAATGATAAATCTTAAATGTATAAAAAAAGATCCTTGATTAGAATGGAATATAAATAAATAGATATGAAGGAAATATTAAATAAATATATACCCAAGTCTATAATCTTAAGTATATCTGATAAAATCTTAATTCTATATTAAAATGGTTAATATATATTCTCGGTAAAACTCATCAAAAATTATTCTTAATTATCAAATTATTTGGATCGCAATAAAAAAAAAATTACACAAATGTTTACAATCATTTGAATAATTAATTAAGTACTGAATTGCATTAAATGTTACAAATTATTAAACATTTTATTGCATTATATTTTTAAATAATTATATGTATAATGCATATTTTAAAATCATTTTAATTTATGGTAATATTTTGAAAGTGATTTTTTTTTTTTGCATTTAAAGATTATTGTATTCATTTTGATACATTTTAAAATAATATTTAAAACAATAATTGGAGGGAAAAAACCCCCCCCCCAAACTTAAACTCTAATTATTAAATTATGGTCGTTTATTTGACTCATTTATTATTTTATGTTACATAATTGTTCATTTTAGTCAGTTATTTTTGCAATCGTTTCCTCTAATCTAGTGTTGAACACAATGTTGATATAAAATTGTCAGTCATAATAAAAGTCCAGTTAAAGATCCCGGTGTTGAATTGTGCGAAATAAAATAGCGTGTCGTACTGAGTGTGATTGCTGTGTCATGGACGCTCCTGCTCATGATGCCCGGGACGTCCATGGAGTTAACGAGGGGGATGAGGCCGTGACGAGACAGCAGACCGTAGCTGGGCTTCAGAGCCACGACGCCACACAGAGAGCCGGGGTTACGAGTGGAACCGCCTGTATCGGAGCTCAGGGCACTGACATACACACACACACGCACGCACGCACGCACACACACACACACACAGAGATTCAACATCAGGGTGTGGGTTCATGTGTTCACCGGAAAGCACTACACGAGCAGTTAAGTGATTGACAGACTCACAGGAAGCTGCTCAGAGACGCCACAGCGGCTGCACTTCCTCCTGAACTCCCACCTGTAATCACCCAATCAGAGTCCGGATCTGTTCCAGGGCAGAGCGTCCGGTACGGAGCAGTGTAACTCCAGGGGTTCCTCACAGGACCAAAAGCTCCATCAGTGCTGCCCGATCTGTGTGTGAGAGAGAGAGAAAGTGTGTGTGTAAGAGTCAGAAGGCTCCAAAGATCTGAATCCTCTCCAGACGTTATCTGATTTATGGTCATGTTCTACGCTCTCCTGTGTTTGCTCCATTACCCCATAGCAAACTCGTCCAAGTTGGTCTTCCCCATGAGCACAGCCCCCTGATCCAGTAACTTCTGTACCACTGTAGCATTAAACGGAGGAAAATAACCTAAACACAAACGCATGAGTAGTTTAGAATTTACACAGCACCATTTGTATTATAACTTTATTATACTTTTTCTTTCATCTGCTTACCTTGTAGCATGCGAGAGCCGCATGTAGTCTCTACGTTCTTTGTACAGAAGTTGTCTTTTACAGCAAAAGGAATGCCATCCAGCGGACCGAGAGGTTTACCTGATGTAGAGGATTTTACTTATTATTTTTTTAATAAAAAAACCTGGCCATTCATGTTGTTTTTAGAACACTGCACCTTCTCAGTTCGGTTATAATAACAACGGTAACTAGACTATTAAAAACTTTTAATATTAGTAATTAAAGCATATCAGATTAACATTTTTTTTGTGTGGCGTTACACCTCCGGGCTTCCTGAGTCGATCCTGAGCTCAGGTTACTCTCTCGCGTTTTCTCATCATGCCCATGTAGGTTTTCTCCTCGTTCTCTGGTTTCCTCCCACGTCTCTAAAACCTAAAGTCTGAATACGTGTGTGTATTCCTGCCTCTCACACACACACACACACACACACCTCTGAGCAGCCTGTCGTCCGCTTCCTGCGCCTGTTTCACTGCCAGCTCCTCTGTTACAGTGATGTAGGCGTTGAGGTGGCGTGTCTTCTTGATTCGCTGCAGACATTTTCTGCACAGCTCTGTCGCTGAGAGCTTTCCTTCCCTCAGAGCTGCACACACCTGAGGAACATCACAGCACATCATCATCATCATCAAAACCTTCTCAGTAATGACCTCTACTCTCTATAATATTCAGTTTATTACATTCAGTGTTGCATGACACATTACACCACACCTGATACAGCCAAATCAGTTAGTTAAACAACAAATCATCCTTTTAGACTTCTAATAATGTACAAATCCATGATTTTAAACTATTTAGAGGGTGCAACTTCGATTTAAATCGCGTTCTGCATTATATTATTACAATATTTTTACCTTTTCATCGTGAAAATATTACAATTATTTCATTAAATCACCTCTTTTATGGATAAACCCAGCATAATTACAGAAGTCCTTCGTTACTCTGACTTCTTGCACTTCCGGTATTGCAGGCGGCCATGTTGGTTTCCTCGACCTGTGTGACGTCTTTGGAGTTCTGGTCTCTGATTGGTCGGATACGTCAATCCCGGAAGTAAATTTCACTGTCCATTTTTTTCTCCCTCAAAGTTCATTCTGTGTATCTGAATAAACCAGTGTGTGGTTTATTTTTAGACGCTTGGAGCCTTAAATATGTGTTATGTACAGTTAATTTTAAACTAATTCAATCGTTTGGAGTTGTAGTGACGCTTTTTCGCTGAGCGTCATACCAGGAGAACGACTACATATCCCAGAAGGCGTAGCGGTTCAACTGTTGTGTGATTGGTTAAAGAAAGAAAGAGGGAGGTCAAAGGTCATGCACACCAGGTTGTTTGAATTTGACTTTGCGGTGAAGCTGAGTAGTTTAGCCTGGTGTAGTTAGTGCGGAGTAAACATGAGGGTCGGGAGCAGGCCTGCGTTCCGGAAGTTGGTGTGCAGTGTGTGTCTGAGGCTGAGCAGACATGCAGAGGGGGCGAAAACTTTCAGCACTTCTCCCAGCCTGCAGTCTGTAATGCAAGCCTGGGTTATTGATAAATATGGAGACAATAGTGTGCTCAGATTCACCAAAAACGCCGCTTTCCCCATCATACACTATCCAAACGAGGTGATCATTAAAGTGCATGCAGCTGGACTCAACCCGCTGGATGTCAACATGAGAAGTAAGTCTGTCGATTAAAGTTGCAGTATGTAACATACTTAAAGGTGCGGTAAGTATTTTTTTTTAAAGTAAGAGCACTGTCATTTATCACTTTTTTTTTTTTTTTTTAATAGTGTCGGTCAAACAGCGCTTCAAGTTTTTACAAGATTTACCCAAAAAAAAATTAGCATAAAATACCCAGTGCTTTTCTCAGCAAGGTGACACTTAACCACACCCACAACATTCCATCAAAGGCAAAGAATAGTGACTGAAGAATGGAAACATGCCTTCTAAAGCCTCTTACAGGTCGTAATGGGTTCGCGAATGTTCTCAGAGCTTCACAAGTTGTTTTTTGGTGCATCTCGAGTCGCCAAAAACACTATGAGAATTCTCGGTGTATGTATTAAAATCTAGTGTCTAGTTTAGTTGACGAAAACAAGCAGCAAATACTCGCAGATGGGTTTGGGAATACTTCCTGAAGCATCGCCACCAAACGCCTCATTTCCATCAATAACCCATCGCGAGCTGTAGTGTGACCGTAGCCGAACCTCAGTTTATGTACGAAATGCTCAAGGGCACTTCAACCATTCCTGCTCGTCCGAGGAATCGAACCGGCAACCTGTTGGTCCCAAAGCTGCCTCTCGAACCTTTACAGACATAAGTCTGTTTCAAACGATGTCACCGCCCACATGCTTCCACATGTCCTTTACATTGGCGTTCATCTTAATCCACTAGAGGGCAGCACAGAGCCAAACGTTCCTCAGCACGCATGGCTATGTCTAGAAGGTCGTAATCGTGATAATGTACTTTTTAAAACCGAGACTGCGCTGTAGATGCTGTAAACATCATATAAATGTTTAAAATTCCTTATTAAATCTCATAACCTTTCCTCAGCAAGGTCAGCCATTTTAAATTTCTTTGTTGCGTCTTCATCTCATCTCATTATCTCTACCCGCTTTGTCCTACAGGGTCGCCAGGTCATCGCAGGGCTGACACATAGACACAGACAACCATTCACACTC
>JAODOF010000003.1:1975213-1989209 GCA_027576175.1 Sciades proops | reverse complement strand
AAATGGTGAAAGTTTGGTGAAATTCCTTTCATTAGCCTTTGAGATATCGCGTTCACAAGGTTTCGGGACGGACAACCCGAAAATATAATGCTTCCTGCACCTTAAGGTGGCGGAGGCATAAAAAGGGACATCAGTTTTACCGACAAAAAAAAGCCTCAATGGGGCTGGAGCTCATACCGGCCACTGGTGTTGCGTCTAAGTTTGAAATCTGATCACTCCTGTAGGAGGATTACCGATTTCCGTGAAACTGAACATGGACCCTGTGTAGTCTCATCCATGGCAGGTGGCACCACCTAGTGAACAGCTCTTGTTGGAATACGTCTTTAGAGTCTTCTGGCTGAGTTTCAGCGTAAACTGCTGGGACGTTTTCGAAGAGTAGCATTTAATGTGACGAGTCACCTAAAAATTTCAGACACCCATAAAATTGTAAATATGACAGGCGATGCCACCGTCTTTCTTAACTTTTACACACACGCGCCTGGGGAACACTGTACGCGAGTTTGATCGAAAGCCGATCAATCCTGGAGGAGGAGTGATTTTTGTAAACTGTAGATGAAGGACGACGGACGGATGGCGCGTGATCATGTAAGCTCGGTCTGGCCTACAGCTAGAGGAGATAATGATCATCTTTCATCAATGTGAATTAGGAGTCGAGCGCAACGACACTTGCTGCATCTGCAGCTTCATCTGGTTAGTCCTCTAAAAATTCGTATCTGCGTTTGTATCAGTCTCGATCAGCAGGTATTGAAAAACGAGCACGGTTTCACAGACTCCCACGCAAGGGCGGGGCTGGAGGAGGCAGGCCACCCATATCTGATTAGAGGGCCTTTTTTTTTTTTTTAATTGTGATGTAGTACCAAACGGATGACTCTACATCATCAGCGTTGAAAGTTTCAGGATGATTTTATCCAGTAGGTGGTGTTTTGAGTCATTTTCAACCCATACAATCCAGATTTTTATAAAAATGGTAATTTTGTTAATATTAACGCCAGCACTGATGTGTTTCTTCACAGTACAGGCGTGTCATTCAGTTTACAGCTGAACAAAATGTATTTTCAGGCAGCAGTCCCTCCTTAAAATTATATATTTAAATAATATCTAATAAACGTAAAATTTATAAATAAACAAGTATTTAACTGCTCCTCATCCTATTTTTTATTTGGTTAGATCCTGAATCTATACTAAAACTAACAACCACCACATGACTAAAACATGACTATTTTCATCAAAATTGGAATTAGCCGTTACAAACGAACGCTGCGACTGAACAAGGGATCAAAAAGGAAAAAGATAAAATAGATTGCTTTTACACGCAGAAACACGACATCATGTGTGAACCTGTACAGCTCATGGCCACGCCTCGGTTCCTGACTCCAGGTGTGGCGTTCACTTCCCCAAACCAACAGACTCCTACACACGGCGGCGGGCATCAAACGAGGAAGCAGCTTAATGATGTGTACACACACATCATTGTACACTTTAATTAGATGTTGAGTAAGTGTTCTAACGAAGTGCGTGGGCTTAAATTTAATCGACCGTTCAGTGAAATATTTCAGTTCCTCTCTACAACCAGCACAATAGGTTCAGGTGTCTGAAAAGCCTTGAGGCAAAATGTCAGCACGCACTCGCTGAAACGCATGGCACTGAATCCTGCGCTCTGATTGGTCAGAAGGTGTTGATTAGTTTTCTAACAGCAGCAGAACTTTGTGTCGTTATATAAAGAGCCGGTGTGGGAATCCGAGCGACTCACATTCCTCCGTTCACCACCACAGACTGGCTCCGCCCATCAATCCCGCTCAGTGATAGGCTGTTGGAGCTGTGCGTCAAGACAACCTTCCGCCCCCTGAAGCACGGCTTACAGAACAGAGTGATGGAGGGAAGAGAAAATTCCTGTGCAGAGAGAGAGAATGAATAATGGTCACATGACCGAGGAGGAACAGTACAACCTTTATGACACAAAGAAGGTGTTTATCTTTCCTCTTGCACTCCATTTTCTTGTCCTTCTCTTATTTCTCTCCCTCGCTCTCTCACTTTTTCCATGCCTCTTATTACTAACTCAACTTTCCATCCCTTTCTCCCCCTCTCCCTCAAATGCTCTCTTCATGCCTCTCAAATTACAGCCCGCCCCACACAGTCGTCCTAATTACGTGACCTTATGTTGTCCACATTCTCTCCTTTCTTCTTTTTTTTTAGCTTTCCCTCTTCCAAACCTTTTCTTTCACTCACCATCACTCCCTCTTTTACTCTCTATCCATCTCACTTTTTTTTTTAACTAACTTTCTCTCCCTCTCATTTTTTCCATGGCTTTTATTACTGAGTACTTTTCATCCCTTTTCTTCCCTCTTGTAGCTCTCTCTCTCCCTCTCTGTTTCATCCTTTCATGTTTAAATAAATGCCCTATTTTGTAGGCATTTGTCCTTCATTCTCTCTACTTTACCCTCCCTCCATTCCTCCCCCACTTACATGGCTGATGGTGTGCAGTGATTGGATGGTGCAGTCAGTGGTGACTCCGCTCATCGCGGCAGTGTTACAGTAATCTCCTTCCTCCAGCACGTACATGTTCTCTGTAAACTGAGGCCCTTCAAATGCCACCCAGCTGCAACACACACACACACACAACTGTAACACTAACACACAACCTGATAACACACACAAACATACACCTTTAGTGTAACACACACAGCCAGCAACACAAACAATGCCTGGAATAAACATTTCAGCACAGAACGGATCAAAACCTCAACCTGAAACACACACACACACGGGTTTTTGGTTGTTTGTGTAAGATGTGCACACCTCCCAGCAAGGACTTTACACGACCGAGGGCAGAATCCGGCCGGCAGGAACGGAGAACTCTCCTCCAGAACCAGATCATCACCGAGAAACTCGGGCTCCGAGAACAACTGCACCTGAAACGCACAACACCACCAGAGGAACGGCAACATTATTTAGTCCACTTCTGGTCACAAAAAATTTATTTATTTAGCTGCACAATTCTGTCGGCTTTTCATCAAATATCTGCAAATCCAGATTCTATCGGTTTAATGATCGCCACGAGTCGCTTTAATTACACTCCATTACAGTGGAGATGAATTCTGACCCAATTAAAATATTCAACTCTCACCTTAAACCGCGGCAGCCCAGCCGTCTGATCCTGCGTACAAACAACAAGAGTTACATTCATCTTAACGACAAAATCTAAAAATCAAACCCTGATACACAAGTCACCAAAAAAACACATCACCTCATGTTCATTACAAACAGATTTTAGACACGGAATAGAACACCGCGTGTCGTTCTGTTACAGGTAAATAATCAGTGTTGGGGTGGTGTGATGAGGCGGAGTTCCTGTTCCCACCCTGAAGTGCAAGAGTTTCTACGACATTGCAGCAACATAACAATTACTCCATTTCAGAACGTTTATCCGTTCATAGTTAAAAACTTAATATTGTGGAACAGCTGAGAGAGAAGTTCGTCCTGTTGGCCCTCGACGGTAACGCTCAGGGACCCCTGGGATAAATTAGCAACCACTTAGGAGCACCCTAACTCCTAACCCTAACCTAGCAACGACTAAGGCACACCCTAACAACCACCTAGCAACAACTAAAGAACACCCTAACAACCTCCTAGGAACACCCTAACAAACACCTAGCAACCACTAAAGAACACCCCAACAACCACCTAGGAACCACTAAGGAACACCTTAACCACTTAGCAACCACCAAAGAACACCCCAACAATCACTAAGGAACACCCTAACAACCACTTAGCAACAACTAAGGAACACACTAACAACCTCCTAGGAACACCCTAACAACCACCTAGCAACCACTAAGGAACACCCTAACAACCACTTAGCAATCTCTTAGGAACACCCCAACAACCACTTAGCAACCACTAAAGAACACCCTAACAACCTCCTAGGAACACCCTAACAACCACTAAGGAACACCCTAACAACCTCCTAGGAACACCCCAACAACCACCTAGCAACCTCTTAGGAACACCCCAACAACCACTTAGCAACCACCAAAGAACACCCCAACAACCACCTAGGGTGTTCCTTAGTGGTTGCTGGGGTGTTCCTAAGAGGTTGATAGGGTGTTCCTTAGTGGTTGCTAGCAACCACCTGAGTTAACACAGTAACCACACAGCTATACCATAGCAGCTAGCTGGGATACCACAGAATTCACCTGGCCACACCCTAGTAACCTACTGAATTATAATAGCAACCCATCATCATCAGAAGCATGCAGTTGTTACCAGAAACACAGGTTGGATGGAGGAGATCTTGTGATTGTGAGCTCCCCAATCCTCTGGACTTGAGTAGAGCCCTTTCTCCAGCACGTACACCTCACCGGAGAACACAGGGTTCTCAAACAGCAGCCATCTGTTCTCACACACACACACACACACACACACACACACACACACACACAAAATCAAAAGACCTGCATTAGCTTTGAATATCATCTGAAATGAAAATCACAGTGAACTCAGAACCACATCATAAAGCTTTTATAAAAGTTCTTTATGACTTTATAAGTGTTTCACTGCACAAATATTAAACCTGCAATTACTCGTGTGTGTGTGTGTGTGTGTGTGTGTGTGTGCGCACGGTATCTATAAAACTCGGGTAAACATTCAGTCCTGCTTTATAAACATTTACATCATCAGGAGTCGTTCGTCTCCAATCCATCAGCTCCAGCACTGAGAACCAATCAGATGTTGACTTTCAGTTTGAGAGTGGACGCCGTTATTGTAAAACCCACCCACTTTTTAAACAAAATGTGTAACGGCTGCCAAGTCAAATTCACTCAGTGTATGTAAACACTGTAGTGTGTGCGTGTGCACGCGTGTTACAGTCACATCTGTTCACATAACTGATCAATGCATACCAAGAAGAAACGGAAACGTCTCCACTCCTACCTCATTAATATTCATATCAATCCCTAATAATTATTAATAAATATGGATATTTTAAAGGAATTATTTTGTTCACATAAAGGCCAAATGTAGCAAACAACTAATGGAAGCGTGTCAAAAAATCATGCATGAATATTAATAATAAAAAATAATAGAACTGGAGAGAGGGAGAGAGAGAGAGATGGTGTGATACTATTTTTTTCTTTCCCTGATAGCGATACCGTGATCATCAACTGATATCAAAACACATCCATTATTTATTTCTTCAAAACTTATTAAACTTTATAATTCCTTCATTTTAAACTGAAATATTTCTCTGAAATATACGGGACGGATTCGGAGGTAAACAGCAAAGCGGCTGATGTTGGTTCTGTTAGAAGGATTGCTGTTGTCATGTGACCTGTTTTTCTACTCGCAGCGAGACAACGTAAACTAACTCTCGGGCAGGATGCAGGTCTGAGTGGTCAGGTGTTGATTAGTTTCCTTTTACTGCAGGTTTATATTACTGCGCTCATTCTGATGCATTATCGTTTCTATAGTAACAGGAAGGAGGAATAAAACACTCCAGGACACGCCGCTGAAGGAAAATAAATCAACATCACGATGGGAACAGTGACTCCCTTCATCACACCATCACCGTGTTGATTACTTTCCTGTTTTTATCATTCTCGTTCTGGACATTTATCACATCGTGTCACTACGGAGGAAGAAAGGAAATTATATAATGACTTCCGAACTTTCATGAAGCTCTTCCTGTTTCTGCTCGCCACTCCCCGATAAAAGAAACATCTCAGGCATAATAATCAACACGAGAGATTCATCACTTTCCTGAACTCATAGAGAGGGGAGAGAGAGACAGCAAGCACGAGACAGACAGACAGAGTGAGAGAGTGCATGAGAGAGGGCCACAGACAGACAGAGTGAGAGAGTGCATGAGAGAGGGCCACAGACAGACAGAGAGACACAGAAAATGAAAACAAGGCCCGTGTGTTTATCTGCATGTGAAAGCTGTAACCATGGAGCTGATTCTGTTTTTACACTCGCATACTTCAGCAGTTAGTCTCACACACACACACACACACACACACACACACACCTCTGAGGTGATTTATCAAACCCTGACACACACAGCAATCACAACCACTGACTCAGGGGGCGGAGTCTCAGACAGCGTTCACAGCACACGTTCACAGAACATCAGTGTAACAGCTGGATTAGTGCAAGTGCCGTACAACACGAAAACACCGTGTCCATTTAGAGATCAAACACCACTCAGTTATTAATTTAACGCGCCCGTGCGCGCACACGTTCACCTGAGCGTGGGCCAAACCACTGAGTCGAGTCGTGGTATCACACACCAATGAGCTGGAACATGGTGACAGGAGTGTGTGTGTGTGTGTGTGTGTGTGTGTGTGTGTTGAACAGACACTCACACTCCGGACAGGACCTCCGCGGACTGTGACTTGTTGCCGTACGCCGTCTCCTCCATGGCCATGATGGGGACGAGCAGGTCAGCGTTCACACTCCTCTCACTGAAATCACGCTCACTGAACAGCTTCAGGTGAGGAGACACAAAGTCCTGCAGGGCGCACACGCACACACACACACACTCCGGGTTACCCATTCTCATACAGACGTGTAAAAGCCTCACCTGATGGTGTGCAATGAGAGCAGTGCTACGAGGGGGCGGGGCTTACCGAGTATATGGGGCGGAGCGAGCGCAGCGTGTCCCCAAAACCTTCCCAGTCAGAGCAGTCGACATATTCACCCTCCTCCAACACGTACTGACGACCCTCGAACCCTGGCTCTGTGTAGCCCACCCATCTACACACACACACACACACATAACAGAACAAAAACATTTATATAATAAAAATAATTTATAATATTAACAAATGTGGAAATATAAATTACATAAATTAGTGCAGATTATTATTCTGAAAGCATTTACACTAATGATCACAATCATTTACATTTATTTTAAAGATACAGGATAAAGCGGCTAGAGATAACGAGATATAAATGAATTTCAGTAATCCAGGTTTCTCTCTCTCTCTCTCTCACACACACACACACACACACACACACACACACACACACACACACACACACGAGTCATGTGAGGAGCAGAAGGAGGAGAAGAATTAATCCCATCATGCTTTGCAGCGGGTATGTAAGCCTCCACTCACAGGCCACTGAGGATCTTCAGAGAGCCGATCGCTATCGGTTTCTTCTTCTGGACTGCGCTCTCTCCGTACTCCTCCTTCTGCTCATCTTCCTCAGAGACGTCATAAACTCCCGCGTCGATCTCCACACAGGCGCCCTGGAACAGAGGCTCCGCATACAACACGGCCTGAGAGGAGGAGACACGCCATCACCAAAACAAACAAACAAACCCAATGTACAAAATGAAAGAGTTCAAATATAAAGTCAGAATCAAATAATTAAAATATTTTACATAATGAAATAAAAAGGAAACTATAAAAACACCAGAACTGTGAAATTCTTCCATTCAAATGCGGAATTAGAAAATTTATGTGAAATGAACACACACACACACACACACACACACACACACACACACACACACACAGATCTAGATAAGCTAAGTGTGGTTGCTAACATGCTAGCCACTCAAGCTAGCTGTGCCATGTGAGGTGAGACGGGACGGGGCGTGGCGCTCAGTGAGACGGGAACATTTGGATGATGTGGACACTAAAGAATGGAACGTGGTGAATAATAAACACTCGTCTCATGCGTGCCCTGAGCACGAGGAATTCTGGGAACGCGTCCTCTCCTAAAATTCCTCCCCACAGCAACGTCGGAGTTGCAGCAGCACCTCGAGTCTGGGACACGTTCTCCACAAAACCCACGGAGTTTCACCAGCAGCTTCATCTCATTCACACTGATCAGCAGCAGGAGTCACTGCACGGAGACGATTCTTCTGAAGCTGTTTATTTGATTCGATTCATCTGATTATTTGATTCGAAAAGTCTGAGGTTACGCTGTCGACCGCACGCTAACGGGTTTTTATCCCATTGTTATTGTTTTAATATTTGGAATTTATTTAAAATATTTTTGAGTGATTTGCTGGTGTGTGTGTGTGAGAGAGAGAGAGAAAGAGAGAATCCATTAGAATGATTCATTCAAGAGTCATTCAGAAAGAAATGGTATAACAGAATAAACCTGGAAAAAAAAAAAAAAAACATTACAGGAATGCTGGACTAAAATAATAAGATTTAATATTTCATACATTATTGACTCATTAGCAAAAATTCTCTTAGCTTATAAATAAAACCTTACCAAATAATGGCTAATAACTAATAAATAAAAAAGCATACAATTAAAAAAAATTATTTCTGAATTATGGAATTAATATTTTAGTTGTTAGTAATTCTTTATAAATATTAAATATTTATAGTAGCTATTTGTTAATCAGTTAATAATTAGTTATTATTCTTTTACTAATATTAATTTAATAGAAATCGTTATAAAAGTAATTATAATTTATTATGCTTCATTTATAAACTTCAAAGTAACTTGAAAACATTTTATTTTTGAAACATCTGTCATACCAAAAGGACATTTTTTTTACAAACCCGAGCCACAAACAGAAAACAAATCCTTATTCATGAGCTCATGCAGCGAGGTGATGAACCGAACTCTGGCTGAAACAGGATGAGACACAGATACACACCTTCACTGTCGAAACCCTCACACAGGTCGTAAATTACTCAGTAAACTCTCTTTCAGCTCATTATACTGGAACGGACATTCCAGACTCAGAGATTTCTCACCTCCGACTCGGAAAAACACACAGAAAACGCTCTGAGCTCGGAATTCCTCCTCAGGATCTCAGGACCGTCCCCTCAAACCCTGAGCTCAGAGTGAATGAAACGGGCCGCCAGCAAACACAGCAGCAGCAGGGCTTCCCTTTCCACCAATCAGCGTGCAGAAATAAACACCGCTCAGGTAAACACAGTGAGCGTTCGAACTTGTAGCGAATTAAATACAAACATGAAGGTACTTGTGGGTTTGGTTTTTTCCATACTTTATAGCTCGAACGCCTAAAAGTGGAGAACGACGTTCCGACTTCCCGAGGCGAGTCGAACACAGCGTTAGATTTAAGACCAAACACTGAGCTCTGTGTTAGTCTCCAGAGACCCTTTAAAGCTTTTCAGTTATCTTTATTTTATTATTATTAAAGTCCAGTTTTGTTTTCTTTGGTTAGTAGTAGAGATCTGAAGAATCACTTTTAGCCTTGAAATATTAAAAAAAAAAAAAAAAAGGAGTAAAGAGACTGCTGAGAGAAGCCAGAACTAACGAACACACACTTCCGCTCCTACGGATACGCTGCCTGAGCCTGGTTTAGTGAATAAATTATTCTAATTTATGCGAAACATCTCAGTTCAGAAGCTGAAGAATAAAATACGTTGCTTTAATCTGCTGTAAATAACACAGAGATGTTTCTGAAAGCAACCTGTTCCAGTAAAGTACAAATCCCTTCAGCTTTTATCCAAATCTAAAGAATCTCATTCAGCTTGAAAAGCTTTAGAAGCTGTGCCACACATACACACACTTGTGAGTTAAAGCACGCCGCCCGCTGCCTCACCGCTTCCTCTACTGAGGAACTCGGGTTGCAAAATAAAGGCAGTTTGTGGCGTGTCGAGGTTGAATCAGGACTGAAATCCTGAACGCGAGCCAACAATCTCACATTAGAAACCTGACAAACTTCTGCCTGAACACAACCTTCACCACCCAGAGACGGACTCAAACCTGCAGTGACGACCGCGAGCCGTGACTCGAGCCGCGACTCCACAGCGGGAGCCGACAGCGAGTTTAACAACAGAGTGCCTGACATGCCACATGCCTGACTTCCAAAGAGACTGTTTTGCTCTACGGCGAACTGCGTGAAGGGAAGCGCTCTCGCGGCCACCCAAAGAATCGCTTTAAAAGACAGTCTAAAGGGGTCCCTAAGGAGCTTTGACATCAACCCGGACACCTGGGAAGAATCAGCGGCGGACAAACCAGGATGGAGAGCCCAAATCCACAGCGGTGCCCTGCAGTCCAAGCAGCATCGCACTGAAGCAGCAGAAGGGAAGAGAGCGAGCAGGAAAGTGCGTGCTAGCAGCAGCAGTCTAATATCAGACCATGCAGATTATG
This sequence comes from Sciades proops, assembly GCA_027576175.1. Taxonomy (NCBI): domain Eukaryota; kingdom Metazoa; phylum Chordata; class Actinopteri; order Siluriformes; family Ariidae; genus Sciades; species Sciades proops. Next base: position 1,979,120 of record JAODOF010000003.1, on the reverse strand, counting down.
TGCGCTCCGCATGCGGGAGGGGGTTCCGAGCTCACACTGGCCTCATCAGCCATACACAAAACAGTAAACCAGGGAGATGTCAGTGGTCCTCTTCGAAACACGACAGACGAGAGAGAGAGCGAGCACGAGGAACACACACGTACACTAACTTTTATAATTTTTTTGACCCAAAAAAAAAAAAAAGCATTCTAACTTTACAAAAAATATAAAAAACACAAACGTTCTAACCTAAAAATATTAAAAAATTATATTCTTTCAAAAGCACTTTTTTTTTTTTTTTACAATATTTCTAATAAGGGAAAAAAAAAAAACTGTCTAAAATAAAAAAAATTTATAACCAACAAAAATTCTACTGCAACATCAAAAGAAACACTGCAACCATTTTAACATGACAAAAATCTAAAAAAAAAAAATCTTACCTAAAAATTACATTTAAAAATAAAAACCTATTAAAAAAAACAAAACAAAAACCCCACATTAACAAAATTCTAACAAGGAAAAAAAAAAAAACCCTAAAAGTTATAAATAACCTAGCATAAAAATCACTGCAACAAAATTGTTTTAAAAAATTACAAAAATCTAAAAAACAAACCTAAAACATTTAAAAAAATATATTCTTAAAAAACCATTTTTACAATATTTCTGAGATAAAAATCTAAAATAAAAAAATACAAACAGTAAAAATTCTTTTGTAACATCAAAATAAACGCTGCAGCAAAATTAACATTACAATCTAAAAAAAGTCTAACTTAAAAAATTACATTTAAAAATTCTATTCTTTAAAAAAAATTAACAATTCTAATGTGAAAAAACCTACAGCAAAAGAAATCTAACCTAAAAGAAGTTCTAAACTAAAAAAAGGTAGCATTAAAAAAAAATAATAATCGCAACACAATCTTTTTTTAAAGCCATTTTGTCAGTTTAAAAATTGCAAAATAAAAATTTAAGACTCAAAAATTTTATTCTAACACAAACAATGCAGCATTCTAATATTAAAAAGGAAAAGTCCAACATTAAACATTCCAACTTTCTAATATTTTTTACACCAGTGTTGCTGAATTCTTGAATCTGATTGGTCTGAAGGTGTTGATTAATTCTCTATAACAGCAACTCAGTGAGAGAGCGAGTGTTTAACTGCTGTAACAACTCGTCTCGTGATCTTCCACAATATTAAATGTAACTATGAACAGATAATTTATACACACACACACACACACACACACACACACACACACACACACACACACACAGCGCGACCCATCACTCATTGTTTTCTTTCCACAGCGTGCTCTCATCAGGGTCTCGTCATGTTTATATTTAGAGATTTCCAGAACTTCATTAGCTGTTTGTCCAGTTCACTTTATCGTTACTATAGCAACAAGTGGAATGTTTAAATACCGCTCCGTGTATTTCTCTGGAAGGAGGTGAAAAGTGAACTCACCCGCACTTCGTGGGGATTTTCCACTTTGATGCCACCCTGAAATCAAGAAAAAGAGCAGATTAAGTTGAAAACGTTAATGACGTTAGTTATGTTAATTAAAAATAAACAGTGAAACCATACCATCTTCAGAGGACGTAAAGATCCGACGAAGGGATTGGGAAAACCCCACGACTCCGGACACGGATACTCTCCCACAGCCAAGACCGTAAACAAGCCCTGGAAATCTGGATCACTGAAGACGAGCCAACTACACACACACACACACACACACACACACACACACACACACACACACACACACACACAGTTCAGAAGTCTGACTTAAAAAAAAAATATCAAAATATCTTCTCAAACACTTTTCACTCAGATTTGTTTCAGGAAAAAATAAAAGATTTCTTTAAAAATGCACATTTGTTATCTGGAATATTGATAAAACGTCACCAACCCACGCTCAGTGTTTATTTTGTTCACGCTGTGTCACTTATACGCAAGTTTACACTCAATTGTGATACAAATTAAACGTGGCTATATTTAGACCACTATAAAAAAAGGGGCGTGGCCAGACGGATAGTAGCAGCCACTCTGAAATTCGCCTCGCCACCCAGTGATCATGAAATCACCCAGAACTCATTCTGAACTAAAAATAATCATCGTAGCGGTTTACTTGTAGATATTCTCATCAAACAGATCTGATATTGTACAAATACTTTCATCATACACTATATGACCAAAAGTACATGCACCCATGTCCATGGTTCTTCTTCAAACCGTTACGACAAATTTAGACGCACGCAACTGTGTAGAAAAAGTTTTCCTTCAGTGGCACTAACAGGTTCAAGCCTGCGCCGATGTGACAATGCCGCCGTGCACAAAGCGCAGGAGCTCCTGAAGACATGGTGTTTTAACATTGGAGTGAAGAACTCAAGTGTCCTCCACAGAACCCTGACTGAAGTCAATCCCACTGAAGACCCTTGGGATGAACTGGGACTGCAGCCTCAACATCACCACCATCGTCAGTGTCTGATCTCACTAATGAACACTAATCCCCATAGTCATGCCCCAAAATCTAGTGAAAAGCCTTCGCAGAAGAGAAAAGAAAAGAAGAGAGGAGCTTATTGTCACAGAAAAGGGGAATAAATCTGGAATGGGACGTTCAACAAGGACATATGGGTCTGATGGTTAGGGGTGCACATATTTTTGGCTCACTTTCTTGCCTAAATCTAAGAACCTTGACATTGTTTTTCATTCTGAGAATGAGTGGCGGGTTCCAGGGCTTAAGAACACGGAAACATCTCCAGACGGTAAAGTTATTAACTCCAGACACGCACTAGCAGGTCTGTAACATTCCAGAAAACTGGGAAACACAACTATCCAACTGACTCACTCTCTGATCTGTCCATCCAACATGCTCGCTCTCTCGCGCTCTCTCTCTCTCTCTCTCTCAGAACTTAAACAGAACTATATGGAAACCAATTTTGGGCCAAAAACCCCGATTTTTGGACTCATCTCTTAGAAAACTCTTCATGGAAAGAAGAGTTGTTACCTTTCAACAAAGTATTTTCCGATCCAAACAAGAACTCATTTTAGAAATAAACCCCAAACTGCACCAAGAACCCTGTAAGAACCCCGTTTTCTTTCTCAAACTGGTCTGGGTTCAACTTCACAAAACTGAATCTAATTGTCTGCAAATGAGCAACAGTCACATGTAGCGTGGCAGTGCCAAAGCCGAACGTTGGGCTCCACCCAAATCCTCTGCTCACACACACACACACACACACACACACACATACACACACACACAGCCAGCTTCCTGTGCACTAAACAAACCGCTGTAATCCAAGAGCAGGCCGAGGAACACTCACACTCCGGAGCAGACCTTGATGGATCCGGCACTGTACGGACGTCCGAAGGAGCCGAGCTCAATCGCTTCATCAGAGAACGAGGACAGCCGGCCCATTCCGTTCGGTTCTGAGAAGATCTCAATCATGGGCAGGCTGTAGTCCTGAGAGAGAGAGAGAGAGAGAGAGAGAGAAAAAATAGCAACAAAATCAGTGTGTACACGCAACACAACAAGAGTACACACAGTGCACAGGTCATTAATACCAACCGTCACATTACTGTATGCTCTGGACCAAACTCTGAGATTACGGTATCATCTAGATTACCGTATTTTCTGGACTACACTAAGATCGCCATGCATGCAGCGCTCTCTGACGCGATGCCATTATACACAGCAGGTCCACACAAGAGTCTGGATCCACAGGAAGTTATTTATTTGCCGTTATTAACTGATCTAACATCATTAGTTCTGGCACATTAATAAATGTTCCGTGTTCTTGTATTCAGCAAACACACAAACGTAACCAAGACTGCAATACAGTATATCGTAGTGTAATGTAGTGTAGTATAGTGCAGTACAGTATATCGTAGTGTAATCTAGTGTAGTATAGTGAAGTATATCAGTGT
>JAODOF010000003.1:1862683-1874547 GCA_027576175.1 Sciades proops | reverse complement strand
CTGCTCACATTACAAAGGCGTGGCTGTGGAAGAAGAGGGCGTGTCCCCTCTGTCCCCAATAGAGAATGTGTGGAGGATTTAGAAATGAAAAATGTGACAGTGACGACCCCGAACTGTTCCACACCGTCAGACCTGTTTGCAGGAAGAACGGGACAAAAATAACACCTGAAACACTTCATTACTTGGAGTCTTCAGTCCATAAACAGCTTTTTGGTGTTGGGAGAAGGAACGGCGACGTTATAAAGTGGGAAATGATTTACTGTTCCGGCTTTTTTTTTTTTTTTTTAATATGTTGCAAAAAAACTAAATTCATGAGGTAAAACGTCCACTAAAGTGCTGTTGTATTGTTTTGAGTGAAACACAGGTCAAAGATTATTTACAAATCAGTGTTTTTAGTTTTAACACGCCGTCCCAACTTTCTCTGATCTGGAGCCATAAACATGAGCATACGGAATTATTTATCACACTGAGATCATCAAGAGAGCATTTAGTTTTCAGTACTTTTGTACAACACGACTGTTTATAAATTCGTTGAATAAGCGACACACAGGTATCCTGTTTTTAGTCCCTCGGGTGAATCAGACGGGTTCCGGCACGTCTCGAAAGCAAACGGCGGAGCACACAAGTGTGAGCAAAAAAAAAAAAAAAACACTGCGTGGGTTGACGTGCTCACACACACACTCACTTTCTTACTGACTTTCAACCTTCAATTTCAAGAGCAGTTTATTTGCAGAGGTCAGAGAGAAACATTTTGGCTCAGAGGTACACACCATCACAAACGTTGGTTTAAATTCTCCAGAAGTCAAGTACACAGTGAGTGTGTGAACAACGGCGGTCACGCAAACGTTGCTAACGAACGCGCACGCAAAATCCTACGTCAAGTCGATCCTGAACGGGTTCCTCATTTTGGGTCGTAGAACTTCAACAAGAGCTGCTTCAGGATCATCAGCTACACCTTATATTTCACACTTACTCTCACACACAGTCATGTGATCAGGTTTGATAGAACTAATCCTGTCAGAACAGAGCTAAAGATGTAGCAGGTTACGTTAAAATGGCCGCCGCTTATAATCACAGGGTATAACCACCATTAACTTATTATTAAAATGCATTTTGAGTTCCTTACTCCAGCGCTTCTCCTCCATTTTGCACCCAATGAGCCAAATTCTCATACATCACACTGCATTACGTCCCTTTGGACACGCCCTCAATCTCGCTACAGCTTCTCCGGGACGCGATTGCAGATGTAAAACACGTTACGCCATTTCCTCTGCTATCACTCCGAGCATGACGACCATCAAACGCACAACTGAACCAAACCAAGTTGCGCCGCACGCTGCCATGCTAGTTCGATTTTTCTGTTTTAGGTCAAAGCTCCGCCTCCTTCAGCTTATAATGACAACGTGATAAACACCGACAGCGTTACCTTGTGTTCACATGAAACAAGCGATAAAGCGACAGGTTCTACACACCGTACCGTACGAACGGGACACTGAGCCGAGGTTTCTCAACATTATGCAAATTAGGCACAAGACACTAACGCAACAAAACACAAACAACGGACTCTGATCGATCGTACGACAGAGATCAGAAACACGGAAGAAAAAACGATCACCTTGGTTTCATCGTATCCTGTCGCAGAGATCATCGGTGAAGCTGGCACGAAGCCTGGCATCGAAGACGTACATCATCAAAACAACCAACTTTCACACTTTTAGAATAGATTTTGAACAAAAAAAAAAAATAAACAATCAATCAATCATGTCCTGTAAGGATAGAAATTCCATCTCCTGTTCCACTTTTTTTTTTTTTTTAAATCAGAGCCAAAAGCGCGGGATGGAAGGGACACGCCCACAAGAGAGAGGAGCAGCAGGAGCTAGTGAGAGAATTCACAGAAAAGCTGCTCTTAGAAAAGGAAAGGGAAGAAATAACGAGGATCTTGATTTCTTTTCAGATTCGTAGAGACTTTTGTACAAAAATGTGTGTGAAATTTCCCCACGTTCTCGTACGCGTGTTTAACGTGAGAACTTTTCCGTCATGGCATGAAAATTTCAAACACATGAACAGCTCCACAAAGCTGAGGGAACCGACAAGAAACATGTTAAAAACAGTTAAAGCGAGAAGATTAGTGATCAGACAGAACACACACGTACACGAGCTCAACTCGCTCTCGGTCATTCACAACACCACGCTGGGAGGAGATGATGATGATGTTCGCCAGCACTGCTACCTGCTCCACCTCGGTACAGATTTACTCTAACACACACACACACACTCCATAACCAACCCTCAAACATGTTCAAGTGTTAGACACTCAGAAGTAATAGCACCCCACCTCACATCTCCTCCCCGCTGGAACAGGACCATCAAAACACCAGCTTGAGGTGCTTTAGCAAAAAGATCTAAGAGCACACTCGCACTCTGGGGTTTTAATTTTTTTTTTTTTAAAGGGGGGAGTCAAAGTCAAACCTTAAAACTGTGATGTAAATTTAATTTGGAGAGAAACACTAATTTAACAGTCCGCCATATTCACCGTATTCTCCTGATGTCCCTCTGAGTGACTCCTGTGGTTTTGGGCCCCTAAAGGAGGCACCGGGTGAAAAAACAGTTCGCTGGGAGCTGAACACGAAACAATTTATTTCCTAGAGGAATCTCGAGATTTGTTAAAGTGCTGGAGCACTCGCACAGAGAAATGGAGAGGATTATAGATAGATAAATAAATACAATCGTTTCACTCATGAGAGGAAAAAAAAGTGCGCATAAAAATATTTGTTTTAAGGAGGATTTTTTTTTTTAAAGAAGAGGACTTAAAACATTTTTATTCATAATTAATTCAAAGACATTCATTATTAATGTCTAGTTTGTATTATTTTTATCATCATGCCCGTTACTTTAAAAAAAAAAAAAAATCTAATGAAATCCAAAAATTCTGGTGAAAATTTCTTGTTTTCATGAGATTTATTTTACTCAAATAAAAATGACACAGCAGTCAGCGTGCAGGTCAGAAACACCCAGGAAAAAACAAAACCAAATCATCATGCAAAATATTTTTTACTTTCAGAAAAAAAAAAAAAAAATCTGAGAAAAGGGGAAATTATCTCAGCACACACACACACACACACACATCACCCCAAACATATTACGCCATGTCTTTCACTTTCAAAACAAAAAAACTTTTTTTGAAATATCATACATGAAAAGTGACCTCGTGAGCACGAGAAAGTTGATCATTCTAATGGAATGTTTTTCTTAAAGAAAAGAGAAGTTTTAGTGCGTAAGCAGCTAGAGATAAAGAGATGAGATGATGATTACAAGGAAATTAGCCCCGTGTCCTTTTCTTTCAGAAACAAACAAAAAAGATCTCCCACATACACACACGGTGAATCTCATACATTACAATCATTTTGTTTGTTTTCCTGCTCTGTAGAAATCAGCCTCATATTTAAAACTGTAAATAAAATAAATCTTTATTTATCACACGTACACTTGAGCACAGAGTGAAGCACACAGTGAAATTCCTCTCTGTATTTAACCCATCTGAAGCCGTGACCACACACACACACACACACACACACACACACACACACACACACACACACACACACCCACACACCCCCGGAGCAGTGGGCAGCGAGACTACAGCACCCGGGGAGCAGTTGGGGGTTCTGTGCCTTGTTCAGGGTCTCTTCAGCTCAACCTCAGCCCGAGGCTGCCTCATGTTAACCTCACCGCATGTGTTTGGAATGTGGGGGAAACCGGAGGAAACCCACACAGACATGGGGAGAGAACATGCAAACTCCACACAGAAAGGACCCAGTCAGCCGCTGGGCTTGAACCCAGAACCTTCTTGCTGTGAGGAGACAGTGCTAACCGCTACACCACCGTGCCGCCCAAAACAAACAACTTTTATAAGTCGAAGATGAACATTCAGGATTCTGAACCAGAGTTCAAGATTTAAATTAGTGTTGAGACGTTGAGTTTTGGTCCCAAGACCACTTTATGAAGGTCTCAGACTCAGGACTTTATTTCAAGATCACAACTGTGAGGATTTCACTAATCTGCTGGTCTGATTTATTTGTTAACATCGTTATTGTGATTGAATGTAAAATTTCCTGCTTCAAATGCGACCAATTACGTGACTCATTGCTAATTTGAATTTTTTTTCCTTCCTGTTATCAGCCGTCACCCCTCCCCCACCACCTCCACACACACACTGGTCTTGACTTGATCTCAACCCCTCAAAGTCTTGGTCTCAGTTTAAGGTGATCTCGACTCCAACCCTAATAATATAAACTGAAGCAAATCTGCGATATTGATCTTAATAAATCTTTCGCACAGTAGATCAGATTTTCATTAAAGCTGGTGTTCACACAGCGCTCTGATGGAGTTGATTTAATCCGGATTGTCAGAACTGTGGAGTCCACACCAGCTCGAATCCACGGGGGGGGATACCAAGAAATTCTTAATTTATAATTCATACGAATTTTTCACTCAAGTCACTTCTGATTGTTTTAAAAAAAAATTTAATTGAGAAAAAAAAAAAAAACCTAAAACATGTAGATCATCACTCCGTCCTTCACCTGGAAGCGTTAATGCAGTTTATCTTTCAAAAGAAATAACTAAAGGGACATAATTAGACCTTTAAAGCTTCACTCTATTAATTATAGCTGATTAACAGGTTCAGCACATGCACTTTTGCAATAACAACAACAATAATAATAATAATAATAATAATAATAATAAACGTACAGTTTGGTGCCTTTATTGGTCCCAAGTATGGAAATAGAACAAAGTGCAGCTCTGGTGTGGTGTTGAACTTAAAACACTTTAAATCCAATAATTTGCACATACTCATGAAGAGTCCAGGACAGGACAGGCGAGTGAGGGACAGGACAGGACAGGCGAGTGAGGGACAGGACAGGAGAGTGAGGGACAGGTGAGGGACAGGACAGGAGAGGACAGGACAGGTGAGGGACAGGACAGGAGAGGCGAGTGGGGGACAGGAACAGGCGAGTGGGGGACGGGACAGGAGAGGTGAGTGAGGGACAGGACAGGAGAGGACAGGAGAGTGAGGGACAGAACAGGCAAGTGAGGGATGGGACAGCAGGACGGGACAGGCGAGTGAGGGACGGGACGGACGAGTGAGGGACGGGACGGCAGGACGGGACGGGCGAGTGAGGGATGGGACGGCAGGACGGGACGGGACAGCAGGACGGGACGGGCGAGTGAGGGACGGGACGGGCGAGTGAGGGACGGGACGGGACAGCAGGACGGGACGGGCGAGTGAGTGAGGGACGGGACGGGACAGCAGGACGGGACGGGCGAGTGAGGGACGGGACGGGACAGCAGGACGGGACGGGCGAGTGAGGGACGGGACGGGACAGCAGGATGGGATGGGACAGCAGGACGGGACGGGATGGGCGAGTGAGGGACGGGACGCGACAGCAGGACAGGTGAGTGAGGGACAGGACAGGTGAGTGAGGGACAGGACAGGACAGGACAGGACAGGTGAGTGAGGGACAGGACAGGACAGGTGAGTGAGGGACAGGACAGGTGAGTGAGGGGACAGGAGAGTGAGGGATGGGACGGGTCAGCAGGACGGGACAGCAGGACAGGTGAGTGAGGGACAGGACAGGTGAGTGAGGGACAGGACAGGAAAGGACGGGGCAGGTGAGTGAGAGACAGGTGAGCCCAGAGCTTCCTCCTGAGTGCAGAGTTAAAGCTGATGGCACTTACATGTGGCTGTTAGTGAAGTCAATCTGCTCGCTGTTCTTGAAGTTGTGGAAGCTGGAGGTCTCAGAGGATGATTTCTTTCTGGAGCGCCACGAGCCGAACCTTCTCTTCTTCTCCTCCTTGTTCTTCTCCCTCGGGCTCGTGGGTGGTGATGAAGCTTTTGCAGGGTCGCTCTGGGAACTCTCCCGCTTCTCCTCATCCTCTTTCTCCTGAGACTTGGACTTGGAGGTCCGGAAGATCTTCTTGAACTTGAAGGTTCTGGTCGCGCTCATGCTGGCTGCAGGTTCTGGAGGAGAGAACCGCTCTGCGGCTCGTGCACTACAACTCCTGATCCTCACCGAGGTAATGAAAAAAAAAAAAGTGATTCGGTTCTTTTGGAACGACTCTTTTGAAAATGAGTCGATTCTTCTTTAAGAGGAACGAATCGAAAGTTCAGGTTGAAGCAATAATGAGTTTGATTCCTTTAAATGAGTTTGTTCAAAAGAATCGATTGACTCCCAAAGGACTCGCTCGTCTATAGGTTGCCAGATTGACACAGTTCCTTCTTAATGGATACAAAACTAGTTTACATTGCAGTGTGTTCAGAATCATTTAGCTATAATGTTTATCTAAGACACCGAGTCGACTCCACACCTGATTCGCTGCACCTGAATCGGCTCATTAACTAATTCCCTAGTCTTCCATGCAGAGGTTAATCAGTGTGTTGGAGAAGGAAAACACGAGCATGTTCAGGAGCAGGATGGAAACCTGGGCTGGAAGAAACTGTGCAGGAGAATGAAACATCTCCGGATTGGTGAATTCATCTGAATCGATTCTTTTGAAATGAATCGAGCTCGACTCAGAAGCAGCAGTGTGTTTGTTTATTCAGTTTCATCTGGAAGAAAGTGAATTGTTTTTGAGAAAATAATCCTGTACTGAGCCGTAAATGGTGTGTTCACTAAATTGCTTTTAGCTCACAATCTATTCGGGTTTTCTTTTCTTAGCCGGGAAAAGAAAAGTTTTTTTGTAGACTACAAATAAAATATCAGAGCTGAATCTTTTATAAAACGATTCCTTGCATGTTGTTTTCGCTGCTGAATCAAAACCGGGCAGAGTTTGATTCCTTTAAACGCGTTTGTTCAAAAGAGCCGATTCAGTCAAGTGAGTCATAACAGACTGGGGAGTCTTTGTGTTGCCAGATTGGACTGTTTTCACCCTGCAGTGGTGTGAAGTGATCCTGACTGTTCCTGCAGAACCTGCTGTCCTGTGCAGTTTTAATGAACTGATCCTGCTGAGGTGAACCAGGTGTGTTGGACAGAAGGTTCTCCAGGACTGGAGTTGGAAACTCTAGCCAATGATAGTTACTTGTTTTGGAGTCTATAATCTTTTATCCAAGCTGTTTTATACAGAACGTCCACCTACAGGTTATAAAATCCAGTTGGCTCATGATGTGCTGTATCATTTTATTCAGTGGTTCACTGTAACGTTCATCACAATTACACGTAAAAGCTTTGAATTTCAGCTCCGATTCATTGGTTGCTTCTGCAAACTTTTCCATTTAGAATAAAAATCTGGCGGCGAACACGTTCCGCTTCAGGGTGAACAGCGTTAATAATCTGAGCTGCTTCTTTAGATGTTTGTAGAAAACTTGATTGTAAACATGTGTGTAAATTAGCCTGTATTTTGAGTAAACACAACCTGGAATAATCCATACAGCTCAATTATATCAGATGTATAATAATCATGTTGTGTTGTTAAAGGAAAATAATCAGTGATATCATGGTGTGATGAAGTGGAGTTACGATACGTCTCTGAATTTAACTTTTTACCCCCCAAAAATGGAACATTATGAAATTTTTTTTTATTCCTCTTACACCACAGCAATGAAGCTTTTAAATAATATCGTCCTGCTTTTTTTCGTGGTCGATTGGATATATTCCATTCAGCGAGCATGATACTGAACAAGTCAAAGACGAGTAGCTGAATGGAATATATCTGATAGACCATGAAAAAAAGCCAGACCATATTATTTATTATTATTATTATTATCCATACACATTCCTTTCGGGTGTTCAACGTGTCTTTTTCTTTCAAAATTCTCTCAAAATCTTCCGTATTTTTTTAACGAAGCAAACCTGATGGCCATGTTTGTTTACAGATTGTCCCGGTCGATCACTAGTGCGGAAGTTTTACATCTCCGACGTGTGACGTCATGTTGTCTTGACAACCGTGCAATATCATAAACCATATTCAACGCTCATTCTCCATTGGGTAGAGTGACGTCATACACATAGGATAAGCGATACGCTAACAATATTGCATGCTATCGAACCGAATGAATGAAACCCGCTAGAGGGGAATAGAACACGCTTTTATTCCATGGAAAAAGTCTCCTGTATGGATAATAATTAGACTTGTATTCTTCAACTCTAAGTTTCAGTGAATTTAGTAACCGATCTCGTAAGTAACTCCACCCTCAAATCAGTTTTATACAGAAATACTCAGTCTTCATTCACACTCAAAAATTCTGACTTTCGACATTTTTGTTGACTTTTTTCCCAACAAACACAAAACGTTATCAGTGGAATCCGCCTCCAAAAGCACATTTTCTTTTCTTTCTTTTTTATGGACTTGGAAACCTCAGTGCTTCTCTTTACAGATCAGATGGGAGGCGTTTAAAAAAACGAGCCGTACTGCACCACTGAGTCTCAGTGCCGAGGGGGAGGGAGGGGAGATTACGGAGCTGCCCCATAATTCTTTCTGCCATGTTGGGTTTTTTTTTTTTTATTAGCCCGGTTCGGTGCTCGGCATTCTGCACTAGAAAGTAGCCGGACCCCTCCCTGGATTACATCCAAGCTCCTCTGACTGCACTCTGATCCTGTTTTATGATCATGTTTTCCTCTTCTCTCTCTCTCTCGCTGTCTCGCTCTCTCATGGATATCGCCATTTAAGTCGCTGTGCAGTGCGGTCTAATTTTTGATCCAGCTTCAAAATCTTGTACAAAACGGAGAAACAGATGTTTTGTGTTTATTGCTAAGCTTACTCCATGGATTATGTTCTCTTTATATTTATATCTGTATACATATATGTCATCTTTGTATCTGTAGGCTATGTCCTCACCCACTCCTTTTCCACGTGCAAGCCGTTTTGGCCCCACTGCTAGTTCTATTCCCCTCAGGAATTTTGGCTCGAGTTCAAAAATCTTAAATCAAGTGCAGCCTGCATGTTCTCTGTGGGGGGTGCGCTTTCGCTTCAGGCACATCATGCCACATAATAAGTCAAGAATCTGCCGTCTGTCCTGAACTGTCCCCAAAACATTGACCAGCTTTCACTGAAATATTTCCCGCAAACCTGTTAACCCTAATCTGTTACCTTCATCGATCTTACCTTCCACTATCGTGGTTAGATATTTTCCGCTACATTTTTGCTCCTGCTGGTAGCTAGAATTTGTAAAATCTCCTCTTTGATACAGTACAAGGAAGAACATCATGATATGAAACTGGTGTTGTGAAAAGTTTGACCCTCCATTCCCTTCCTCTGTCTAATCTCTGACCGGCTCTTTATCCTCGACTGTGGGGGGGGGGGACTCTTTAAAAAAAAAAATTGGTGTACAGGTGTCATCTGTGGAGGATTCCTTTCCTGTGGATTCTGATTTCTCCTCCTCCTCCTCCTCCTCCTGCTGGTACCAATTCATCCCCTTTTCAAATCGCTCTCTCCATGCTAATAGACCTTTTATTCTTGGCGCATTTGAATCTGAATCTGCTTGTGTACTTGGCAGCCCTTGAGCTCTTTCGCTAGCTCTGCATTTGTGGACGAGACCTTGAATGCACCTTGTTCCCGGTACAGTCAGTGACCTTCTGCATCAGTTCATTTGCTCCGGGGTCATTCGAGTTTCCTATGCAGCCGCTGTGAGCTAGATCATTAGATAACCTCCATTCCAGTGGCCAGAGACCAGCATCGCCTGCAGTCTGTGATTATCTGATGGCCGATTGTACATTACCGTAACGATTTTGACAGCTGGGCCACTGTGTTGAATGTGTATCATCTGCTGTTGTCTGTTGTTTAAGATGCGAGCTGAATTTTGAGGATAAATGATTGGTTTGGTTTAGTTTATGAGGATCAAAACACTTGGCAGCATGTCTGCTATAGGAAAACAATCAGGTGCATGTGTCACGAAGTGGAGTTATTTCTACCACCATTACATTTATTATTAGCTCATCCAGCTGACAGGTGATGAGTTTATGCCATCACGTGTTGTCCGTTGTCTATCGTCTACATTTCATGAAAATTGTTTCTTCTCCCTCAATTCTTCACCAATTTTTATTCTTTTTGGCAGGAAGGTAGTTCTGCCTGGGGTGCATATGACTTCTTCCCAAATTTGCATAATTACAATTATTAATGAAGTTATGGAGTAATTAAGACTTAATGAGCAGTTCAACAAAAATTGCTTCCTCTCGGTCAATTCCTCACCGTTTTGGATTCTTTCTGGTAAATAGGTCGGTATTCCTAGGGTGGATATCGCTTCTGTATGTAGCTTGTATATAGTGTATATAGCTCACAGCATTTATTGCACAAGGTGGCCCACTTTAGATCGTTCCTTCTGGACTAGACAGGGCCGGAGTGAGCTACCCCGTCATTGATGCTCTCGTTTTCCAATAACAGCATGCCTTTGCCTTATAGTGTTTTAATCCTCTTAAATCACAGCAGTTTGTCAATGTATACAGTTGTATTGCTCATAGAATGACAGGCTGTACTTTTTAACCATTTCTAGTTACAGTTAATGTTGTGGAACTGGAAGGTCGTTCCAGTTACCCAATTTGTAAATTCAGTATTTTGGCCACTCCAGTAATGAGACAGTACTTATGGATATCAGTTTGTGATTGCATCCTTTGCTGGGATTTGAATATCTTTTGAAAATAAACAGAAAAGTCAACCAATAACACCACCATCCAACAATAATAATACTGTAAATCGGAGATTTTTGCAAGTATGTCGATCTGTCCATTTGTCCATTTGTTTGTTGGTGCTCTAGCGTCGTCATTTCTTGACCAATTTTCACCAAAATGCACAGGACAACTCACTAGGGTCACACAAAGACATTATTAGTTTTTGGCGGGTCAAGGTCACCAAGGTCAAATCTTGTTAAAACACCTAATCAGCCATAACTTCCGTTTCTTTGTGATTTTTGCAAGTATCATGCTCTGCATGACTTTTAATTTGTATATTAGACGCTCCCGTTCAATTTTTCCAGTTGACTTTTGGTTAATATTTTACTGCCGAACACTTGAGGTCCAGTTTTATTATTTTCCCATCAGGAAGGCATTACTCTTTCTTTGCACATGGTTTTTATAAACTTGGCACTATGTGAATGTTTGGCTGAGCTGAGACCAGTTATGTGTGTGCATATAGTATTGTTCAATAAAAGGTACCCGGTCACATGGCTTGTGTTTTGGCTGTGTATTTAGCTTCATTTCAGGAAATGAATTGAAACAATGGCTCTGAGGTGGTTTGGATTCCATTTGCTTGAGTTAGACAAGTTGCTGAAGGAGCCAGGAAGAAACACTGAGAGCTTAAATCCAAGAGCTGCCAATTTTGGATATTTAAGCAAAGGCCCTTGATATCAGTTTAAATTTAGAAAAGTGTTGTCAAGTGCAAAATTGCACAAGCACAACAGTTTCACTGTATCATTTTAGAGGTTTCTCAGTAGTGTACACTAGTGTTGTAGTTGAGACCGCCTAAACTGCGACTAAGTAATGACCAAGACCAAACCATATCGAGACCAAGACAAGACCAAGACTCTGAGGGGTTGAGATCAAGTCAAGACCAAGACTGAGGCAGGGTGAGACCGAGTCAAGACTGAGACTAGACCAGTGGGTGTGAAGGGGGTGGGGGAAGGGTGACAGTGGTTAACAGGAAGAAAAATTTCAAATTAGTAATGAGTCACGTGATTGGTCGCATTTGAAGCAGGAAGTTTTACATCCAATCACAGTAATGATGTTAACAAATAAATCAGACAATGCACAGAAAATTTAGTGAAATCCCCACAGTTGTGGTCTTGACCGGTCTTGAAATAAATTTCTCGATTACATTCATTATGTCTTATATTAGATATGGTTAGTTTTTTCTTTTTTATCAGACATCTAGTTTTTGGT